>JAOTOL010001268.1:0-330000 GCA_034440575.1 Imbricaverruca yamaguchii | reverse complement strand
TGATTGATGCCAGGAAACTGTGGAACCGGTGATCAATGTCAGGAGGCTGTGGAAACTATAATCAATGTCGGGAGGCCGTGGGAGCTGTGATCAGTGTCGGGAGGCCGTGGGAGCTGTGATCAGTGTCGGGAGGCCGTGGGAGCGTGATCAGTGTCGGGAGGCGGGGTGTGATCAATGTCGGGAGGCCGTGGGAGCTATGATCAGTGTCGGGAGGCCGTGGGAGCCGTGATCAGTGTCGGGAGGCCGTGGGAGCCGTGATCAGTGTCGGGAGGCCGTGGGAGCTGTGATCAGTGTCGGGAGGCCGTGGGAGCTATGCGGAGGCCGGGAGCGTGATCAATGTCGGGAGGCTGTGGAAACTGTGATCAATGTCGGGAGGCTGTGGAAACTGTGATCAATGTCGGGAGGCCGTGGAGTGAGGCGTGGGAGCTGTGATCAGTGTCGGGAGGCCGTGGGAGCCGTGATCAGTGTCGGGAGGCCGTGGGAGCCGTGATCAGTGTCGGGAGGCCGTGGGAGCCGTGATCAGTGTCGGGAGGCCGTGGGAGCTATGATCAGTGTCGGGAGGCCGTGGGAGCTATGATCAGTGTCGGGAGGCCGTGGGAGCCGTGATCAGTGTCGGGAGGCCGTATCAGTGTCGGGAGGCCGTGGGAGCCGTGATCAATGTCGGGAGGCTGTGGAACCTGTGATCAATGTCGGGAGGCCGTGGGAGCTATGATCAGTGTCGGGAGGCTGTGGGAGCCGTGATCAATGTCGGGAGACTGTGGAAACTGTGATCAGTGTCGGGAGGCCGTGGGAGCTGTGATCAGTGTCGGGAGGCCGTGGGAGCTGTGATCAGTGTCGGGAGGCCGTGGGAGCTGTGATCAGTGTCGGGAGGCCGTGGGAGCTGTGATCAGTGTCGGGAGGCCGTGGGAGCTGTGATCAGTGTCGGGAGGCCGTGGGAGCTGTGATCAGTGTCGGGAGGCCGTGGGAGCTGTGATCAGTGTCGGGAGGCCGTGGGAGCTGTGATCAGTGTCGGGAGGCCGTGTGGGAGCTGTGATCAATGTCGGGAGACTGTGGAAACTGTGATCAATGTCGGGAGACTGTGGAAACGGTGATCAATGTCGGGAGGCTGTGGAAACTGTGATCAATGTCGGGAGACTGTGGAAACTGTGATCAATGTCGGGAGGCTGTGGAAGCGGTGATCAGTGTCGGGAGGCTGTGGGAGCTGTGATCGTTGTCGGCAGACTGTGGGATCCTCGCGCCGGTACCATCCGTAACCGTGACTGTGTGTCCGCCGCAGACGTGGGACGGCAAGCTGGTCCAGCTGTCGGCCATGACGTCGGGCATTCGCGGCAACTGGGTGCAGGCGCTGCGTGGTGCCGCGCAGCTGCCCGACACCGCTCACCGACTGTCGCTGGGGGAGAGGCTCGAGAGGCAGCTGACGGAGACGGCCAGGTCAGTCACGGGTCATGTACAGCTCACCAGGTCTGTCACGGGTCATGTACAGCTCACCAGGTCTGTCACGGGTCATGTACAGCTCACCAGGTCTGTCACGGGTCATGTACAGCTCACCAGGTCTGTCACGGTTCATGTACAGCTCACCAGGTCTGTCATGGGTCATGTACAGCTCACCAGGTCATGTACAGCCCACCAGGTCAGGCACGGGCCATGTACAGCTCCCCAGGTCTGTCACGGGTCATGTACAGCATCACCAGGTCATGTCACGGGTCATGTACAGCTCACCAGGTCTGTCACGGGTCATGTACAGCTCACCAGGTCTGTCACGGGTCATGTACAGCTCACCAGGTCTGTCACGGGTCATGTACAGCTCACCAGGTCTGTCACGGGTCATGTACAGCTCACCAGGTCTGTCACGGGTCATGTACAGCTCACCAGGTCTGTCACGGGTCATGTACAGCTCACCAGGTCTGTCACGGGTCATGTACAGCTCACCAGGTCAGTCATGGGTCATGTACAGCTCACCAGGTCTGTCACGGGTCATGTACAGCTCACCAGGTCAGTCACGGGTCATGTACAGCTCACCAGGTCTGTCACGGGTCATGTACAGCTCACCAGGTCTGTCACGGGTCATGTACAGCCCACCAGGTCAGACACGGGTCATGTACAGCTCACCAGGTCAGTCACGGGTCATGTACAGCTCACCAGGTCAGTCACGGGTCGTGTACAGCCCACCAGGTCTGTCACGGGTCACGTACAGCCCACCAGGTCTGTCACGGGTCATGTACAGCTCACCAGGTCTGTCACGGGTCATGTACAGCTCACCAGGTCTGTCACGGGTCATGTACAGCTCACCAGGTCTGTCATGGGTCATGTACAGCTCACCAGGTCTGTCACGGGTCATGTACAGCTCACCAGGTCAGTCACGGGTCATGTACAGCTCACCAGGTCAGGTACGGGTCATGTACAGCTCACCAGGCCAGGCACCCATCATGTACAGCTCACCAGGTCATAGTCATGTACAGCTCACCAGGTCAGTCACGGGTCATGTACAGCTCACCAGGTCTGTCACGGGTCATGTACAGCCCACCAGGTCTGTCACGGGTCATGTACAGCTCACCAGGTCTGTCACGGGTCATGTACAGCTCACCAGGTCTGTCACGGGTCATGTACAGCCCACCAGGTCAGTCACGGGTCATGTACAGCTCACCAGGTCTGTCACGGGTCATGTACAGCCCACCAGGTCTGTCACGGGTCATGTACAGCTCACCAGGTCTGTCACGGGTCATGTACAGCTCACCAGGTCTGTCACGGGTCATGTACAGCCCACCAGGTCAGTCACGGGTCATGTACAGCTCACCAGGTCTGTCACGGGTCATGTACAGCTCACCAGGTCTGTCACGGGTCATGTACAGCTCACCAGGTCTGTCACGGGTCATGTACAGCCCACCAGGTCAGTCACGGGTCATGTACAGCTCACCAGGTCTGTCACGGGTCATGTACAGCCCACCAGGTCAGTCACGGGTCATGTACAGCTCACCAGGTCAGGCACGGGTCATGTACAGCTCACCAGGTCTGTCACGGGTCATGTACAGCTCACCAGGTCAGTCACGGGTCATGTACAGCTCACCAGGTCAGGCACGGGTCATGTACAGCTCACCAGGTCAGTCACGGGTCATGTACAGCTCACCAGGTCAGGCACGGGTCATGTACAGCTCACCAGGTCAGTCACGGGTCATGTACAGCTCACCAGGTCTGTCACGGGTCATGTACAGCTCACCAGGTCTGTCACGGGTCATGTACAGCCCACCAGGTCAGTCACGGGTCATGTACAGCCCACCAGGTCTGTCACGGGTCATGTACAGCCCACCAGGTCAGTCACGGGTCATGTACAGCTCACCAGGTCTGTCACGGGTCATGTACAGCCCACCAGGTCTGTCACGGGTCATGTACAGCCCACCAGGTCTGTCACGGGTCATGTACAGCTCACCAGGTCAGTCACGGGTCATGTACAGCTCACCAGGTCAGTCACGGGTCATGTACAGCTCACCAGGTCTGTCACGGGTCATGTACAGCTCACCAGGTCAGGCACGGGTCATGTACAGCTCACCAGGCCAGTCACGGGTCATGTACAGCTCACCAGGCCAGTCACGGGTCATGTACAGCTCACCAGGTCAGGTACGGGTCATGTACAGCTCACCAGGTCTGTCACGGGTCATGTACAGCTCACCAGGTCTGTCACGGGTCATGTACAGCTCACCAGGTCAGTCACGGGTCATGTACAGCTCACCAGGTCAGTTACAGGTCATGTACAGCCCACCAGGTCTTTCACGGGTCATGTACAGCTCACCAGGTCTGTCACGGGTCATGTACAGCTCACCAGGTCAGTCACGGGTCATGTACAGCTCACCAGGTCTGTCACGGGTCATGTACAGCCCACCAGGTCTGTCACGGGTCATGTACAGCTCACCAGGTCTGTCACGGGTCATGTACAGCTCACCAGGTCTGTCACGGGTCATGTACAGCTCACCAGGTCTGTCACGGGTCATGTACAGCCCACCAGGTCAGTCACGGGTCATGTACAGCTCACCAGGTCAGTCACGGGTCATGTACAGCTCACCAGGTCAGGCACGGGTCATGTACAGCTCACCAGGCCAGTCATGGGTCTTGTACAGTCCACCAGGTTAGTTACAGGTCATGCGTAGTTTACCAACTATCACTGGGGAGAGGCTCGAAAGACAGTTTACAGAGATGGCGAGGTCATGTGAAGGTCACTCTGAGGTGTTGGAGTTCTCGTGAGGAGGCATCAGTTGAGCAGTAGTTGTATCGCGTCAACTGTTGAGGGTACCGCGAGTTGAAATACGAACTGAATTGACGTGGGTGTTGAGAGAGGAATTTCAGTCTGTATCCGGACGTCCGCCCTGCTGCGTCTGGCGGCGCCTGTAGCTCCTCTGCGTCAGTGTAAAATAATTGACCATGTGGCATGGAAATTCACAGTTAATGAAATTGTTCTATTTCATCCTTGTCTTAGCTTTTTACCATTTTGATACATGTGTGGGCAGTCATTATACACACGACTGCTAAACAATGTAAAATACATGCGACTGAAGTGAAAGGCATTCCGCTTTGTTAATCCTCAAGTGACGATCCTTTATTTTCTTCCAATCTTTCACTATTCCCAAGCAACTTCTTTCTTCATCCACAGTTAATGGTGAAGTAATTTTAGGACACTGCTCTGCGTCATCCGTCCGCGTGCAGTGGGCGTGTCCAAATACCGAGCGTGCGTCGCCGTCGTCGGCAGAAAGCCGCGCTTCACCACCGCCGAACGGGACACGGCGACGGTGGTGCCGACTAGCGGCGGCGGCGGCAACCCGGCGGCGCTGTCGTCCGACGACGAGTACCGCACGGCGTCCGAGACGTCCGGCGGTCTGGACGGCAGCAGCGAGGAGCCGGCAGGGGGCGCGGCCACACCGCCGCCCGGCCACCAGCCGCCTGTCCAGGCCAACGGTAAGGACCGTCTGCGCCCATCCACAAGCCAGAATGGCAAATTAAATTTAACTTCGATAAGTGCAAAATCATGCATGTAGGTAGGCAGCATATGAGGGCTCCATGCTTGATGGGTGGCCAAGCACTATTGGGGACTCAACAAGAGAAGGATTTAGGTGTTATTCTAAACACAAAATTGGGGGCATCAGAACAGACCAATGAAGCCAGGAAGAAGGCGCTGGGAATGCTTGGGGCAATAAATATGAATGTATCATACAGAAGTGAGGAAGTCATCAGGAAGCTTTACTGTGCATATGCCAGGCCACATTTGGAATACTGCATCCAAGCTTGGTCTCCTAGCTATGAAAAAGATTGTTGGCTTTTAGAGAGAGTACATAAGAGGGCTACAAAAATGGTTCATGGTATAAGCAACCTGGCATATGAGGAAGGATTGAAGAAATTGAATAGATATGTTTCCATTTAGATATAGAAGGCTGAGAGGAGATCTCATCGAGGTCTTTAAATTTGTCCATGGCCTGGAAAAGGGATGTCTCAGGAAAATGTTTGAATTTAACAGAAATGATGCAATTAGATGTCGTCAATTCAAAATTAAAGTTAACCATAGCAGAACAAGGTTAAGGCAAACTTTCTTCAACAACAGGGTGATAGAACACGAACCAGCTGCCAGAAATCCATTGCCAGTAGCAGCACATTGAACATCTGTAAAAACAGTATAGACAATCATTATAAGAATAGAGGGAGGGCTGATCGACGGATAGTATTCCAGGGAGGGCTGATCGACGGATGTGGTGGGCAACTGGTTGAGTGTCCAGAGTGCAACCAAGAAGGGCCCTTGTGGCTCATGGTTGCACTGATCTTTTATGTCTTTATGTCCTCACCAGATACCCGGACAATTCTGCCTGTTTGCTCGTGTTTTTTCAAGATGATTGTAGGGTTCGTGTACGTTGGCTATTCGTCTATTGAGCCCCATGTTTCCTCCTGGGGCGGCGTTTTCCATGAGATCCAAGTGACATACGAATCCATTTGTGATTTTGTACGAACAGCGTAACGATGCCCATCGTGCCATGTTTGGATTATGAGTGGTTGTGAATCTTGGATGATGATTTATATGGTAAATTATACGATGTTTTCCACAATTGCCAACTATTTCGGAACAACTGCGAGGTGTTCGTCCAAATAATTGGATTGGGGCATTGGAGGGTGTCTATTCTGTTCAGGGCTAATACTAGGTATATCAATATGTATAAAGCCAGTATTTCATGTATCTCTGAATATCAGTATTAATTCATCGCCTCTGTTGCCTTGGTCTGATAACCGCGAGGTTTTCCAGGTAGCTTATCAAACAAGGTTCATCTCCTTTGATCCTCATAATTTTATATTTAAGTGTCATTGCTTGGTTTGCTTTTGGAGAGGCACTGGCTTCCCTCCTCCCAGCGTTGAACTGTGCCTCCAGCGCTAGGCTGTGCCCCAATCACCAAGTTGAAGCTGAAAGAGCGAAACCCGCTCGTGCCCACCAAATTTCTTTCCTGAAAGAGTGCAGCAAGCTTTCAATACTCGGGGGGGGGGGGCAATCTCAGCTTTTCGTAAATACACGTTTGTTGTTTATTGGGCGATTCACGACGCACTTTATGTACATTCACGGCTAATGGCGCCTCCGACATTGTTTCGCCGGTGGGCCCCGGGATTGGAAAATGTCCGGAGCGGTGCGAGTGTCGAACCCGGGACCTTTGGCACCCACAGTCCAACACCTTAACCACTCGGCCACCCCCACCTCTCGTAAATAAACGTACTGTTCCGCCAGTCTGTGTGAGAAAGACAGGACCCTGGCTTTTGTCCGCAGATGGCATCCGCTGCCGCTCGACGTCCAGCTCCCGCTGCAGCCCGCGCTCGCGCTCGTCACCGCCCAGCTCGCGGCGCAACACCGCAGACGACTTCCCGCGCCTGGACGAGATGAGCTCGTCCATCCAGGGGCTGGACTCGCCCGCCAGCAGCGTGGACTCGCCCTTCAAGCGGTCGTGGCGCCTGTCGAGGGTGAGTGTCGCCGGGGCGCGGCTGGCGCCAAAACGCGACCGCCGATACAGCCGCAGTTATAAATTATTCGTGAAATAGGGCGGAATATACCACTTTCTGAACACTCAATCGACATCCTTCTCCAAGAAGTCTCGGCATCCTGCTGCTTAGTACCTACACCATCAGCTCGAAGTGCCTACACCATCAGCTCGAATTTAGTCTGAGGCATCAAAAGCATTTTAAATGACACTAATTCCATGGCAAAGTTCGACATTCTACTGTGCTCGTTTCGACATCTCGCACCTAACGGAAGACCAGTATTTTAACCATGTACAGCCTGGACCGCGGTAGCTCAGTCGGCAGGGCGCCGGGTTCTGGATTGAAAGATTGTGGGTTCGAATCTCGCAGCCGGTGGCGTTACCGAGTCCACCCGCGACCAACTGGCGTGAGAGGTCGGCGACACTATATGGCCTAGCAGTTGAATGCGTCGTAAAAGAGCCCAAGGTTCTTCTGCTGACACGGCTGACATAAGGCGGCGCTAGGGGCGCTTGACGACTACTGGTAAGGCGCTACCAGCGGCGCTCGACCACTGTTGATTCTGCCGGGACAGTGTAAAATAATTTACCATGTGGCCGGAAATGCACAGTTAATGGAGTTGTGGTATTTCATCCTTGCCTTTGGTTTTACCATTTTGTCACATGATGTATGTGCAGTCATGCACACAACTCTAAATAATGTAAAATGCGTGGACTGAAGTGAAAGGCATTCTGCATTTTAATTCTTAAGTGGCAATTTTTTATTTTCTTCCAATCTTTCACTATTCCCAAGCAACTTCTTTCTTCATCCACACAGTTAATGGTGAAGTAACTTTAGGACACTGTGCCGGGATGCTGTGGCACCAGGGGCGCACAATTATCACAGGTCGTGTCGCGCACAGCCGTTCAGAGCGTCGGCATGTGTCGCACTGACGCTGGTGCAGTCACTCGGTCTCGAGGCACTCGGGTCACGTGATATGGTTGACCAACCACGTGTCCGGCAGCTGGAATTCACCCGACTCACCACGGGGGCTGGAGAGATCTAACCACGGCACGTTTTTTTTTCTACACAGATTGCGAGTATTGCAAAGTAAATATTGGGATGCTTCTTTGTAAGATTAAAATGAGGAGCCTGTTTCACCACCATGGAAGAGCAATGATGAGGTGTTCTTTGCGGTAATTTAAACGAGTCGCGTTCTACCACGCATACAAAAACCATACGTGGTGAGGCGAGGCTGGGCCGGGACGAGCCTGGGCTGACCTGGGGGGGGGGGGGGCTGGGCTTGGCATGGTTGCTCAGATGAACTTCTGTTGTATGTGCACACCAGTAAACTCTCCGTCTTCCCTCGTTCATAAGGGCTGCTACCGAGAAAAAAAACTGCTACGGCACGACTGATGATGCAAGGCTACACGGCACTGCCTATACATGGCAAAACGTCTAATTCAAAAACTACTTCATGGCATGGCAACTTCAAATACCCACACGGATCTCATTTATATGGGACACGGCTGCTCAATTTTACAACTTGAGCTGTACAAAGCTGTACAACTCAACTTACAATACCTCTGTACGTAGAACTTTTACGCAAAACGTGTAAAACCTTTGTGGTCTTTTTTTACGGGTATTCCCGATTCGTAATGCACAATAACAACGCTCAGACAATACACGACAAGACCCACGAGCAGCAGGGAAATTAACGGTGAACAAGTCGCGGTCCGGCTGTCGGTCCGGGCCTCTCGGCTGCACAGCCGGCACCACACGTGGCGTCCGACGAGGCGCGACAGCGGTGACTGAACCGAACACACAGAACACTGCAGGCGCTCGTGATCGGCAACACAATGGACGGACGCCGGTGTCGGCGGCGGCCCGTCCCGGTCGACCGTCACGTGTCCGGCCGCCGCGACAGTCGGCCACAGCCGCGTCGGCCATCTCCGGAGCGGGGGTGGCCGAGTGGTTAAGGTGTTAAGATCTGGATACGAAGGTCCCGGGTTCAAGACTCGCACCGCTCGGGACATTTACCAATCCCGCGGCCCACCGGCGAAACTGTGTGGGCGACGCCACAAGCCGTGATGGTGCATACAGGTGTGTCGTGAACCACCCAATAGTCGCACATGTCCGTGCTCTCCGTCTCGGGTAGCGCCCTCTAGAAGGGCAGCATGTGCGGCTCGGGCTTGAGGGTCATGTAGGGCACCGGCCGTCTCCCTTTGAACGACGCCACTCCACGCTACGCCAGTCACACTACTCCACGGCACTCACTCCACTCCACGCCACTCATTCCACTCACCCCACTCATTCCACTCCACACCACTCATTCCACTCCACACCACTCATTCCACTCCACGCCACTCATTCCACTCCACACCACTCATTCCACTCCACGCCACTCATTCCACTCACCCTACTCATTCCACTCACCTCACTCATTCCACTCCACACCACTCATTCCTCTCCACACCACTCATCCCACTCCACACCACTCATTCCACTCCACACCACTCACTCCACTCCACGCCACTCACTTCACTCCACGCTACTCACTCCACTCACCCCACTCATTCCACTCCACACCACTCATTCCACTCCACACCACTCATTCCACTCCACACCACTCACTCCACTCCACACCACTCACTCCACTCCACACCACTCACTCCAATCCGCGCCACTCCGACTCGATCATCAGGCGAGTCTTCGGCACCAGGTGCACCAAGCTGTTCTGATTCCTCACGCTGGGGGTGCCCACCTGAGCGCTGAGCCACGGCACTGCCGGCGAGCCGAACTGCCGCCGGAAGTGCTGCGCACGGCACCTCCGGCCAGGAGACACCAGGGTCGGACGGACACCATCTCGTCAGGTCGGCCAGGTGCGGCTCCGGCTCAGACCAATCCGTCTTGCATCAGTGAGGATAAAGCAGAGGAGCTCCTAGCCGAGGTTGTCGACCACGGCTCTCCGCCGGCCACCGCCGTGCCGCCTTCGTCCCACCTCCGTCCTGCCTCTGTCCCACCTCTATCCCACCTCTATCCTACCTCTGTCCCACCTCCGTCCCACCTCCTTCCCACCTTCGTTCCCACCGCCGTCCCACCTCCGACCCACCTCCGACCCACCTCCACGGATCACCCACTGGCGTCTCTGCTTAGAGCTGAAGTCGCCTGTAACAGTCGGGATGACAAAGCAAGACCGCACAAAGCAAGACCCGCCCCTGTCAAATTTACACCTGAGTGTGTCCTTGACTAGCATAGGTTCACCCAATGTAGGAGTGGGGGTGAGGGTTTTTTCCACGAATATTTGCGTTTTCCCTATATAAATTATCGGGTTCTGGCTATAGAAATGCCATTAGCCATCACATTTTGGAAGCGCGGTCAATCTGACAAGATTTCTGGGTATGTCCCTGTCTCTAATCGCCTAAAATGACTGTCTGTGGGTGCAAGTATACGTAAAATAGCATACACTCCACGTCTAAATGGGTTTAAACACTGCTTAATCGCCTTTTTCATCAAATGCTTGTTTTTATGGGCTGGTCCACGACGCACTGTATGCAAATTCACGTCTAATGGCGCCACCCACACTGTTTCGCCGGTGGGCCGCGGGATTGGGAAATGCCCCGAGCGGCGCTAGTGTCGAACCCGGGACCTTGGGTACCCAGAGCCCAACATCTTAACCACTCGGCAATCCCCGCCCCTTTTATCAAATGCACATGGTGCTGGACATAAGGGGCACCTTCAGCTCCGGTGCCCGTCTTGTCCCGCAACTAGCACGTTCAGCGGGGGACGAGTAGCCTAGGGCTAATTCGCTCGTCTCACAATCGAAAGGTTGTGAGTTCGAATCTCACCTGTCGCTACTCTTCGCCCTCACCAATCGGCGTGAGAGATTGGCGACGCTACATGGCTCAACGGTCGATGTGTCGTTAAACCAATAACCAACCGACCACTAATGGGTAGGTGTTCCTCAATTCCAATAGTAAAACAAGCTCGGAAAAGTCTCCCATTTTAATATTATGTTCACTTTAATGAGAGTGGGCGCTGTAAGGCACTTTGTCAGATCACTTTGTCAAGTCACTTTGTCAAAATATCATTACAAGGAAAAAGGATAACTTGCCTTTCGTCACCCATGAACGTCGACCCAGTCCTTGTGGCGTATTTGCAAGGATGGTTTGAGATGGATGTTCGAGATAGGTTGGCTAAAGTTAAGGGTGTAGATTGGCTGAAGTGGAGTCTTACCCTACCTTCGTCTTGTCTCTTTCGCGTATTGTTAATGACCGCAATGTGTGCCTGTAAAATGCATCTATTGCCATCCATCCATTCAATGGGCGCTAAATGACCTCGTAGTCGGCGCGCCCTCAAACCCAAATAATCAATCAATCCATCCATTGATGGTTCAGTGGTCTATTGTTAGTTGTATTGCGTAAAAGCGAATTCAGAAAATAATTTGCGGCAAACGTAATCAGAGGCGCAGCCAATGGGGGGGGGGGCATCCCGCTCCTCCTTAGAACCCAGAAATACGTCAGATGAAGCAACACATTTTGATATTTTTACCACGCAAAACTATACATTTTCGGCGCGCTTCGCTCCCTGAAACCTTTCTCTTTCGTACCTTTTCCGTTTCATCACATTTTTACGTTTGTTGGATTTTTCTAGTGTCGGGCCATCCTAGGAAAATCCTGGCTCCGCCACTGGAAGCAGTGGTGTGTTGCAATGCCATTGGCGAGTAGACAAGGTGTCAGTAATATTCAGACTGCTATCGTCGTCCAGCGACGGAACACTGGGCGCTAAATGACCTCTTAGTCGGCGCGGCCTTAAGCCCAAGTAATCACTCAATCACTGATGGAACACGCCGCGATCGGTCGTCTCTCCCGCCGATGTCGGGTGTTCCGGCCTTTAAGTTTGCCGACTAGAAGCCGACGTTAGTGGTCCAGTCACACGAGCCGACGTTAGTGGCCTAGTCACACGAGCCGACGTTAGTGGCCCAGTCACACGAGCCGACGTTAGTGGCCTAGTCACACGAGCCGACGTTAGTGACCCAGTCACACGAGCCGACGTTAGTGGCCCAGTCACACGAGCCGACGTTAGTGGCCCAGTCACACGAGCCGACGTTAGTGGCCTAGTCACACGAGCCGACGTTAGTGGCCCAGTCACACGAGCCGACGTTAGTGGCCCAGTCACACGAGCCGACGTTAGTGGCCCAGTCACACGAGCCGACGTTAGTGGCCCAGTCACACGAGCCGACGTTAGTGGCCCAGTCACACGAGCCGACGTTAGTGGCCCAGTCACACGAGCCGACGTTAGTGGCCCAGTCACACGAGCCGACGTTAGTGGCCCAGTCACACGAGCCGACGTTAGTGGCCCAGTCACACGAGCCGACGTTAGTGCCAGTCACACGAGCCGACGTTAGTGGCCCAGTCACACGAGCCGACGTTAGTGGCCCAGTCACACGAGCCGACGTTAGTGGCCCAGTCACACGAGCCGACGTTAGTGGCCCAGTCACACGAGCCGACGTTAGTGGCCTAGTCACACGAGCCGACGTTAGTGACCCAGTCACACGAGCCGACGTTAGTGGCCCAGTCACACGAGCCGACGTTAGTGGCCCAGTCACACGAGCCGACGCTAGTGGCCTAGTCACACGAGCCGACGTTAGTGGCCCAGTCACACGAGCCGACGTTAGTGGCCTAGTCACACGAGCCGACGTCCGTGGCCCAGTCACACGAGCATTCTAAGGACGCGCAAACGCGCCCATTTATCGGCGGGTACGCCGGCTTTTTGCACACGCCACACTTTTCCCATCGTTTAGCGTGGATGTTCCCGGCCATGCCTGGAGCGGCCGTGCGTACGCTGCGTCTGCGAGGCGGGTACACTACACCCCGCCCTCTCCACCGAATATCGCGAACAGCTGCCTCAACGGCAGACGACTGGGGCGGGGATGGCCGGGTGGTTAAGGTGTTGGGCCCTGGGTACCAGAGGTCCCGGGTTCGACACCCGCGCCGCTCGGGACATTTCCCAATACCGCGGTCCGCCGGCGAAACAGTGTGGGCGACGCCATTAGCCTTGAATGTGTATAAAGTGCCGTGAACCACCCAATAAACAAACAGCGGACGACTCGAATGCATTCGACTTAACTGCATCTGAAGAGAATTGTGGTATGCACTGTTGGAGTTTAGGCTTGAATTATATCAGCGTTACCCGCAGTGAATTACCCCTAACCTACTTATTCCATCCCCACGAATTCTGGTCCAGTTTCTACTCTCTTCCACAGTGAAGGTCAGCCACCTAAACACTGAAGCATATGATTACCATGGTCATTGGCCGGGCCTTGGGGCCTCCGTCTCCTCCATGTTAAGTCCATCGGAGGTGCTAGTTGTCCGTTTTGTACGAGCAGCGCATCTGTGGGTGTCATCTGAGCCACTCGGTCACTCAGTCGCTCACTCTGAGTCACATACTGGTTACAGCGGCCTATGTGGCATCCCCCCAGGGGAACCATCGCCTTTCACACGTCCCACGCTCCACGCCGGACGACCCACGTCACACGTCACACGTCACGCTCCACGTCTCACATCACACGTCACACGTCACATGTCACGCGACGCTGACGCATCTCATGGGGTCGTGAGTGTCCAGATGCTTGATCAGCGCGGGTCACACTGGACCACCCGCTGGTGTGCTGGTACCGGTCCAGTGGACCACCCTCTGGTCAGCTGGTACCGGTCCAGTGGACCACCCGCTGGTCAGCTGGTACCGGTCCAGTGGACCACCCGCTGGTCAGCTGGTACCGGCCCCACTGGACCACCCGCTGGTCAGCTGGTACCGGTCCAGTGGACCACCCGCTGGTCAGCTGGTACCGGCCCCACTGGACCATTCTGAGCGGCGATACTTCTCGATCGTTGTCTCGGGTCGCACGAAATAGGCGGCGGTTACCGTCTGCCGCACTGTGCCTGTCTGCTGGGTCAGCTGGCCGGGCCGCCTCCGCCGCCGCCACCGCCTGATGCGGAGTAGGTCAGCGGCGCCGGTATTGTCGACGCTCGTGCCGCGCCGACGGTCGCGCCGCTCTCACGGCAATCGCGACGCGGCGCGCTGACACGAATGCGCGCCGTTTGGGAACATGAGCGCCGTTCCGGGTCGGCCGGCCGCGGCCGCGTTTCTCCGTTATCGGCTGCCCAATTTCGTGGTGACGGTGCCGCGCCCGCCGGCGGCCGCGGCACCACGTGACCGCGGGATCATCGGTAAACCGCACTGCGTGACCCTCCCAGTGTGCTGGAGCGTACTGCCTCTCAGTGTGGCGGAGCGTCCTGCCTCTCACAGTGTGGCGGAGCGTGCTGCCTCTCACAGTGTGGCAGCGTACTGCCTCTCACAGTGTGGCGGAGCGTCCTGCCTCTCACAGTGTGGCAGAGCGTCCTGCCTCTCACAGTGTGGCGGAGCGTCCTGCCTCTCACAGTGTGGCGGAGCGTCCTGCCTCTCACAGTGTGGCGGAGCGTCCTGCCTCTCACAGTGTGGCAGAGCGTCCTGCCTCTCACAGTGTGGCAGAGCGTCCTGCCTCTCACAGTGTGGCGGAGCGTCCTGCCTCTCACAGTGTGGCGGAGCGTCCTGCCTCTCACAGTGTGGCAGAGCGTCCTGCCTCTCAGTGTGCTGGAGCGTACTGCCTCTCACAGTGAGGCAGAGCGTCCTTCCTCGCACAGTGTGGCGGAGCGTCCTGCCTCTCACAGTGTGGTGGAGCGTCCTGCCTCTCACAGTGTGGCAGAGCGTCCTGCCTCTCACAGTGTGGCAGAGCGTCCTGCCTCTCACAGTGAGGCGGAGCGTCCTGCCTCTCACAGTGTGGCAGAGCGTCCTGCCTCTCACAGTGTGGCAGAGCATCCTGCCTTTCGGTTCTGCCCGTCCTAGTGTGGGAAGAGCGTCCTACGCCTCCAGTGCGGCAAAACTTCTGTCCCTTTGTAGTGCGGGGGACGGATCCTCTCACTAGCTTTTGCTCTGAAGCGGAAAATAGCGCTCTATCCTTGAACATTCAGAGTTACATGGAACACTTCGTCCACCTCTTTTGATTAACTTCGAAATCAAGTCAGGTCAGGAAAAGTCAGTGTCGGTGGTACAGCCATCCGGCCGCCGTTCGGGAAAGCGAATCTGGATTCCATACTTCCTGCATCGCATGCAAACCGAGGGGGGCCGCGGCAGCTCAGTCGGTGGGGAGTTGGACTCTTGATCGTAAGGTCGTAAGTTCGAATCCAACAACCGGTGGGATTACCGAGTCCACCCGCGACCAACCGGCGTGAGAGGTTGTCGACACTATATGACCCAGCAGTTGGGTGCGTCATAAAAAGAAGCCAAGCGTATGTAGACTGAAGGCTTGGTCTAACACCGTGACACGTGCAAGGGCCAACGGGGCCAATAAACTGAACATCACCGTGGCATCAGAAAGTAGGCTATTACCCTTCACCAGGGTGTTGCTTTGCATACTTTTCAGGGCGCAAGTGCCCCCTCAATGTTGGCTTTGTCCCCTAATAATTTCAGCTTTTAACATGGGACCCTCTGGAGTATGCCCCCAATCCATTTGGGCTCTACTATTGCCATCATGGGTTGTGTCCCCTCAATAACTTTCAGAACTCAACATCCGTGCCTTTTAGTTTTAAGCTGGATATTTTACCAGCAGATTATGCTCGGGACAAGATGCTGATTGTCGCTGACGCGAAGGCAGCTGCTATCTCGTTCTTTTATTATTTTCTGGGGAACATTCTAAATTTTATCCTCACATAAAATATGTATCACAGTGGTATTCCACCAGCAACGACATTGCCACGTAAAATCTCACAGGCAACGCTTTGAAGTTGACTGAAAAATTGCATTGCAGTTTTTATCTAAAAATTTTGAATTTCAGCAAGATTTGACTTGATATTGACTTGACACAAGGAAATAATGCTATAGAAAATGTTCGGGTTGTGATGTTAAAAAATGTCGAGTAGTGAAGCAAATATGCAAAAATATCAAGTTAAATATCAGTTTGAACTAGTGACCTGACTTCAGGTCAGTCCCATTTTTGCTTTCGTCGTTCGTATGCCCACACATGTTTTGGTCGTTGTGTCCCGCATGGTATGGTCCTCATATGCTACGTTATGTGGTGAACTCGTGAACTGACCTGGACCGTGAACTCGTTGTGGCCTGCGTCGGCCCATGCTCTTCACATAATCATCCTCTATCTGTTGACACAGCGTGCACTCATCGATTTTGAGATGGTATGCTAATGGGCGCTAAAGGACCTCTCAGCCCTTAAGCCCAAATGATCAATCAAGAGAAGGTATGCTAGATTCCAAAGCGATATGGTGAGCGATTTAGGAGTTGACCCATGAAGCCCTTGGGGGCCAGGTTGACGTCCGCACGGTAAGGATTAAGTCAACGAATAGGGGGACGAGTAGCCTAGGGGTAAGTTGCTCGTCTCACAATCGAAAGGTTGTGGGTTCGAGTCTCACCTCTCGCTACTCTTCGCCCGCGACCAATCGGCGTGAGAGATTGGCAACGCTGCATGACTCAACGGTCGATGTGTCGTAAAAAACAATAACCAACCAAGTCAACGAATAGGGAAAGCCACAGCTTTTAACATGTTTCCAGCCCTCCCAAGAGGTGAGAGATTGCTAGTCGGGCTCTTGATTACCACTTCACAGTACACGACAGTAGCGTGGTGAATATGGAGTCGGACGCGAGCTTGCTGCTGGTGCTGCCGTAGGAGCGGAGCTGCATGTTTGGCCAGGCTTCGCCAGGCTTCTCCAGGCTTCGCCAGGCTTCTCCAGCTGCGCCGATGAGCAAACCAATACAACCAAATTTGCTGCTAACCTGATTGTTCTTTCTGGTAGCATAACTGCGGTTTTGATGGTGTTGTGGGCATGTTGCCTAGCTCCTGCATTGGAGTTGTTGAAACTAGTGAAAGTACAAATGCCAGCCAGGTTTGGTCGCAGTTTTGCTGTTCTCTCTGTGCTTTCGCATCTCTCAGCGGACTAGGTGGTTGGGCTAGGGTTCCCAGTGCTCGTCTCATAATCGAAAGGTTGTTGGTTCGAGCCCCACCTGTCGCTACTCTTCGCCCGCGACCAATCGGCGTGAGAGATTGGCAACGCTACATGACCCAACGGTCGATGTATCGTAACACCAATAACCAACCAACCAATCAGGCGTCTCCCGAAGTTTACACCCTGTGGCGGATCCGGTGCCCGTAGCCCTTTTGAGATGCGGCCCCTGCAACCGAAATCCTAATGTTTGATGGGTTGTTCCGGGATGGGAACCGGACGCCATTCACTGGTGACGTTAGCAAGCATCAGATGCAGATACGGACTTGTATCGGGGTAGTCCACGATGGACTTGTGGCTATTACAACTTCACGTTACTATGATAAAACAGCAGGGCAGAAAAAGTCAACACCATAGAACAATACCGTAGGTGGCCATACAAGCCATAAGATATACAGCGGGCCGAGCAGCAGATCAGTCCGGCTCGGGCGGCGCGTCAGACAGGTGCCGGAGACCGGCACGGGAAGCAGCATCAGCTCGGGTGGCAACGAGTTGTACAGCAGTGGTGCTCTGGAGCCAAATCGCCTCGTCCCCGTCTCAGTGCGACGCCGGTGGACATGAAAGCGGAGTTACTGTCGGCACGCCGCCGTTATCCTGGTCAATGGCTGATGACATATCGGGCCCACCAACTGCGGTTCGGCTTGCAGCGATTATTAAAGAAAGAAACGAATGGACTTCGAAGGCTTGATGGGTAGCTTTATGGGCCGAAATACTATTCTTCTAGGTAGAGCTTGCTGCGTGAACCCCGACTCCACCACATGGGCGCTGTATGACCGAAGCAGTCGATGCGCCCCCAAGCCCAAATAACCAACCAACCCGACTCCACCACCGGATTTGGGAATTCCATTTGAAGGGCATAATTTGCATCGAAAGCCTTCAGTGCCGCCAATGCACCGACACGGCGGCTCGTCTCCCGTCTTATCGGACCAGCTACCAGCCGACCCTCCCGGCCGGGGGCTGAAGGCGAGCGCGTGGAGCGACTCGCCCTGTCTTGTCAGGACAGGGGAGACCAGCGCAGTACGCCGCCCACGGACAGAGCTGAAAACTAGTGACGTCACCGGGGCCGGGATTCGGGCGGTCGGTCGCTGCGCCAGCGCCAGTCGGCCGCCGACGGTGCAGAGGTGCGCACGTGACGTGACGTGACGTGACGTGATGGGAAGAGCGCTGCGCGTGACGGCGTGTTGAGTGGGTGTGCAGACCCAGGGAACACTTGAGTGCATGGTGGCGCCTGCGACACACGTGTGTTGGGGGACGAGTAGTCTAGGGGTAAGTTGCACGTCTCGCAATCGAAAGGTTGTGGGTTCAAGTCTCACCTGTCGCTACTCTTTGTCCGCGGCCAATCGGCGCGAGATATTGGCGACGCTATATGACTCAACGGTCGATGTGTCGTAAAACCGATAACCAACCGATGACCAGGCAGCGACACACGTTGTGCCGTGCCTGCGGAGCTCTGCCCGCACCGAGGTATTTCCCTGAGGAGAGCGGGACTGAAGAGGTTGGGCGCGTGCCCCACCTCTCTCCGTCTCCGTCTATCTCATGCCGTGTTTTCGGCTGATTTTTGCTCCCAAATCGCGCGGGTTCAGCAGCAAGATAGAGCGAACGAACCTGATATATTGATAGGTATATCAGCGGTGATAAGTAACTGCACTTCCCACAGCAGTTTCAAGAACCAATTCTTTATTTTGTCAGCACGACATTGCTGAAATAAGAAGAATTGAACGTATGAGAATCATCAAATAACGATTCGCTTACTGATGTACATGGGTACTACAGTCGCCTCCACAACCTCGGTGTATGATCGTCAGGTCATGACAAAATTAGCGTTATGGTGAAATTAGCCAAGAATGCGGCTAAGAATGCTGGTGCTGGAATGCTGGTGTCGTCTTTGGTGTAGAGTTGGTTTTGCTGGGCTGGGTGTAGGGTTGATGTTGCGGGCTGGGTGTATGATTGGTTTTGCTGGGCTGGGTGTAGGGTTGGTGTTGCGGGCTGGGTGTATGATTGGTTTTACTGGGCTGGGTGTAGGGTTGATGTTGCGGGCTGGGTGTATGATTGGCGTTACTGCGCTTGGTGCAGAGTTGGTGTTACGGGCTGGGTGTAGAATTGGTATCAGCGAGCGTCAGAGCGGTCACAGAGCGGCGGACCAGGCGGCACAGAGCGGTCACCAGGCGTAGACGGAGGACACCCGAGACACGCTGTCGGCTCATGGCCTCCCAGACGCGATGCGCCGGAAACAGAGCCTGGTCGGCCTAGGTAAACCGGTCCACCAAATTCCGCCCGATAAACCGCTCCACTGGACTACCCACCGGCAGCCCTGGTGGAAACATTACGTCATGTCTTCCCCGGGGATTGGGAGTTAGCTTGGGACTAGGGACTGACTAGGGGCTAGGGTCAGCACCAGCCGTCACGCGATGTGCTGCTCCGACTGACGTCTGGGCAGTGGCGCTGTGCTGCTGAGGCAGCACTGGCTCCAGCACTGGCTGTGGCTGCAGACCCAGCACTGGCTGTGGCTGCAGACCCAGCACTGGCTGTGGCTGCAGACCCAGCACTGGCTGTAGCTGCAGACCCAGCACTGGCTGTGGCTGCAGACCCAGCACTGGCTGTAGCTGCAGACCCAGCACTGGCTGTGGCTGCAGACCCAGCACTGGCTGTGGCTGCAGACCCAGCACTGGCTGTGGCTGCAGACCCAGCACTGGCTGTGGCTGCAGACCCAGCACTGGCTGTGGCTGCAGACCCAGCACTGGCTGTGGCTGCAGACCCAGCACTGGCTGTGGCTGCAGACCCAGCACTGGCTGTGGCTGCAGACCCAGCACTGGCTGTGGCTGCAGACCCAGCACTGGCTGTAGCTGCAGACCCAGCACTGGCTGTAGCTGCAGACCCAGCACTGGCTGTGGTTGCAGACCCAGCACTGGCTGTGGCTGCAGACCCAGCACTGGCTGTAGCTGCAGACCCAGCACTGGCTGTGATTGCAGACCCAGCACTGGCTGTGGCTGCAGACCCAGCACTGGCTGTGGCTGCAGACCCAGCACTGGCTGCAGCTGCAGACCCAGCACTGGCTGTGGCTGCAGACCCAGCACTGGCTGTGGCTGCAGACCCAGCACTGGCTGTGGCTGCAGACCCAGCACTGGCTGTGGCTGCAGACCCAGCTCTGGCTGTGGCTGCAGACCCAGCACTGGCTGTGGCTGCAGACCCAGCACTGGCTGTGGCTGCAGACCCAGCACTGGCTGTGGCTGCAGACCCAGCACTGGCTGTGGCTGCAGACCCAGCACTGGCTGTGGCTGCAGACCCAGCACTGGCTGTGGCTGCAGACCCAGCACTGGCTGTGGCTGCAGACCCAGCTCTGGCTGTAGCTGCAGACCCAGCACTGGCTGTGGCTGCAGACCGAGCACTGGCTGTGGTTGCAGACCCAGCACTGGCTGCAGTTGCAGACCGAGCAATGGATGCAGCCGCCGGCCCCGGCAGCTCGGCTGAAGCGGCTGTGAGACTTGGCGTAGATGTAGTCGTGGATCAGTGGCGAGGGAAAGTTGCAGCGAACTTGCTCCCACAGTTGTTCGAAAGCGTCCGGTCCGAATATGTGCTAAATCTGAGCAAAATCTGGAAATAGCCGTCGTGAATAGATTACCAGGAAAAAGAAAATACATCGCTCAGTGGTGGTTTTCTCTCCCTCAATCTTGAAACTCTCTTAAATCTCTCCCTAAATTTTGAAATTGAAATCTTGAAACACTGCTGCCCATGACTTTGTACAGTAATGAGACATGAGGACCCATTTTCGTGCGGTTTCGCGGTGTCCGTTTGGGGTATAGCCGGGCGAGTTGTCTAAGGGTAAGGTTCCCGTCTCCAAATCGACATGTTCTGGGTTCGAGTCTCACCTGTCGCTACTGCTCGCCGGCGACCGATCGCCGTGAGAGGTTGGCGACACCGTGCGGCGCCACGTTCTGCGTGTCGTGAGGCCGGCAACGGTAAAACCACCGGCCACCGCCGGCCGGATTATACCGCAACAGATGCACACTCGGCATCGCACCTAACGGGACCGGCAGCTGGGTCTCCGCAGCCGGCGGCGTCACGTGACTCGGCGGTCGACGCGTCACGGAGCCGATAACCGGCCTCAGCGTCTGGATTACACCAGAACAGATGCACGGATGAATTACGTGGGAGTGAGGCTGTTGGCGGAAGGGGACCGGTGTTGCTGACGGAGGGGAGCGGTGTTGCTGGCGGAGGGGAGCGGGTGTTGCTGGCGGAGGGAGCGTCTGGGAGGGGGGGGGTGGCGAGGGCGGTGTTGCTGGTGGAGGGACGGGTGCTGCTGGTGGAGGGAAGCGGGTGTTGCTGGTGGAGGGGGCGGGGGCGGTGTTGCTGGCGGAGGGACGGTGTTGCTGGCGGAGGGGAGCGGTGTTGCTGGCGAGGGGTGCTGCTGGCGGAGGAGCGGGTGTTGCTGGCGGAGGGACGGTGTTGCTGGCGAGGGGGTGTTGCGGCGGGTGTTGGGCGGGGGAGGGTGGGGCGAGGGACCGGTGTTGCTGACGGAGGGGAGCGGTGTTGCTGGCGGAGGGGACCGGTGTTGCTGGCGGAGGGGAGCGGGTGTTGTTGGTGGAGGGGACCGGTGTTGATAGCGAGGAGGAGCGAAAAGAGTGGTTGTCCCCTTCTTCCTCCTCGACTACCCCACAATCAATACCTAATTGCGATTTGAATACTTCTTTTATCAGATTGTAGTTATTCGGGAATTGATTTATCAGCACTTTCATTGCATTGCACGCGTGTTGCCATGGTGCACAGTAAACTGGACTTTACACCGGAACTGATGCGAAAGTTATATATGCAGATGTAAAACAACTGCGGCAAATGCAGGTTTTGATGGCGCAATTTCTGGATTCATCGTGTCCGAAATTGTTGGATTCAAAACTTCACATCATCGCTCTTCTTTTTCGTCCGAAATGTATTGGCTGCAGCGTGTGCTGACGACTAATGACTGACGACTGCTGACTACTGACTACTGACTATTGACCACTGACTACTGACCACTATTGACCACTATTGACCACTATTGACCACTATTGACCACTATTGACCACTATTGACCACTATTGACCACTATTGACCACTATTGACCACTATTGACCACTATTGACCACTTTTGACCACTTTTGACCACTGACCACTGACCACTGACCACTGACCACTGACCACTGACCACTGACCACTGACCACTGACCACTGACCACTGACCACTGACCACTGACTACTGACCACTGACCCTGACCACTGACCACTGACTACTGACTCTGACCTGACCACTGACTACTGACTACTGACTACTGACTACTGACTACTGACTACTGACTGCTGACCACTGACTACTGACGGTGTATCCGCCCGGTTCCAGGACTCGCTGCGCTCGTCTCTCCGTGACAGTATGCTGTCTGACCGGCTGGACGCCCGGGGCGCCTACACCAGCGCCCTGGACCGCTCCAAGGTGGGTCGGCCGGCCGTGACGTCACACCGCTCCAAGTTGGGTTGTGTGACGTGTCTCGGTCCGTCTGCGGGGAACGTCAGTGTGAATGTGATGGGCTGGCGACTCAGTGTGGTTGTGTGACGTGTCTCGGTCCGTCTGTGGGGAACGTCAGTGTGAATGTGATGGGCTGGCGACTCAGTGTGGTTGTGTGACGTGTCTCGGTCCGTCTGCGGGGAACGTCAGTGTGAATGTGATGGGCTGGCGACTCAGTGTGGTTGTGTGACGTGTCTCGGTCCGTCTGCGGGGAACGTCAGTGTGAATGTGATGGGCTGGCGACTCAGTGTGGTTGTGTGACGTGTCTCGGTCCGTCTGCGGGGAACGTCAGTGTGAATGTGATGGACTGGCGACTCAGTGTGGTTGTGTGACGTGTCTCGGTCCGTCTGCGGGGAACGTCAGTGTGAATGTGATGGGCTGGCGACTCAGTGTGGTTGTGTGACGTGTCTCGGTCCGTCTGTGGGGAACGTCAGTGTGAATGTGATGGGCTGGCGACTCAGTGTGGTTGTGTGACGTGTCTCGGTCCGTCTGCGGGGAACGTCAGTGTGAATGTGATGGGCTGGCGACTCAGTGTGGTTGTGTGACGTGTCTCGGTCCGTCTGCGGGGAACGTCAGTGTGAATGTGATGGGCTGGCGACTCAGTGTGGTTGTGTGACGTGTCTCGGTCCGTCTGCGGGGAACGTCAGTGTGAATGTGATGGGCTGGCGACTCAGTGTGGTTGTGTGACGTGTCTCGGTCCGTCTGTGGGGAACGTCAGTGTGAATGTGATGGGCTGGCGACTCAGTGTGGTTGTGTGACGTGTCTCGGTCCGTCTGCGGGGAACGTCAGTGTGAATGTGATGGGCTGGCGCCTCAGTGTGGTTGTGTGACGTGTCTCGGTCCGTCTGTGGGAACGTCAGTGTGAATGTGATGGGCTGGCGACTCAGTGTGGTTGTGTGACGTGTCTCGGTCCGTCTGCGGGGAACGTCAGTGTGAATGTGATGGGCTGGCGACTCAGTGTGGTTGTGTGACGTGTCTCGGTCCGTCTGCGGGGAACGTCAGTGTGAATGTGATGGGCTGGCGACTCAGTGTGGTTGTGTGACGTGTCCATCTGCGGGGAACGTCAGTGTGAATGTGATGGGCTGGCGACTCAGTGTGGTTGTGTGTGTCTCGGTCCGTCTGCGGGGAACGTCAGTGTGAATGTGATGGACTGGCGACTCAGTGTGGTTGTGTGACGTGTCTCGGTCCGTCTGTGGGGAACGTCAGTGTGAATGTGATGGGCTGGCGGCTTGCGCGCTGTTTGACTCGGATAATGGCACCTGCCGGCCGTTTTGCACGGTCTGCTGCACTTGGATTACCTGTGATTGCGTCATGTGCCCGACCGGGGTGCTTCTGGTTCGCAACGTACGAATCAACGTATCTATGGACCCAAAGCGTCTGAGTTTGAACCCGGAAGCTTCTTCAATGCCCCTGATCGTATTTAATCCTGCAATTTCGAAAACATCAGTATCTGTCGGATCTTTTCACTCGTTCTCTCAGCAATCGTCTCAACAGTTCTCTCAGCAATATTCTCAGCAGTTCTATCAGCAGTTCTCTAAGCAGTCTTTTCAGCAGTCCTCACAGCAGTCCTCACAGCAGTCCTCTCAACAGTCTTCTCAACAGTCCTCCTAACAGTCCTCACAACAGTCCACACAGCATTCCTCACAGCAGTCATAAAAACAAAGACATACAAGATTAGTGCAACTATGAGCCACAAGGGCCCTTCTTGGTTGCGCTCTGGGCACTCAACCAGTTGCCCATCAAATCCGTCGATCAGCCCTCCCTGTCATACTTAAAAGCAAGCCCTCTATTCTTATGATTGTCTATGCTGTTTTTAAAGATGCTCAATGCGCTGCTACTGACAATGGTTTCTGGCAGTTGGTTCCAGTGTTCTACTACCCTGTTGGTGAAGAAAGACTGTCTTAACCTTGTTCTGCTGTGGTTAACTTTAATTTTGAATTGATGACCTCTAATTGCATCATTTCTGTTAAATTCAAAAATTTCCCCAAGATATCCCTTCTCCAGACCATGGACAAATTTAAAGACGTCGATGAGATCTCCTCTCAGCCTTCTACATCTAAGTGAAAACATATTCAATTTCTTCAGTCTTTCCTCACATGCCAGGTTGCTTATGCCATTAACCATTTTTGTAACCCTCTTTTGTACTCTCTCTAAAAGCCAACAATCTTTTTCATAACTAGGAGACCAAGCTTGGATGCAGTATTCCAAATGTGGCCTGACATATGCACAGTAAAGCTTCCTGATGACCTTCTCACTTCTGTATGATACATTCCTATTTATTGCCCCAAGCATTCTCAGTGCTTTCTTCCTGGCTTCCTTGGTCTGTTCTGATGCCCCCAATTTTGTGCTTAGAATAACATCTAAATCCTTCTCCAGTTGAGTCACTGATAGCACTTGGCCACCCATCAAGTATGGAACCTTCATATGCTGCTTACCTACATGCATGTTTTTGCACTTACCGAAATTAAATTCCATTTGCCATTCTTCGGACCACTTCACAAGTTCGTCTAAGTCTTTCTGCAGCGAGATATGCTCATTGTGACCTGTTATTGCCCTAAAGACCTTCAAATCATCCGCAAATTTCAAAACCTTACTGCTTAGGCCACTTTCAATGCTATTTACAAATATAATGAACAGTAGTGGCCCCAGTACTGACCCCTGGGGAATCCACTAAGGACATTTTGCCATGATAATTTTGTACCATTTAGCATCATTCTTTGCTGTCTATCTGAAAGCCACAACTCTATCCATTTTAAGATGCTACCCGCAATATCATGGGCCTGAAGCTGCATCATTAACCGTTTATGGGCTACCTTGTCAAAGGCCCTACTAAAGTCAAGATATGCTACATCAACCTGATTTCCCTGATCAAATTGTTATGTGGCGAAGTTCAAAAAGTCCAAGAGATTTGTGAGACACTATTGCCCTTTTCTAAACCCATATTGAGTATCTTGAGTCAATCTGTTTCCTTCCAGATAACTAACTATTTGATACTTGATTATTGTATAATTGATTCGAGTACCTTGCGGGCTAGGGATGTGAGACTCACCGGCCTATAGTTTTCAACTTTCCCTCTTTCTCCTTCTTGAAAATGGGAACTACATTTGCCCTTTTCCAATCTGTTGAAATTTCATGTTGTGAAACTGGTCTACAAAATATTATACTAAGTGGACATACCAGTTCCTTTTCAGTTTCCCGCAATACCCTAGCATAAATTTAATCGGGTCCTGCTGCCTTGTTTGGCTTTATTTTCCTGATATGATTGAAAACAGCATCACTATCAATGAAATCAACATCATTTATCCGATCACATGTCACTGAACTATGGTGTACGGTCGGCAGATTGGACATATCTTCCAATGTAAACACTGATTTAACCTGCTTGCTCAGCTCCTCAACCATCTCACTATCCTGACCCAATATAGTCCCATTTACTTCCAGTGGACCAATTGTGCTAGAAACTTTACTCAGCTTGTAGAAACTAAAGAACGTTTTGCTGCCCCCATTACAGTTCCTAGCCAAATCCAGTTCTTTTGCTCGCTTTGCTGCTCTGGTTTTTTTTTTGCTTCAGTGTCTTGCTTTTCGATACGCCTTTAGACTTACGATATTTGAAGCTTCCTTAAACACTCTAAATGCAGCTTTATTAGCCTTAATTGCTTTTATCAAGTCTGGTGTAAGCCATCCTGGCTTTCCTACCCTTCTTTTCCGTCTTTGCTTTTGGGGGACATGTCTAATCTTAATTTCCTTCATGTAAGATTTGAACTTTTCCCACGTTTCACACCAGTAGCAGTTGATGCGCCCTTAAGCCCAAATGATCAATCAGTCAATCAATCAATCCCACGTTTCACAGGCATTTAAATCGGATAATTCTTCTTCCCATCTTATGGCACTTAAAGCCGCTCACATGCAGTCAGTCGGCTCTGTTGAATTTAGGAACCTTTACCAAATTATCCTTAATAATTTCCACTGCATGTGCCTTGAATCTAACTATGTTATGGTCACTTCTTCCCAGAGTTTCTCCTACAGTCTTGAACCAAGTCACTTAAATCCGAGAATACAAGGTCTAAAAATGAACCATGCCTAGTAGGTTCCGTTACAAACTCGTGTAAGAACAAGTCCTCTTCAAGGCATTTCCTAAACAGTTTGCATGATGGGGAGCCAACACCAACGTTTCCATATCCTTTTAGATTAAAGTCACCAAGAATAAGGCACTTCCTCTGAAAGTTTCTACTGATTTCCTCATAAGTCACCTTATCAAGCTCCAGTTGCTGAGAATGTGGCAGGGTTCCTGATCGGTAGAAAGCTCCTATCCTCAGTGTATTGCTGTTGCCTTTTTCCACAGCGACATCAAGCCAAATTGACTCCACAGGCACATTTTTATCCCCACCTGCTACTTTTTAGCAACTGAATAAGCTATTCACATAGAGCATTACACCACCCCCTTTCACTGCTGGACCCCTATTGCACGAAAAATGTTGTATCCCTGGATCTCATAGTCCTGCAAGTTATCTTCAAAATACCCCTCACTGACCCATGCCTCCGTAATGCAAACAAAATCTGGTTCCTCCTCAGCAACATAACACTTGAACTCATCAAATTTGGATCGGATACTCTGAGCATTAAGCATCATACATTTAACATATGTTGCATAACCACCTTTGGCTTTTCCATGCTAAGTTCTTTTTCACTGGATGAACTACCACTCTGCCTTCTTGAACTACTGCTGTCCCTATTTGCTGACTTTGAGGTTCTATTGCCTTGGCTGACACTATTGGAATATCCCTGAGATGGCAATGCAATTTCATACCTCCCCACCCCATTTCCTAGTTCCCCTGAAGGACATGCTCATACACTTTGTCTAACACATGGCCCCCCTTCTCGGAGAAGTGCAGGCCATCCCTCTGATAGAGGTCCCAGGCAGTCCTCTCAGCAGTCCTCGACTAGTCCTTTGGCGAGCCGGTGGACCGTTGATTCTTGGAATCTTACGATGGGAACACTGTACACATGCAGCAGTAATGCAACGCGATGTTGCATTACTGCGCAACATCAAAAACAACATCGGAAGTACGACCCTCAATATACCAGGAGGTGCTGAGTTTACATCAAAAGTAGCGTTATGGATTATGCTATATTACTCAACGTTTCGGCCAGGGGCCATCGTCATGAGTGACGATCTGTGACGATCATCTGTCT
This sequence comes from Imbricaverruca yamaguchii, assembly GCA_034440575.1. Taxonomy (NCBI): domain Eukaryota; kingdom Metazoa; phylum Arthropoda; class Thecostraca; family Neoverrucidae; genus Imbricaverruca; species Imbricaverruca yamaguchii. Next base: position 302,260 of record JAOTOL010001268.1, on the reverse strand, counting down.
CCTGACGATGGCCCCTGGCCGAAACGTTTAGTAATATAGCATAATCCCTAACGCTACTTATGAAACTCAGCACCTCCGATATTGAGGGTCGTACATTTCGTCTCACGCAATGTCGAAAACCCAGGAGCACTTAAGAGCCATTGTTCGTTGTATTAAGCAGTAATCCAATGCAGTAATGTAATGTAAATAAACAGTAATGTAATTTACTGTGTCCAGCGGTAATGTAATGTAATGTATCCAGCGGTAATGTAATGTAATGTATCCAGCAGTAATGCAATGTAATGTATCCAGCAGTAACGCACTCTTGAAGGCAACAACAAGGCTCTGTCGTTTGTTTCGACTTCTTTAATGCACATGCTACCTTATCTAGCCGAGTGTAGGTTCAGCTCTTATTCTTATGAAGCAGATGCGACAACCCATGTTTATGGAGGAATCGCCGACGAAGACATTCTCCACTGATATTCAGTGTCCAGTGGCCCGGGTATAAGCCACCAGACCACGCTGTCGGCCAATGTCGTGTATGTGTGACGAGAAGTATGTAAATATGAACGGCAAGCCTTAAGTGAATGTCTGAGGAACATTTCACCTCCTCTACAGAACATACCCATTTTACCGTCAATGGGCAACCATTGTAGAGCTGCCAGGGGTTTGTGACCCACACCGACCTCCGTGAGATTCCACAACGGAAGTTTAATGATATCCGACCTATGGTTTACCGTTGGAGTGCCTGGCCGAGCTGAGTGAGGTGACGAGGGGAATTGCTGTCATTATCGTTGATATTTTCCAGTTAATGTGCTGTCTTTCATTATACTATACGTTGTCAGACGATGAGTTTCCAAATCGATGTTTTCCGTGTCCATTGCGGGCTTATTATTTTGCTATCGATATTCTGCGTGTTGATATTTTGCGGTCGTTACCTAGCGTGTCGGCATTTTGTCGTGCAGTCGCATTCCATAACATTTCTGCAACAGAGATTCGAATTCAGCTTCCAGTTTACCCTTGGGAATTCCAAGAAACCATGATCATTTTTTACAATCGTCTATATATCACGTCATGCAACTTGGGAAGGTTTGACGTAATCCAATACAAGGCAGAGATCCCATTTCCTCGACATCCTCATCTTAACGCTCGCGCTCTCAGATTATCCGCCATAGCACGTGCTCTCGAAGGAGCTATCCCGATTTCTCGCCCTGGAGAACAGAGGTCTGCTCAGGTTCATGCCCCCAGATCGAAGTATCTGTTCCAAGGCGGATGATGCCCGTGGACCGGATGCCACCGGCGCTGGCCATGCCAGAGCCGGACATCCTGTGGCACGGTCAGCCTCTCTGTTCTGATGTCTCATGAGGAGAGAAATGAATGATAAGTCAGATATATGTCAGTAATAAGTGAGTGGGAAGTGGTGAGAATTATGCACCGCACCATCGACAACTACAGAATCTCTTTCTATATTTCGTATGCAACAGATGGTATAAGTTAATCAACTGCAGTGGTTATACAGCGCCCATAACAGATGGCATAATATTGACGCCTAGAAGTGGCTTGTTTATGGCGCGGTTGTGAAGTTAACAAGTCATCGATTCGTTTTCAGCTCCGGTCGTCCTTGCGCACCGTGGGAGCGGGGGCGACATCTTGCGGCGACACTGCAGGCTTTAGTTCACATGAGATCACCAGGCTGCGCCACCGTCTGGACACGGCTGAGACGGAGAAGCGGGATGCCGAGAGAAGTGCTCGCCGCGCCACTGCCGCAGAGGTACTGCTGCTGGCACTCATGACCCGCTGGCATTCCTGACTCGCTGGCACACCTGATCCGCTGACACTCCTAATCCACTGGCACTTCTGATCCACTGGCACTTCTGATCCACTGGCACTCCTGACCCGCTGACATTCCATCTGCAGCAGATACTCCGACAACTTGTTCCCCGGCCACTGGCTCCCCGGCCACCGACTCCCCGGCCACCGACTCCCCGGCTACTGACTCCCCGGCCACTGACTCCCCGGCCAATGACTCCCCGGCTACTGACTCCCTGGCTACTGACTCCCCGACCACTGACTGATATTCCCTGATACTAGCTGTACTCACTTTTTGTTGGAATCAAGGCGCATTAATCGACACTTTCTATTAAGTGTGCCGTGTAAATCAAACAGTAATTCGACAGTCTATTCTATTATAATTCGAACAGAAATTATCTCATTCTGAAACATGTTTTTCTTCCGAGAACCTAGGACAAATGGGGTTGGCTTTCATTGTTGCCCCAACTCCTCCATCAGCACCAAAGTTGGCACCACCAGCCACAGCGCCTCCTTTCCCCGTGCCCATTATTGCACAGCCATGATGTGGAGAAAGCGTACCGTGGGTAAGCACAGCTGAGGAGAACATTCAAGTTGTTGGAAGACTGTTGGGAAGTTTAGTGAAGCGACTAACCGATAATCGGTGGTTTCCTTCAGCCTGCTAGATAAATCACCACGTGCAATACACGTCCGATGATTAACGAGCGTGGTTGTTGGTATTTGAAAAGTTTTAACATGCAACCAAATGGGTCCAAAGCTTCAAGAGAAAGCAGCAAACGGAATCAATTCTTCAATATCATGCAGAATATTACTGATCACTGATCATCATCCGTACTGGTGAGGACATGTTCAGTGCAGGGGACGGGCGCCAGACTCTATTGAGATGGTACGGTGTCCCTTAGGGAAGCCGCAGTCGGGGGGGGGGAGGTGGACGGGTGGCGACAGCGGGCCGACAGTGTAAGGCAACGGGCCACGTCACCAGTGTCACGGTGTCCCCCAGGAGAGCCGCGGTCGGGAGGTGGACGAGTGGCGACAGCGGGCCGACAGTGTAGGGCCCGGTCACCAGTGTCACGGTGTCCCCCAGGAGAGCCGCGGTCGGGAGGTGGACGAAGGGCGACAGTTCCAGTGTCACGGGCCCCCAGGAGAGCCGCGGTCGGGAGGTGACGGTGCACAGCGGGCCACCCCGGTCACCAGGTCACGGTGTCCCCAGCGAGGGTGGCGACAGCGGGCCGACAGTGTAGGGCCCGGTCACCAGTGTCACGGTGTCCCCCAGGAGAGCCGCGGTCGGGAGGTGGACGGGTGGCGACAGCGGGCCGACAGTGTAGGGCCCGGTCACCAGTGTCACGGTGTCCCCAGCCGCGGTCGGGAGGTGGACGGGTGGCGACAGCGGGCCGACAGTGTAGGGCCCGGTCACCAGTGTCACGGTGTCCCCCAGGAGAGCCGCGGTCGGGAGGTGGACGAGTGGCGACAGCGGGCCGACAGTGTAGGGCCCGGTCACCAGTGTCACGGTGTCCCCCAGGAGAGCCGCGGTCGGGAGGTGGACGAGTGGCGACAGCGGGCCGACAGTGTAGGGCCCGGTCACCAGTGTCACGGTGTCCCCCCGCGGCGGGAGGAGAGCCGCGGTCGGGAGTGTAGGGCCCGGTCACCAGTGTCACGGTGTCCCGAGCCGCGGTCGGGAGGTGGACGGGGGCGACAGCGGGCCGACAGTGGACGAGTGGCGACAGCGGGCCGACAGCCTGCAGCAGCAGCTGAGCCAGCTGCTGCTGCCAGGCCGCGTGCCGGTCACCAGTGTCACGGTGTCCCCCAGGAGCCGCGGCGGGAGGAAGAAGGGGGGGGGGGGGCCGGCAGCCTGGGGAAAGAGGTAAGCAAGCTGCTGCTGCAGCTGCAGCGGCAGGAACGCGAGCTGGCCGAGAAGACGCAGCATCTGCAGCAACTGGAGACCAGGTGAGGTCGGACGGACGGAACCTGATGCCGTGCTCTGTCCTTGGGTCTTGACGGCGATAGAAATGGAGAACGGTTCTGTTGAGAACAGTGCTTTACTGTGACCAGTGGAAGGCACAGTGGGATATCGGTGGCGGTTGCGGCTGTGGCGGTAGTAGCATTTGTAGTCGTAGTGATAGTAGTCGTAGCAGTGGTAGTAGTAGTAACTGTTAAAATTAATCGTTTTTCATTCAGTGTTTCTGGGCTCTAAATGGCCAAACCGTGTCGATGCGCCCTCAGATTCAAATAACCAACCAACTAACCATTAAGTGTTACTTATCAAGGAATACAGTAGTATGTCGAAATTCGCCATGGAAGCTATGTCGTTTGAAGTGCCTTATCTTCTTCAAACTCAACTTGCCCGTGGCGTGCTTAAAGTCGTACCTTTTTGTCCTTGTGTTGAGATATACCTAATATAGGAATACCTTTATTAATGGTGATGATAAAAGTACCTATACAGTAAACATACATTGTGTAATCATGTTCCATCATAGGAAATCTTCCCTGTAATTGTGCAACAAGATGTCCGTGCATCACGATCCGTAATGGTGAGCATAAGCGTGACGCTTATAGACGAGATCATTGGATGCTGCTCTGTGGGGAGGTGGGATGGGGGCGTGATCAACGGACCGGCGAGCAGCCTCGTGCGACGGAGCGCTAATGGTTGGGGGAGGAGAGTAGTGTAGCGGGTCAGAGTGAGCTGGGGCAGCTCCAGACCTCTGCACCACAGACAGTGGTTGGAGCTCCAGACCTCTGCACCACAGACAGTGGTTGGAGCTCCAGACCTCTGCACCACAGACAGTGGTTGGAGCTCCAGACCTCTGCACCACAGACAGTGGTTGGAGCTCCAGACCTCTGCACCACAGACAGTGGTTGGAGCTCCAGACCTCTGCATCACAGACAGTGGTTGGAGCTCCAAACCCCTGCACCACAGACAGTGGTTGGAGCTCCAGACCTCTGCACCACAGACAGTGGTTGGAGCTCCAGACCTCTGCACCACAGACAGTGGTTGGAGCTCCAGACCTCTGCACCACAGACAGTGGTTGGAGCTCCAGACCTCCGCACCACAGACAGTGGTTGGAGCTTGACAAGTATACCAGTGTTGTATCCAGTGTTCAGCGTGCGCTCACTGTGTAAGCCGGGTCTGCATGCCGTACCACCGGCCCTGAGGGCTGCTCGGCCTCTGCCGCAGGTACCACGAGCTGCTGGCGCGCTCGGAGCAGGTGCGGGCAGCCGAGACGGACGCGTCGACCGACGGTCACCAGTGGCGCCGACACTACGAGAAGCTCGAGGAGAGGTGGGTAGTGCGCCACCTTCCCGTGTGTCGCATACAACACTTCGCGGTGAAGTCATCGCAGGCGGAAGAGCTGCCAACTCTCCAGTACGACTTAATTTATTTAAACAGGGGACGAGTAGTCTAGGGGTAAGTTGCCCGTCTCACAGCCGAAAGATTGTGGGTTCGGGTCTCGCCTCTCGCTACTCTTCGCCCGCGAACAATCGGCGTAAGAGATTGGCGACGCTACATGACTCAACGGTCGGCGTGTCGTAAAACCAACAATCACCAATTTATTTTAGCAGTTAAAGTAGTTGTTCACCTTGTGCTGAGTTTGTGACTCGTCGCATAGGCAATGGTCTTGTAAATAACATGCTTTTCATTTATTTTCAAATATTATGTGTCACAAAAGGCAGTAGCTTCCATAATCGAAGCTGATGCCCCTTGCAGGAATTTCTGGTGTTTTGCTTCAGCTGTATTCAAAGATGCACGCAGGGATGCACATAGGGAATGCACGTGCTCGGTGCCTACCAACAGCTGAGGGATCATTGGAGACCAAACTGTCGAGAAACAAAAAAAACTTCCACCATCGCAGCCCACATACGTCCATGATCACGGCCCACGCGCGTGATCATTGCAGCCCACGCGCGTGATCATGGCAGCCCACGCGCGTGATCATTGCAGCCCACACGCGTGATCATTGCAGCCCACGCGCGTGATCATTGCAGCCCACGCGCGTGATCATTGCAGCCCACACGCGTGATCATTGCAGCCCACGCGCGTGATCATTGCAGCCCACGCGCGTGATCATTGCAGCCCACGCGCGTGATCATTCAGCCCACACGCGCGTGATCATTGCAGCCCACGCGCGTGATCATTGATGCAGCCCACGCGTGATCATTGCAGCCCACGCGCGTGATCATTGCAGCCCACGCGCGTGATCATTGCAGCCCACGCGCGTGATCATTGCAGCCCACGCGCGTGACATGCAGCCCACGCGCGTGATCATGCAGCCCACGCATCTCACCACGGCGTGAACATGCAGCCCACCGCGTGATCATTGCAGCCCACGCGCGTGAACATTACAGCATACATACGTGGACCATCTAGGCTCAGTAAAGTGGATCACTGCTGTCCTGACGCGCAGTGACAGTCTCCGGTGAGTCACTGCTGTCCTGACGCTCAGTGACTGCCTCCGGTGGGTCACTGCTGTCCTGACGCGCAGTGACCATTTCCGGTGGGTCACTGCTGTCCTGACGCGCAGTGAACGTCTGCGGTGCAGGTATCTGAAGGACCACGCAGAGTGGGAGCAGAAGCTGGCCAGTACCGAGCAGCGGCTGCGGCAGCTGCTGGAGACTCAGGAAGCGCAGGCCGAGACAGACCGCACCGTCCAGCAGCTCACTGTGCAGCTGCGGCAGGCAGAGGTGAGCGTGCCTGTTGATCTGTCTCGTTCCGGCGCTCCACAGCGACCCGAGGTACGGCAGCAACATGGTGCACCTCCAGACAGGCGTATAACATCTATCTGTCTCGTCCCGGCGCTCCCCACCAGCCCCAGGCGTTGCTGCCGAACAGTACCCCTCGGGTGGTTGGGGGGACGAGTAGTCTAGGGGTAACCTGCCCGTCTCACAATCGAAAGGTTGTGGGTTCGAGTCCCACCTGTCGCTGTTCTTCGCCCGCGACCAATCGGTGTGAGAGATTGGCGGCGCTACATGACTCGAGGGTCCACGTGTCGTAAAACCAACGACCAGCCAGTACGCCTCGGGCGGTCCTGGACACCCTGGGCATGCCTCTGACGGTGGCGCTCCGCCGCACGCGATAATCGGCCAGACCAGGCGTCACGGCGTCACCGTGCCGGCTGCGGGTCGGAAGTACTTGCGTCATCCTCTGCTGCATGCTTCCTGGTGACTGTAGCGCTCCGGGTGCCGTGTTCCACAGACTGCGGTGGCGGTGTGTTCCGGTCACCTGTCGGCTGTGTGTCGACTCCGTGGTGAAGGCAGACCGTGCCGCCCCGGGTGCCGTGACCCACAGACTGTGCGGCGGTGGCGGTGTGTTCACCTGTCGCTGTGTTCGACTCCGTGGTGAAGGCACCGGCCGCCCCGGGTACCGTGACCCACAGACTGTGCGGCGGTGGCGGTGTGTTCCGGTCACCTGTCGGCTGTGTGTCGACTCCGTGGTGAAGGCAGACCGTGCCGCCCCGGGTGCTGTGACCCACAGACTGTGCGGCGGTGGCGGTGTGTTCCGGTCACCTGTCGGCTGTGTGTCGACTCCGTGGTGAAGGCAGACCGTGCCGCCCCGGGTGCCGTGACCCACAGACTGTGCGGCGGTGGCGGTGTGTTCCGGTCACCTGTCGGCGTCGTGTGCCAGCGACCACGGACCGGGTGTCGGATATGAATGCCTTCTCGCTTCAAGAAGTTCTTTGCGATGACTCTCATTGTCGTATCTGGACAGCTGCGATTCTCTCGCGAACGTGTCCACTACAGTGGCCTGCTGGAGTGGACACGTCAGTCACATGACGTCGACTGACGTGGCACTGTCCGTCCCGTAACGTTACGTGACGCAACACGTCGACTGACGTGGCACTGTCCGTCCCGTAACGTTACCTGACGCAACACGTCGACTGACGTGGCACTGTCCGTCCCGTAACGTTACGTGACGCAACACGTCGACTGACGTGGCACTGTCCGTCCGGTAACGTTACGTGACGCAACACGTCGACTGACGTGGCACTGTCCGTCCCGTAACGTTACCTGACGCAACACGTCGACTGACGTGGCACTGTCCGTCCGGTAACGTTACCTGACGCAACACGTCGACTGACGTGGCACTGTCCGTCCGGTAACGTTACCTGACGCAACACGTCGACTGACGTGGCACTGTCCGTCCGGTAACGTTACCTGACGTAACACGTCGACTGACGTGGCACTGTCCGTCCGGTAACGTTACGTGACGCAACACGTCGACTGACGTCGCGTGCTGCCGCAGGCTCAGATGCGCTCGCTGGCGGACCAGGTGGAGGTGGCGCAGTGTTCCCGCCAACAGGAGGTGCGCCAGCTACGGCAACAGGTCTCCACCTGCGAGACGGAGGTCAGTGGCGCGACGGTCAAGGTCACCGCAGCCGGCCAGGGTCACCGCAGCTAGCCAACGTCACCCGCGTGCTATTGTTGTCGGCCACACAGTCGCTTGGTGCAATCTCAGCTTGGACCTCACTGCCTGCCTGGAAACTGGGCTTACGGGTACGCATCAGACTCCGCATCGGCCCCACCGCCCACCTGTTCTGCGTTCACTCACCCTTCCCACACACTTGTGACACCGTACAGTCCGTGATATGACCCTCGCGGCCTGCTGCTGTGGCCCCATGGTCCCTCATGTGCCCCCTACGGCCCTGCCACCTAACCGTTCTATGTCCCCCCCCCCGCGCCTGCCTTCCCCACACACCCATTTGGCGCCATACAGTCCATGAGAAAGATGACCCTGACAGTCGACGCGCTCCTTAACTCCGATTCATCACAGTCCCTGATATTGCCCTCGTGATCCTCCACTATGACCACTATGACTGCGACCCCATGGTCCCCGGTGTCACCCCTACCAACACCATCACACTTAATGTGACACTCGACTCCCCAAACAAGTCCGCAGGTTGCAGCACATGACCGCATGATCGCGTGACCGCACAGATGGCGACTCCCCAAACAAGTCCGCAGGTTGCAGCACATGACCGCATGATCGCGTGACCGCACAGATGGCGCGGCTGCGCGCGGAGCTGGAGACGCAGCAGAGCAAGCGCGACGCCATCAAGCAGGACAAGTCTGAGGTGTACAAGCTGAAGGATCTGGTGCACGAGCTGCGCTCCCTGCTGGAGGACCGCAGCACGGAGCTGGAGAAACAGCGCAGGTGGGACTGGTCACACGCTGACGACGTGTCACGTGACGGGTCGCGTCAGGTCGAGTGTTACGTGACTCCTTGTCACGTGACAAGTCGCGTCAGGTCAAGTGTTGTGTGACGTTGCGTGTTACGTGACAGGTTGCGGCAGGTCAAGTGTTTCGTGAACTTAACGTGTTACGTGACAGATAGTGTCAGGTCAGGTGTCACGTGATAGGACGTGTCAGGTCAAGTGTCTCGTGACTGTGTTACGTGACTGCGTGCTACGTGGCAGGTCACGTCAGGTCAAGTGACCTTGTGTCACGTGCCAGGTCGCGTGAGATGAAGTGCCGTGCGATAGGTCCGGTGAGGTCACGTGTCACGTGCGTGGCCGATCGTGTCAGGTGTTGGGTCACGTGTCGCGCTTCGAGCTGGCTGACTTGTCGATGTACCAGATGGTATCTGAGTGAGTTAGCATTGAGATAGCTACTCCACGGTGAAAACGCTGTCGATGTGCCCCTGAGTCCAAACAGCCAACAAAGGCGGAGATCAGTCTGGAGTCCGATCATCGCAGTACAATTCCAGCACTGACATCGTGTACCGCTCCAGGGAAGCCCGGGAGGCCCGTCAGGAGCTGGCTGGAGTGCGTCAGGAGCTGGAGACGGTCCGCTCCAGACTGCAGCAGGGCATCGAGGAGAACGAGTCGCTGACGACACAGCTGCGGGAGCTGAGATCCAACCCGGCTCTGACGGCCAGTCCGGCTCTGGGTACCTCCAGGTCAGTACAGTCCGCCTCTGGGTACCTCCAGGTCAGTACAGTCCGGCTCTGGGTACCTCCAGGTCAGTACAGTCCGGCTCTGGGTACCTCCAGGTCAGTACAGTCCGGCTCTGGGTACCTCCAGGTCAGTACAGTCCGGCTCTGGGTACCTCCAGGTCAGTACAGTCCGGCTCTGGGTACCTCCAGGTCAAAAAGCCGGGTACCTCCAGGTCAGTACAGTCCGGCATTGGGTACCTCCAGGTCAGTACAGTCCGGCTCTGGGTACCTCCAGGTCAGTACAGTCCGGCTCTGGGACCTCCAGGTCAGTACAGTCCGGCTCTGGTACCTCCAGTCATTCGGAGTCCGGCTCTGGGTACCTCCAGGTCAGACAAGTAGTCCGGCTCTGGTACCTCCATCAGGTCAGTACAGTCCGGCTCTGGTACACCCTCCAGGTCAGTACAGTCCGGCTCTGGGTACCTCCAGGTCAGTACAGTCCGGCTCTGGGTACCTCCAGGTCAGTACAGTCCGGCTCTGGGTACCTCCAGGTCAGTACAGTCCGGCTCTGGGTACCTCCAGGTCAGTGTAGTCCGGCTCTGGGTACCTCCAGGTCAGTACAGTCCGGCTCTGGGTACCTCCAGGTCAGTACAGTCCAGCTCTGGGTACCTCCAGGTCAGTACAGTCCGGCTCTGGGTACCTCCAGGTCAGTACAGTCCGGCTCTGGGTACCTCCAGGTCAGTGTAGTCCGGCTCTGGGTACCTCCAGGTCAGTGTAGTCCGGCTCTGGGTACCTCCAGGTCAGTACAGTCCGGCTCTGGGTACCTCCAGGTCAGTACAGTCCGGCTCTGGGTACCTCCAGGTCAGTACAGTCCGGCTCTGGGTACCTCCAGGTCAGTACAGTCCGGCTCTGGGTACCTCCAGGTCAGTACAGTCCGGCTCTGGGCACCTCCAGGTCAGTACAGTCCGGCTCTGGGCACCTCCAGGTCAGTGTAGTCCGGCTCTGGGTACCTCCAGGTCAGTGCAGTCCGGCTCTGGGTACCTCCAGGTCAGTACAGTCCGGCTCTGGGTACCTCCGGGTCAGTACAGTCCGGCTCTGGGTACCTCCAGGTCAGTGTAGTCCGGCTCTGGGTACCTCCAGGTCAGTACAGTCCAGCTCTGGGTACCTCTAGGTTATTGACGAATTATCGACACTTCCAGGCTCCGGGTTTAGCGGCACTTCCAACTCCCGATTTAGCGGCACTTCCAGGATGTTGAGTTCCGCCTTCATCCCTGTTGAAACGATCGCCCCTGACCGTCGCCCCCCCGCACTGATGGCACCACTGCTAGACCGGTCGGACGACCGACTGGCCAACTCCCCAGACCACTGCTGCCAGTGTTCGGACTTTGGACGTTGGAAGACGAGCTGGGTGCGTGTCAGCTGATGGCTGGATGTGACTGAGAGATATCTCCCCTCGCCCAAAAAAGGCGGATGGACGGGCAGTTTACGACCGCCAGCAGATCTCATGGAAAGCAAATAAAATAGTATAGTGCATACGGCGTCGACCGTCAAGAAACAACTTGGAGCGTACCTCCCCCATCCACTTCTCAGCCCTACATCACGTCTACCGATATTCCGCTGTTTGTTTTTCTTCTTCGTGATATGCACGAGAGTGCCCTAGACCCTGATGACCTGCCCGTGTCACATCCCAGTGAGCCTTGTGACCCGACTTTGACCCGCACGACTTGCCCGCCACAGGGAGCGATTCTCGTCGCGAAGACAGCTGCAGGTGTGCAGGATCGAGTCTCTCAGCGACCTGACGGCCGGAGTACAGGTCGACACGGACGGCTTGAGTCGCCACAGGTCAGCCACGACTCGTGTTGACCTTATAAGCACGTTAGCACTGGCTCAGTTATCCGTGGCCTTTGTGTGCGCGTGCGTGTCATGGTGTTTGGTTAGAAGCTACTGTGGTGGTTTGTTAGAGAATAGTCATCTCGTATTGCTTCCGGGTACGGTGTAGCTTACGACATGTGGGGAAGAAGATGCCTTTCACATGCCCGGTAGTGGCATTGTTTGGCCAAAGTGTAAAAAGGCTATGTAATATCTGAGGTCATTTGCTTTCCCTGGTGCCACAAAACGCACTTTTTCACCGGTTGGTTTCGATTGAGGGCGATGCGTGCCACTCGCGTACTCCTTAGATTGCTTAGTTTAGCTGATCAGTCTCATCTGGTACGGAGAAGAATGGTGAAAAGTAAATAAATTAACTGTCAGACTTGTTCACGAAAAGTAGTTTAGGTTGCAAGGTTGCGTATTCGGTTGTGCACGACGCGTTCAATGGCGTTCGGCCGTGTGACAGACTGGTGGAGGAGTACGACTCGCTGCGCGAGAGGTTCGACAAGGCCATCAGTGAGATCCGCGCCCTGAAGCGACAGCTGCGCGAGGTGCATGCCGCCCAAGACAAGGCCGAGCTGGAGTGGGCTCGACTGCACTCCGAGCTACAGGTGAGGCGCGTGGCACACACGCACTAGACATAAGCACACATACCACAAACATACCACACACATACCACACACATACCACACATATACCACACACATACCACACACATACCACACATACCACACACATACCACACACACTAGACATGAGCACACATACCACACATACCACACACACTAAAACATACCACACACATACCAACACATACCACACACATACCACACACATACCACACATACCACACACATACCACACACATACACACACATACACACACATACCACACACATACACACACATACACACACATACCACACATACCACACACATACCACACACATACCACACACATACCACACACATACCACACACATACCACACACATACCACACACATACCACACACATACCACACACATACCACACACATACCACACACACTCCACACACACACCACACATACCACACACACTAGACATAAGCACATATACCACACATACCACACACACTAGACATGAGCACACATACCACACACACACTAGACATAACCACACACACATACCACACACACACAACATACACACACACACACACACATACACACCACACATACCACACACACTAGACATAAGCACACATACCACACACACTAGACATAAGCACATATACCACACATACCACACACACTAGACATGAGCACACATACCACACATACCGCACACACTAGACATAAGCACATATACCACACACAACACACACATAACACATACCACACACACTAGACATAAGCACACATACCACACACACACTAGACATAAGCACACATACCACACACACACTAGACATAAGCACACATACCACACACACACTAGACATAAGCACACATACCACACATACCACACACATACTACACAGAGCACAAATATACACCCACAAACGCACACACATATACCACAAACGTACCACACACATAGCATAAATATACACCCATAAACACACACATGCCACAAACGTACCGCACACATAGCATAAATATACACCCACAAACACATACACATGTACAACACACATATCACACACGTGCCACACAGATACCACACATACATACCACACACATACACACACATGCACCCACACAACCCACATACACCCACGAGTCAAGCACATACACCCACGAGCCAAACACACACACACATACACATGCAAACATAGATGGCCTGCTAAGGAGCTGATGTATGTGCTGCAGTGGTGGATTGTGATCCCCGCCGGGGATCACATCTCCAGTTAAGCCGCATAACACTACTCTCCAAACCAGGTGGCAAATGCGCAGACTTGCAGGTCTCACAAGGATGACACGCACCACACTACTTTCATTTTCACAATTATAAAATACGACCGATGCGCCTTTCGTGGATAACTGGACGAACCCGTATACCGCCACGGTACCCTTCACATGCGCAGGTCTCATAATACTGGTGTTGTGGTGCGCTTTGTGTCGGCACTCGTGACCCAGAGACAGTGTTGAGACAGTGTTTCTGTTATGCTATTTTATATCATATTATCATATATATTATATGATACTCGATACACGTGCAATACGATGTACTGATGTGATGCCCAAACTATCTGACATAGCTCTCAGGTATGTCGTGGCCTGCGACCTGACCTGTGACCTGTGACCTGGCAGGGACAGGAGGAGACGCGCACTTCAGAGGCGACCCTGATGAAAGACAGGCTCCAGGATCTGACTACCAAGCTGGCTTCGTCAGAGAAGCAGGTCAGAATGAGATCAACAATCAGATCGCGACCACGTGGTGTAGTTCACCTGCGCCGACCAGCTGAACTGACAGCAGCATAGCAGGCGCGTCTGTTACGTGTTGATTGATGGGTTCTCCACTGCGAAATCCACTGATGATGATACAGTTCCTATATTTACTTGTTGAGATATCCCCTAGTACGAGGTGTCGGTTTGGGATCGCCATGGCCTGTGGCGCAGTCTGGTGCGCTGGTGACGTTTACATCACCAGGAGCGGATCCGGCGCCTGGCTGACCGGCCAACGGTTGTACTATCAGTGTCACATCTTCACTTTGGTGACAGATATTGCAAACCGAACGTTATTTTGGATGTCTGTATTTCACCTGGGGTTTATTAAGTAAGTGTAGGTAGCGAGCTGGGATGTTTATTGAGTGTCCTGCGCTGACGGGGTGCCCTATTTGCTTTTTTTAAATTGTAATGTGAGGTACCATAGTTGCTTTGAGTGCGTTTATTTGCCACAGTGCTACGATGACCACGTTTTGAATCAGCTGTTGACTTCCGTTACCACTGCTGTGGGTAGCTTTTGAATACCTGGAGGCGTTGCTTGCTCTGTTGTAGCTGCTGGCTGTCACTACTGACATTCTGCGATGCAGGTGCGCCAGCTGAAGCAGAAGCTGAGCAAAGGTGACGCGCGGGATCGGCGGCGCACCTCGTCGCTGAAGGGCCGCGAGTCGTTCTCCATCCCGGCCGAGCTGGAGACCAAGCTGGCCGCCCTGGAGGCGCGCGTGGCCGCCTGGGACGGCGTGCCTGGCGCGGTGGCGGAGACACCTCGACTGGTCACCACCTCTGCAGGCGCAGCAGGCGCGGCAGGCGCAGGCAGGCGCGGCAGGCGCGGCAGGCGCGGCAGGCGCAGCTGGCCCGTCATCAGTCAGCTCGGACGCCAGCGCAAAGACAGCGCCGTCCACAGCCCCGACCGACGACGCGCAGCTGGCCGACTCGCGCGCGCGCCGCTCGCGCAGCTTCGAGGAATCCACCAAGGCGTCGCGCATGCGCCGCAAGAGTCTGGACGGCGTGACGTCGCAGGACGCGCTGCGCGTCATCATGCGCGTCAACTCGCTGGAGGCGCGCGTGGCGTGCCGCGCCAAGAACTCGCCGTCGCCGCCGCGCCGCTCGCCGGCGCCCGTGCGCAAGGTGCGCGCCCGCTCGGCCGAGCAGCGCTCCGCCTCCCCGGAGAGGGCCGACGAGCGCGCCGTCCGGGGCGACGTGCGACTGCGGCTCAAGAAGCTGGAGGTAATGGTGGCGCGCGTCGGCGACGGACGCTGTCTGCGCACTGCCGCCTGGGTCACTGTCACTGCTCGTTGTCATCGTCGTGCTATTCATGAACGTCTCGGGAAAAATGATGGTCAAACCGTTGTTGTTTCGTTCAAAATGGCTTTGAAAACAGGGCTGAGACTGGATTGCTTCCTCTGTCTGTCTCTCGTGCCGAACAGTGTGCTGATTTCAGTGTCAACGGCGGTGCCCCCACCACAGCGAGGAGTGAATGAGCTGTGTCTATTCTTTGTTGGTCTCCTCTCTGGTCGGCTCTGTTATGGCCTCGTCCATGCGCACCACCTCGGACCAGCGCGGTAACGCCTGGTGTTCCCGTGTCCTCAGAGTCTGGTGCGCCAGGTGCGGGATCAGCTGGAGTGCTGTGTTGGTGAACTTCAAGCCACCGATCTACCTCAGGTCAGTGTTGCCGTTGTGCTCACGCAATTGATCAAGTCCATGTCACCCGCCCGTTGGCCGGGTCAGTTCAGGGCCAGTCCATGTCGCTCAGCTGGTTGTCTGGTGTTGAACTTAATGAATTCACTCATTACCAGCCTTAGTTTGAAGCCTGCTATGTTTGGTGATGCCAAGACATTTTAGCTATGCTGGCCAATGCCTTACTTGTCTGTTGCCCTGTCGACTAATGAGTATGTTTCGAGTGAGGGAGATCTTGGATTTAAGTATCACCTGTGGCAGGCTTTTTTCCAGCTGGGTCGATACCGGCACCCGCGGCATCCAGTTCGCGGCTGTGATCCTCCTTTAAGCAGATCGTTCGGCCCTGTGATACGCTTCGTGGGCACGGTCTCTCATTGTCGCCTGATTGCCAGGGATCTCTGCCACTTGTGTATCTCCCCCTCTGGTCGCCAGGTATCCTCCGTCTGCACGCGCCTGACGGAGGCGGCAGACAGCCTGGCCGGACAGCGGCCGCCTGCGCCTGAAGGCATGCGCGCTCTGGTCGAGCGAATCCGTTTGCTTCTGCTGAGGAAGGCGCGCGAACAGGCGCAAGCGCAGGCGCAGCTCAAGGTGAGGCGCGGCTCGGATGGTAACTGTGGCGCAGTCAGCTGAACTGTGACTCAGTCAGCTGAATTATGGTGCAGTCAGTTAACCTTTCACGCAGTCGGCTGAACTGTGACGCGATTAGCTGGACTGTGGCGTAGTCAGATGTCGTATTGTGCTCTCACTTCCTTCGGTATGGTGCGATGAACCAGCGCTAGAAAAAGATGGCTGCTCTAGATTTGTCATGTTTAATTTAAGGACCGCAATCTTGACTCTAGGGGCAATCTAGCGACCACAATCAAGAGCACGCTTTTCAAAAGAAATGCTCTCAGTTTGTCTCACCGAACAGCCGAATATCGCTGTCAGGCAGTGTCCCGAGTGTCCAGTGCAGTGTGGCTCTGTGTGTCGTCAGGCAGTGTCCCGAGTGTCCAGTGCAGTGTGGCTCTGTGTGTCGTCAGGCAGTGTCCCGAGTGTCCAGTGCAGTGTTTTTGTTTTTTTTTTTTTTTTTTTTTTTGGATTTTGGAGGTATTTTTTTTTGATTTTTTAAAAAATGGGGTGTGTATTATTTTTTTTTTTTTTTTAATGGTTTGTATTTTTAATTACCAATTAATTAAGAGTATATATATTTTTTAAATTAAGGAATTTTTTAATTTTTAAAAAATAGAGAGGTGTCTTAAATAAAAAAAAATAATACTGGGGGTGGGGTAAAAATTAGAGGGGGGGGGGGGTTACTTTAGGTGGGCGGGGGGGTTTTTTTTGTACCCCCACCCCCAATGGGTTGGTTATAGTGGGGTGGGTTTGATAAACTTGTTGGGGTTTTATGGAAACTTAAAATAAAATTTTTTTTTTTTTAACTAAAAAATTCTTTTTCTTTAATTTATTAGTTTTTTTTTTTTGTTTGTTTGTTACAAATAAAGGGGTTACATCAACCACCGTTTTTCGTAGGCATCTTCTTTAGGTGAATTAATTGTTAGTTAAATTTCTTTTTAGAAAAGTAGAGAAAAAAATGATAAAAGAATTTTAAATATATGCTTAATAAATATTTTATATATTTATATCTCCCCCCCCCCCCCTTGGAACAAAACCCACAAAACTTAAAAAAATTTACAATTTTTTTCCCGGAGAACGGGGGTTTCCCGCCCCGCCTGGATTTTAAAGGGGGAGGGTTTTAATTTTTTTTTTGGGTTTTGGGTTTTGGAATATTTAAAGGTTTTTTAAATTTAATTTAAACATTTTATTTATATTATTTTTTTCTCTCTGAAATTTTTTTTTTTTTTAATTGAAAAAAGTATTTAAATATTTTTTTGTTATTATTATTAATTTTTATTTTTTTTTTTTTTTTTTTTTTTTTAGTTTTTGGTAGGTTTGTTAAATGGAGGGAAGGGATGAGTGGGGAAAAGATTGGGGGTTGGATTGGGTTTTTAATTTTTAAAATAAACTAGATTCCGGGACGATTTAATTTATTCATTTCCCCTTTTGGGGCATTTAAAATATAAAAAAAAAAAATTAAAAATAACCTAGAAAAAAAACAATTAAATGAATTATTTTTTTTTTTTATAAAAAAAAAGAGGTTTGGAGGAAAAAATTTATTTTTGGGAAAGAATGTAAGGATAATAGGGGGTAGAGTAAAGTCAAAAAAAATTTAAATTGTTTGGGGGGGGGGGAAACCTCGGGGGTGGGAGGGGGAAGGATACTTTTTTCTCTTTTTGTTGTAATATTGAAAAAAAATATAAAAGTCATGAAATCGAGAGGTAAATTTCTGGTTCTATGGGTCTTCATTTTAGGCAAAGTGTACAGGTTAGGCTTGGTACCATTCGGGCAATTTTCAGGGATCCTCCGTATCTTTATGTATATCGCTCCTGACTGCAATAATAAAATATGGGTTCTATTCGTCCAATTGATGCAGACATATCATTCTCCAAGGACAGTGCCTTTCCCATGGCTTTTCGTGGCAATGGTTCAAATAGCTCCGGCCGGAGTGGCCAGATGGAGAGCGGTGAACTCATTGAATCCAAGAACGCGGTCGGGCTGGTGAAGGTGAATTCCTATATTTGGTTAGCGGAGCGTCCAGTGGTTTTATTCACGAAGGATTTTCTTAAAGCTCTGGCTGCTATCCGGATGGAATTGACTGCGTGTTTGGCTCGAGGTATGAGAGTTTGTGTTATCTGACTATGTAGGTACCTACCTACTTACCTATATCAAATATCTTCGCGGCAATTCGAGTTATTGATTTGGATAAACCAAAGCTGTAAGCTTGTGTTGTGTGACAGGATATCTTCAGATAATACAAGGAGCAGGACATGATAATATTAATTGCTGCGATGTTTTGCCGACAAGCGTAAAAATGAACAAAACTGATTGCTTTGCTTTTGTCTGGAAAATCTTGTTTTCACTTACCACATTTTGAAGCGTGTATGTTTTTCTTTCAAAATTGGGGTTGGGCCTCTTCAGTGCACATTGACTGCAGATATTATAGATATGCATGCATTCAAGCATTATTTGTGCATTCATGAAATGTTCAGGAATTATTAGATGCATCCTGTCCCCATTCTCCATTGAATACCATTATACTTTTAACATTTCTGGTCTGTGACTTTCTGAATGGACAAATTTGCAGTTTAAGGTGATTTGATTTCTTGAAATTTATTTTTCGTGCAATGATTATGAATATGTTCATAATGTAGGTACTTACATGATGTGACCACATTTTTTTGGGAAGTGCAGTTGGGTAGCAAAATGACAACAAAAAAGTGGCTCAGGTTTGGTTGGGAAATATACCATGAAATGTGATGTTAAAAATGAAGAAAAAACTGCAGCCTAACTGGATGCAAGAAAGCCTTTTTTAATACAAATTTTCTAAGCAATATTTTCCTTTAGCAAATTAAAAGTAAATGGCCTAATCTAACCAAACAGCCTATGCTAGCCCGAGTGTTTTTTTGTAAATTCAAAAACTTTTTATAATCCTGAATGATTCCGAAAGGAATTTGATAAATGGATAACTTACAAAAAAAAAAATAGCATAACTTAGCCAAACCTAATTACTTTGTATGCTTCATGTAGGCAAAATGTGAGTAAAACATGTGTGGAAAAGTAATAGTGCCCATGACAATTCCTATGCTGTAGCAAAACATGGCTCATATCCACCAGTATTTTGGAGATTTGGGGGAAGTGCTACACTTTAGTGGCTTACCAGTTGTGTGGTTTTTTCTTTTTTTTTTTTTTTTCATTCTTTTTTTTTTTTGGTGTTTATTTTTTTTTTGTTTTTGTTTTTAAAAAAAAAAAAAAAACATATAAATATTTTTTTTTTTTTTTTTTTTTTATTTCCCCCCCCACAAAAAAAAATTAAAAAAAAAAAATGTTTTTTTAAGGAAAGAAAAGGAAGGTAAAATTTTGTAAAATAGGGAATTTTCAGTGGCATAAAGATCATATTCAGACTGCACTGATCCATATTTTGCCATCCATTGACATATGTTGTACTTGTGCATGCTAGCAAACTGATATTCTTCCAATCTGGCTGGCATCTCATTTTCGGTTCCAGTCCTGCCTCCTCCAAGTGCCACAGATGACCAAAAAAAAATGTATTCCTAATTAATGGCTCTGTGTGTCGTCAGGGGACAGTGATCCCCGAGTGTCCAGTGCAGTGTGGCTCTGTGTTGTCGTCAGGCAGTGTCCCGAGTGTCCAGTGCAGTGTGGCTCTGTGTGTCCAAAAGTCCAAGGGCCAGTGTCCACGCTGGTGTCCAGTGCAGTGTGGCTCTGTGTGTCGTCAGGCAGTGTCCCGAGTGTCCAGTGCAGTGTGGCTCTGTGTGTCGTCAGGCAGTGTCCCGAGTGTCCAGTGCAGTGTGGCTCTGTGTCTCGTCAGGCAGTGTCCCGAGTGTCCAGTGCAGTGTGGCTCTGTGTGTCGTCAGGCAGTGTCCCGAGTGTCCAGTGCAGTGTGGCTCTGTGTGTCGTCAGGCAGTGTCCCGAGTGTCCAGTGCAGTGTGGCTCTGTGTGTCGTCAGGCAGTGTCCCGAGCAGTGCAGTGTGGCTCTGTGTGTCGTCAGGCAGTGTCCCGAGTGTCCAGTGCAGTGTGGCTCTGTGTCTCGTCAGGCAGTGTCCCGAGTGTCCAGTGCAGTGTGGCTCTGTGTCTCGTCAGGCAGTGTCCCGAGTGTCCAGTGACGTGTCGCTCTGTGTCTCGTCAGGCAGTGTCCCGATGAGGAGTGTCCAGTGACGTGTCCAGTGCAGTGTGGCTCTGTGTGTCGTCAGGCAGTGTCCCGAGTGTCCAGTGCAGTGTGGCTCTGTGTGTCGTCAGGCAGTGTCCCGAGTGTCCAGTGACACGTCGCTCTGTGCGTCAGGCAGTGTCCCGAGTGTCCAGTGACGAGTCCAGTGACGTGTCCAGTGACGTGTCGCCCTGTCCGTCAGGCAGTGTCCCGAGTGTCCAGTGACCCGTCGCTCTGTGCCTCAGGCGGACCGGCGGTGGACGTCCGAGGAGCGCCGCCGGCTGGCCGCCGAGAAGCTGGCGTACCAGACAGTGCTGCTGTCCTGCCTGTCGGAGGCGCTGCAGGCAGCCGCCGAGCCGGAGCCGTTCGAGCGCCAGCTGAAGCTGCGCGAGCTGCTCGAGACACACCGCAAGATGGGCACGCTACGGCACCGGCTGCAGACCGGCCTGGTGGAGAACGTCTCGAGCGGGGTACGTGCCTGGGGGGACGGCGGTGTACGTGTCTGGGGGGACGGTGGGGTACGTGACTGGGGGCGGCTGGGTACGTGTCTGGGGACGGGGACGTGTCTGGGGGCGGCGGGTACGTGTCTGGGGACGGCGGGGTACGCGGGTGGGGTACGTGTCTGGGGACGGCGGAGTACGTGTTGGGGTGGGGCGGGACGTGTCGTGGGGTGGGGACGTGTCTGGGGCGGGGGATGGCGGGGTACGTGTCTGGGGGTGGGGGCGGCGTGGGGAGGGTACGTGTCTGGGGGGGCGGTGGGGTACGTGTCTGGGGACGGCGGGGTACGTGTCTGGGGGCGGCGGGTACGTGTCTGGGGGACGGTGGGGTACGTGTCTGGGGGGGGGGAGACGGCGGGGTACGTGTCCCGGGACGGGGACGGCGGGGTACGTGTCTGGGGACGGCGGGGTACGTGTCGGGCGGGTACGTGTCTGGGAGGGACGGTGGGGTACGTGACTGGGGTGGGGGCGGGGGTACGTGTCTGGGGATGGGAGACGGTGGGGTACGTGTCTGGGGATGGGAGACGGTGGGGTACGTGTCTGGGGATGGGAGACGGTGGGGTACGTGTCTGGGGATGGGAGACGGTGGGGTACGTGTCTGGGGACGGCGGGTACGTGTCTGGGCGGGGACGGCGGGGTACGTGTCTGGGGGAGGGTACGTGATTCGGGGACGGGGTACGTGTCTGGGCACGGGGGGTACGTGTCTGGGGAGGAGACGGGGGGTACGGATGGGCGTGCTGCGATACGTGTCGGTGGGGACGGGGAGTGGGACGGCGGGGTACGTGTCTGGGGATTGTCCTGAAGGTTAAGCGTCTGGGGACTGTCCGGTGGGTTACGTGCCTGGGGTCTCTCTTCTATGGGGTCTGTCCGGCGGGGCACGAGCGTGGGGACTGTCCAGCATGTACCAGTGAGGGGAAGGTTCAGTGGGGTGCGGACTTGGGAGCCATCTGTTCAGTAGCGCATAGTACGCACATTTCCTGCACCATTTGGTGTCATATTTGCTACGGTTAAAGTCGCACGTAACTTCCAAACTATTTCTGAATCTATTTAGGACTTCTAGTCTATAAGCGACTATATGCTCGGAAATCACTAGTTAATTAAGTGCATATCTCAATTTTGTGTACATTTAAATTAGAAGCAACACTGTAAATTAATGTGTAAGGCTGTCCGACCAAGAGATTGAGCCCATGACCGCATCAGGTTGAATCTAATTGACAGCACAGCGCCACTCAATGCAACGCTTCGAGTGGATGGTCCAACCTGGTATGTGGTGTGCTGTGGTGATTATCAGATCAGGGACCCCCGGTCGTCAGATGGTGGAGTCGTTCTCGGCGCTGTGTGGTCGGATGATCGGCTGTGGGTTATCAGACCAGTCCTCCCCCCCTCGCGTGGTGGAGTCGTTTCGCGCTGTTCGGGTGGCTATCTGACCAGTGACCCCGGTCGTCAGATGGTGGAGTCGTTCTCGCCTGTGTGTGTCGCTGTGGGGTATCAAAGCTGGAGTCGTTCTCGGCGCTGCTGTCGGATCGGCTATGCTCGCTGGAGGAGGCGGCCGTCGGACTGCGCACGCGCCAGACCAGACCGCCGCCAGCCCGCAGGGCGCCCGTCGTCCAGCAGGACCGCCAGCTGCAGCAGCTGCACCAGAGCCTGCTGCGCCAGGAGGCTGAGGTGAGATATACCGGTCATCGGGCTGAGGTGAGGTATAACACTCACCAGGCTGAGTGACCAGGCTGAGGTAAGATATACCGCTCATCAGGTGAGGTGAGGTATAACATCCAGGTGAGGTAAGGTAACCCATTTACCAGGCTGAGGTGAGGTATAACACTCACCAGGCTGAGGTGAGGTATGCCAGTGTCACCAGGCTGAGGTAAGATATACCGCCATCAGGATGAGGTATAACTCCAGTGAGAAGGTGACCCATTTACCTCTGTACCTCTCTACCAGTTGTCAGGTGAGCCGTGTGCCAGTTGTTAGGTGACGGGCCCCTCTGGCCTCTGAACTGTAGCGCCCAGATGACCAACCCCTCTAACCTCTGAACTGTGATGCCCAGATAACCAGCCTCTGAACTGTGATGTAACCAGCCCCTCTAACCTCTGAACTGTGATGTCCAGATAACCGCCCCTCTAACCTCTGAACTGTGGTGCCCAGCTAACCACCCCTCTAGTCGAACTGTGATGTCCAGATAACCAGCCCCCCCTAACCTCTGAACTGTGATCCCAGATAACCAGCCCCTCTAACCTCTGAACTGTGATGCCCAGATAACCAGCCCCTCTAGCCTCTGAACTGTGATGCCCAGATAACCAGCCCCTCTAACCTCTGAACTGTGATCTCCAGATAACCAGCCCCTCTAACCTCTGAACTGTGGCGTCCAGGTGACCAGCCCCTGTAACCTCTGAACTGTGATACCCAGGTGACCGGCCCCTCTGACCTCTGAACTACGGCGTCCAGGTGACCGGCCCCTCTAACCTCCGACCTGTGACGCGTGGCGTCCAGGTGACTGACCCTTCTGACCTCTGACCTGCGGCGCCCAGGCGACCAGCCCCTTTAACCTCTGACCTGTGGCGCCCAGGTGACGGCGGCGGTCACGTCGTTCAAGTCTGACAAGTTGAGACGACTGGCCGAGTCCCTGGCGGCGGAGACCGTGCTGGGGTCTCTGCCACCGCCGTCCGATGACCAGCTGCTGGAGGAGGTCAAAGTGCGCGACGCCTGGAACATGGCGCAGGATACCATCAGCCAGGTACGACACCTGTCCTCCCGGCTGGCTCTTACGTCGGCTGTTCTTCTGCCGTTGGTCGTTTGTTTATTGGGTGGTTCACGACGCACTTTATACACATGCACAGCTAATGGCGCCGTCCACACTGTTTCGCCGGCGGGCCACGGGATTGGGAAATGTCCCGAGCGGCGCTAGTGTCGAACCCGGGACCTTTGGTATCCAGAGCCCAACACCTTAACCACTCGGCCATCCCCGCCCCACAGCTGTTGGTCGACCAGTGTTGGGTCAGGTCAAGGTGTATGTCAACGCAAGGATAGATCAGTGTCGGTACGCGTGAAATTCGGATGCCAAGACTGCGCATCACGGATGCTGGGCAATTGAAAGGCCGACATCTATCCGGCGCCATATTATTCCCCTACTTGGAGTAAGCATGCTGTGTGCCGTGGGCGTGGTGTTCAGAAGTATAGACATCGGCGGGGAATGCGATGGCTTGTTTTATTTTGCTACGGGCGGCGCTGTTCAGTCACAAGGCTGTGATGCTTTTGGCTGTTGAAGGGGAGTTGGATATTAATGTGTTGCATTACGTGCGGAACGTTCGCCATTCCTCTTAGGACGCGCCTTTCTCACGGCGGGGCCAGGTTGACTGGGCACCGGTATCATGTGGCGCGCTGTAGATCGGCCAAGGCTGGTTGGGCTGGACAAGCGTTACGTGGCATGGCGTTGTTTGGCGTGACGTGACGTGACGTGACGTGATGTGATGTGGCGTGACGTGGCATGGCGTGACGTGACGAGTTCGCTCCCGCCTGCGGCAGGAGCTGGTGCAGGCCGAGATGTCGCACATGATGCTCAAGTTCGTGGAGCTGTACGAGCGCGACCTGGAGGTGGACCGGCAGCACTGCTTCTTCCTGGTGCAGGCGCAGCAGGATGCGGCCGAGCGCAGGTCAGACCCTGGGCCTGCGCTGTGTGCCTGCCGCCCGGTCGTGTTTTGTGGCGATAACTGTGGGCCGCCGGTCGTGTTTTGTGGCGATAACTGTGGCGGCCGCCCGGTCGTGTTTTGTGGCGATAACTGTGGCGGCCGCCCGGTCGTGTTTTGTGGCGATAACTGTGGCGGCCGCCCGGTCGTGTTTTGTGGCGATAACTGTGGCGGCCGCCCGGCCGTGTTTTGTGGCGATAACTGTGGCGGCCGTCCGGTCGTGTTTTGTGGCGATAACTGTGGCGGCCGTCCGGCCGTGTTTTGTGGCGATAACTGTGGCGGCCGTCCGGCCGTGTTTGTGGCGATAACTGTGGCGGCCGTCCGGCCGTGTTTTGTGGCGATAACTGTGGCGGCCGCCCGGTCGTGTTTTGTGGCGATAACTGTGGCGGCCGTCCGGCCGTGTTTTGTGGCGATAACTGTGGCGGCCGTCCGGCCGTGTTTTGTGGCGATAACTGTGGCGGCCGTCCGGCCGTGTTTTGTGGCGATAACTGTGGCGGCCGTCCGGTCGTGTTTTGTGGCGATAACTGTGGCGGCCGCCCGGTCGTGTTTTGTGGCGATAACTGTGGCGGCCGTCCGGCCGTGTTTTGTGGCGATAACTGTGGCGGCCGTCCGGCCGTGTTTTGTGGCGATAACTGTGGCGGCCGCCCGGCCGTGTTTTGTGGCGATAACTGTGGCGGCCGCCCGGCCGTGTTTTGTGGCGATAACTGTGGCGGCAGCTGTCGGATTTTCAACGTGAGCGACACACGCTGTCGACACGTGCAGCACGGCGATCTGTTTGGACCTTGTACTGTGTCACCAGAGCGAAGGCTAGTCGGATTATATTGGGGTGGTGTTTCGGGGCGCGTCGACTGTCGAGGTTGTTTTGCGCCAGTAACTGTGTTTATAGCCATGCTCCTACATCTGTTATCTGTCATCTGCCATGCTCCTACAGTAGTCGGTGTAGGGAGTTTGAATACGTCCGGATACGTCGTAGGAAGTAGGAAGGATTGTTGAGCCCTGATAACCTGACCTGGCCAGACCAGACCTGACCTGTTCTGACCGGACCGCCAGGTACACGGTGGCGACGGAGAGTCTGCAGACGGAGATGGAGGAGGCGGTGATGACGCTGAGTCGACTGTACGAGGAGGCGCTGACGCGACTGCGGGCCGGGCCGCTGCCGCCGCCGCCGCCTCCGGACCAGGCCGACACGCTGCTGGCCGAGCTGGCCGACGTGGTCGCGCAGAAGGCCATCGTTGACGGGTGAGGACGCCGGGGGTGTCGGTAGCTCAGTGGTTAAGTTGAGCGTCCGACACGTCGGAGGTGCGGGGTTCGATTCCCCGTTATGGTCGCCCTTCCTGCCAGGGTGAGGGGCAGGCGACGTCGTATGGCCTCAGCTGCTGTTTGTTTATTGGGTGGTTCACGACGCACTTTACGCACACTCACGGCTAATGACGCCGCCCAGCTGTTTGTTTATTGGGTGGTTCACGACGCACTTTATGCACACTCACGGCTAATGACGCCGCCCACACTGTTTCACCGGTGGGCCGCGGGATTGGGAAATGTCCTGAACGGCGCCAGTGTCGAACTCGGGATCTTTGGTACCCAGAGCCTGACACCTTAACCACTCGGCCATCCCCGCCCCTCAGTAACTCAGTGGGCAAGCTGAGCGTCTGGCACGCCGGAGGTACGGAGCTCGATTCCCGCGATGGTCGTCCTTCCTGCTAGGGTAAGAGGTGGGCGGCGTCGTATGACCTCAGCCGCTGAGTGCGTCGTAAAGTCACGATCCGGTCCGGGTGTGGGCGCTGTGCGGTGCTGGGATGGGCCGGGCAGGCGTGCAGCTGGCTGAGGAGTGGGCGAATGGACGGATTGATGGGGATGGGGGTTGAGTGCAGGGTTGTATTTGCACTTCGCGATCCTGGAATGAGGAGAGGACGGTGTTCTGATGATCCGGTGATTCCGATAATCGAGTACGGAGATGATATTTAGCTTCAAATCTGTGACACCAGAATGTCGGTTTGCACGTTTCAGTGAATCTTGAGCACTTTTTTTGCACAGAGCAGATACCTGTCAAACCGCACCATTGAAACTCCAAATGAAGAAAATGAGAGGATAATTTTCTGGAGATGATACTGTTCTGGATAATATAGATGCAAGCTCAGCGTGTTCTTCCAATCCTGACTGAGTGTGATTGAGTTGATGAGCGGCTACAATGATAGACGGCGGAGTGGCGGAGTGGATGGACTGAGGAGGAAGTGGACTGATCGTGCTGGAGTGGGCGTGGGGTGGGAGACAGATGGACGAGTGTTCCATTGGGTTCTTTTAAGACTTATTGAACCGCTAGGCCATATAGCGTCGCCAACCTCTCACGCCGATTGGTCGCGGGTGGACTCGGTAATGTCGTCGGCTGTGAGATTCTAACCCACAATCTTGCGATCAAGAGTCCGACGCTCTACCAACTGCGCCACCGCGGCCCCACAAGTGCGGGAGCGAGCCCGAGTTGGCCCGAGAGTGTAGGGCGGCAGCAGTGGTAACGTACGTGTTGTATCGCGTGTTGAGCTGCGCCACGACGGGAACACCTCATCTCTGATTCTGAGGTGGTGACACGGACGCGGCGCTGTGTGTTTGACCGACATGCCGATCATCGGTCAGCCGGCGGTGTTGGTAGTCAGCCTGCGCCGAACTCAAATGGTCGTTGTGGGCGAACAACGCGACCATTTTGTGGACGAGAGAGTGCTCCATCCGTACTCCGGACAAAACACTTCGCAGTTGAGGATTTACAACAGAATAGACCCCGGCTGACAAGGAAGCGTATGGAGACGAGTAGCCTAGGGGTAAGTTGCTCGTCTCACAATCGAAAGGTTGTGGGTTCGAGTCTCACCTGTCGCTACTCTTCGCCCGCGACCAATCGGCGTGAGAGATTGGCGACGCTACATGACTCAACGGTCGATGTGTCGTAAAAACCAATGACCAACCAACAAGGAAGCGTATATTTGTGCGTGACGTGGCTATAGATGGCTCCTGTCAATGAGGAGATTTATGTTGATAATATGGCGGTATGTGGTTAATGATATAACGCAACTTTACGTGACTGGCTCACATCAGTAATGAGTGGTGTTGCGTGGCCAACTCACACCGGTAGCCTGTGACGTGACGTGACGTGACGACGCAAGCTCACACCAGCAGTCAGTGACGTGACCTGACTGGCGCCTCCCCGGCAGCTACCTGTCCGTGATCGGTGACGAGGACGTGGCCAGCTCCCACCTGGCAGTAATATGTGACGTGACGTGATTTGGCTAACTCATGCCTGTAATCTGTGACGTGACGTGACGTGACCGGGGCCAGCTCCCACTTAGCAGTTATATGTGACGTGACGTGACGTTCCTGGAGCTTCTCCGGCAGCTACCTTTCCGCGATCGGTGACGAGGACGTGGCCAGCTCCCACCTGGCAGTAATATGTGACGTGACGTGATTTGGCTAACTCATGCCTGTAATTGTGACGTGACGTGACGTGACGTGACGTTACTGGCGCCTCCCCGGCAGCTACCTCTCCGTGATCGGTGACGAGGACGTGGCCAGCTCCCACCTGGCAGTAATATGTGACGTGACGTGATTTGGCTAACTCATGCCTGTAATCTGTGACGTGACGTGACGTGACGTGACGTGACGTACCTGACGTGACTGGCGCCTCCCCGGCAGCTACCTGTCCGTGATCGGTGACGAGGACGTGGCCAGCTCCCCTAGCAGTAATATGTGACGTACGTGATTTGGCTAACTCATGCCTGTATCGTACGTACGTACGTGACTGCGCTCCGGCAGCTACCTGTCCGTGTGACGAGCCGGGCCCGAGCCGCCGCTGGGCATTATCGAGGAGGACCCCAGCTGGGAGGTGGTGCCCCTGGACGCGGCGCTGCAGCGCGACTCTGCGCTGGCCGTCTTCTTCGGAGACGCCGAGGAGGCCACCGACCAGGCGGAGCTGCAGGTACACCGGCTGCAGCACAACACACCGGCACAACACAACAATAAATAGCCGGGGCAATAAATAGAATGTAGCATACAGAAGTGAGGAGTGATCAGGCTGCTTTACTGTGCATACGTCGGGCCACATTTATTATTATATCATACATTTTTGTCCTCTCTATTTAAAAAATTTTTGTTTTTTTAAAAAAAAAAAAAAAGTAAAAAAAATGTTTAATGGTTTAATAACCTTGGTATTATAGGAGAGATTGAAGAATTGAATATGTTTTCACTTAGATATAGAAGGCTGAGAGGAGATCTCATCAAGGTCTTTACATTTGTTCATGGTCTGGAGAGGGGATACCTTGGGGAAATGTTTGAATTGAACAGAAATGATGCACTTAGAGGTCATAAATTCAAAATTAAAGTTAACCACAGCAGAACAAGGTTAAGGCAAACTTTCTTCACCAACAGGGTAGTGGAACACTGTAACTGCCTGCCAGAAACCATTGTCAGGAGCAGCACATTGAGCATCTTTAAAAACAGCATAGACAATCATTATAAGAATAGAGGATTGCTTTTCAGTATTACAGGGAGGGCTGATTGACAGATTTGTGGGCAACTTGTTCAGTGTACAGAGTGCAACCAAGAAGGGCCCTTGTGGCTCATAGTTGCACTAATCTTTATGTCTTTATGTCTAACAAACCAACAGACGACACAACACAACACAACACAACACACAGTACAACACACCAGCACAGCACAACACACCAGCACAGCACAACACAACACACCATCACAACACAACACACCGGCACAACACAACCCACCAGCATAACACAGCACAACACAACACAACACACCAGCAGACGACACAACCCAACACACAGCACAACACACCAGCACAACACAACACACCAACACAACACAACACAACATCACAATACAACACACAACATAACACCAGCACAACACACCGGCACAATACAACAAACCAACACACGACACAACACACAGTACAACACAACACAACACAAAGTACAACACAACACAACATACCAGCACAACACACCAACAGACGACAACACAACACACCGGCACAACACAACAAACCAACAGACGACACAGCACAACACAACACACCAGCACAATACAACACAGCACAACACAACACAGCACAACACACAACACAACACTCCAGCACAACACGACACACCAGCAGACGACACAACACAACACACAGCACAACACAACACAACACAACACACCAGCACAACACAACACACCAGCACAACACAACACACCAGCACAACACAGCGGCACAACACACCAGCACAAAACATCAGCACAACACAACAGCACAACACACCAGCACAGCACACCAACACAACAAACACACCAGCACAGCACAACACACCAGCACAACACAACACACCAGCACAACACACCAGCACAACACATCAGCACAACACAACGTCTGGCCGGTACACCGGCTGCAGCGCCGCCTGTCTGCACTGTGCTGCGCGGCATTGGCCAACGCCTGTTGACTGTGTGTTGTGTTGTCGGCTAGCATCTACTAACGCTGCGTTGTGTTGTGATGTGTTGACCAGTACCTCTTGACTGTGTTGTTCTGTGTTGACTAGCGCCTCTCAACTCTCTGTTGTGTTGCCCAGCACCTGTTGGCGCTGCGTTGTGTTGTGTTGTCAGCTAGCACCTGTTGACACTGCGTTGTGTTGTGTTAATTAGCACATATGGTCTGCGTTGTGTTGACCAGCACCTCTTGACGCTGGGGGATGAGTGGTCTAGGGGTAAGTTGCTCGTCTCACAATCAAAGGGTTGTGGGTTCGAGTCTCACCTGTCGCTACTCTTCGCCCGCGACCAATCGGCGTGAGAGATTGGCGACGCTACATGACTCAACGGTCGATGTGTCGTAAAACCAATAACCAACTCTTGACGCTGCGTTGTGTTGTGTTGTGTTGACCAGTACCTGCTAACGCTGCGTTGTTGTGTCGGGCAGCACCTGTTGATGTGCTGTACTGTGTTGTGTTGACCAGTACCTATTGACTGTATTTTGGTGTTGACCAGCACCTGTTGACGCTGTGTTGTGCTGTGTCGGCCAGCACCTGTTCCGAGCTGCGATGGAACAGTGCCGCACCGAGCTGGCCGACTTCGGAGTGGCGCTGCCCACCGGCCAGACGGTGGACGAGTTCTGCCGGCGCACCCAGGAGACTGTGGCCGCCGTGCGCGCCCAGTGTGACAGCCAGCTGCAGCAGGAGCGAGCCCAGCACCGTCAGCAGGTGACACACCGACACACCAGCGGCTGACACACCGACACATCAGCGACTGACACAGGCAGCGGCTGACACACCGGCGGCTGACACACCAGCGGTGGGCGCTGACATAACCAGTAGCCGTTGATGCGCCCCAAAGCCCAAATAATCAATCAATCAATGACACACCAGCGGCTGACACAGACAGCGGCTGACACAGACAGCGGCTGACACAGACAGCGGCTGACGCAGACAGCGGCTGACGCAGACAGCGGCTGACGCAGACAGCAGCAGCGGCAGGGCGCAACTGTGCTGCCACGGACTTTCGGAAGAAAATTCTTGTTAGTGGGGCCTTCATGTGTTGACGTAGGTATATTTTGAATAAGAAAATTCATTGTTTTAATAACGTATCCATCAATCTATCCATCTACTTCAAAACATTTTTCTTAAACTGCACGCAAAAGCGATGCTCTCCGAATCGGAAATTTGTATGGCGTTTTTTGTTTGTTAAAATTCGCCACCACCAACCCATTTGGCAAATAATATTTGAACCTGTCACTTGCACTTAACTAATTGATGTGTTGTCTTAACACCGCCGTTTTCTCTAGACCTGCATCTCATGGTGGACTCTTTAAGTGAATAGAACGCTCGGCTTTCCCGCACTCAGCTTTGCAAAAGCTGCAGCCTTGCAGCATTTTTTTGTGGGAGGAAGAGAGTGCTGAAGGGGCAAGGTGCCCGTTTGCCAACAGGGTTGTGGGTTCGAGTCGCGCATGTCGTGATCTTTGCTCGCGACCAATCGGTGTGCGAGATTGGCGACGGTATGTGACCCAAAACAGTCGACGCGTCGAAAAACAAATAGCCACCACCGCCACTCACAACTGCTATCAGTGTGATCCTATGCTTTTGCAGATGCTTTATTTCTCGAGAGGATTTTTTTTTGGGGGGAGGGGAAGGGACATCTGGTTGGTTCCGTCTGTTTATCGATCAGCTGTGCACCAGGATTTGCTTCCATAGCCTGGCCGAGTCGGGGTGCTGTGATGTATGTGTGACTGTGACTGTGACTGTGACAGTGACTGTGACTGTGACTGTGACTGTGACTGTGACTGTGACTGTGACTGTGACTGTGACTGTGACAGTGACAGTGACTGTGACTGTGATTGTGACTGACAGTGACAGTGACTGTGACTGTGACTGTGACTGACTGTCGCCGTACCCCTGGTGTCTGGAGGTGTGTGTGTGACTGTGACTGTGACTGTGACTGTGACAGTGACAGTGACTGTGACTGTGACTGACTTCGCTAAGCCCACCCCTGGTGTCTGGAGGTGTGTGTGACTGTGACTGGACTGTGACTGACTGTAGCTGTGACTGTGACTGTTACTTGACCGTGACCGACTGTCGCCGTACTTCCTGGTGTCTGGAGGTGTATGTGCTCGCACTGCTTAGATACTGACCTGTGACTGTGACTGTGACTGTCGCCGTACTCCCTGGTGTCTGGAGGGTGTATGTGTGCCTGTAACTGACTGTGACTACCGACTGTCGCCGTACCCCTGGTGTCTGGAGGTGTGTGACTGTGACCGACTGTCGCCGTATTTCCTGGTGTCTGGAGGTGTATGTGTGACTGTAGCTGACTGTGACTGTGACCGACTGCCGCCGTACTCCCCGGTGTCTGGAGGTGTATGTGTGCGTGACTGTGACTGTGACCGACTGCCGCCGTACTCCCCGGTGTCCGGAGACGTTTGCGCGGCGTGCGAGCCCCTCCGCTGTGTCGCCAGGTGCGCACCCTGGAGCGGGAGGTGGAGTCTCTGCGGCGGGTACGCGTGAGACCTCGCTCCGTGGACAAGTCGCGCCGACGCGTCTCCGACATCACCGGCATGATCAACACCTGTGACATTCAGGTGAGGCCCATGGTCAACAGCTGTGACATTCGGGTCAGGCACATGATCAACAGCTGTGACATTCAGGTGAGGCCCATGGTCAACAGCTGTGGCATTCAGGTGAGGCCCATGATCAACAGCTGTGACTTTCGGGTGAGGCACATGATCAACAGCTGTGACATTCAGGTGAGGCCCATGATCAACAGCTGTGACTTTCGGGTCAGGCACACGATCAACAGCTGTGACATTCGGGTGAGGAAACATGTGGGCACGTAGATGGCGGTTGCCCGTAGGCGATTCACATGGATCAGGCTGACAGCCTTGGCCTTCAGGTCAGTTCGTAGGTCAGGTCAACAGCTGTTGCATTTGGATCAATCATGTGGGTTAAGCTAACAGCATTGACCTCTAGGCCACTCACATGGGTCAGGTGAATGCGCACTTGCAAGTACAACGTGCAGTGTGCTATTTGCACAGCCGAACTATCACCATGAAAACCGGCCTGCTTATTTATAGTCGTTCCTTTACCGACGATGTCTCCACCATTATGGTCCAGCTGCGTGATTTACGGGAAGGCGTAATGCCCCTGTGTCCCGGGTGCTATAACTCAAGAGCCGTGTTCATGCAAACTGGTACCACTGTATTACAGACTGGTGCCACTATATTGTAGACTGGTGCCACTGTATTGTAGACTGGTGCCACTGTATTGCAGACTGGTGCCACTGTATTGTAGACTGGTGCCACTGTATTGTAGACTGGTGCCACTGTATTGCAGACTGGTGCCACTGTATTGCAGACTGGTGCCACTGTATTGTGATCTGACGCCACTGTGTTGTAGGCTGGTGGCACTGTATTACAGACTGGTGCCATTGTATTACAGACTGGTGCCACTGTATTGTAGACTGGTGCCACTGTATTACATAAAGTCATAAAGTCATAAAGTGTTAAGGCTTAATAAGGGCCACAATGGGCCCATCTGGGCCAAGCCTGTCTAGAAGATATTAGAAAGTACATGTTCACACCTATCAATTCCAAACCCATGCAATCCCTCCACCTGTGCCACCACAGCCAATCTCATCTGTATGACATCGCAAAGGAAGTTGCCAAATCCACTGCTAGGTACACCCCATATAGTACAACATAATACTAGCATAATGTTATACCCTATATAGCTAGTGAAAATACTCAATATCCCATGCATCACAAGTTAGAATTCAAAAACAACATTTTCCTGTCTAAAAAAATTATCCACCCTACTTTTAAAGACATTCAATGAGGGACTCCCCACTGCATCAGCAGGCAGCCTATTCCATTGGTCAACAACCCTTTGACTGAAGACCTGTTGTCGTTTAACTGTCCTGCACCTCATTTTGTCTAACCTGAATTGATGACCCCTATGGGATACTCTAAACTGCAGAGCATCATTCAAATTGACCTGATCTAGCCCTCTAACAATTTTGTACATTTCAATCATGTCTCCCCTTAATCTCCTATACTTGAGTGAGTACATATCTAATGCATTAAGCCTTTCTCCATATTCTAAGTTACTTAATCCACTGACGAGTCTAGTGGCTTTGCGCTGGACTCTTTCTAACATATCTATATCCTTTTCTAGGTAGGGGCTCCATGCTTGTACAGAGTACTCCAAGTGGGGCCGCACATATGCTAAGTACAGCTTTTTCATGACTTCCCTGCTCTTATATTTCACACTTCTATTAATGAGTCCCAGCATTCTGAGTGCCCTATTTCTAGCTGAGATACATTGTTTTTCTGCTTTAAGGTCTTTTGAGACCAACACACCTAAGTCCTTTCCTCTTCAATAACATCCAGTTCCCTCCCTCCCATTTTATAACTGAATGTCTCGCCTGCAGACCCTATATGCATAACCTTACACTTATCATAGTTGAAAGTCATCTGCCATTGATCAGCCCACTCTTTTAGGTCGTCCAAATCTAGTTGAATATTACTAGATTGATCTCTGCTGTTAGCCACTCCTACCAGCTTGATGTCATCAGCAAATTTGAACACTCTATTCCTCAGCCCTACTTCAATGTTGTTCACAAAGATGATAAAGAGGAGGGGCCCTAGAACAGAGCCCTGTGGCACTCCACTCAGAACATCTTTCCAACCAGATTTACATCCATTCAATACTACCCTTTGTTTCCTTCCCTGCAACCATGCTTCAATCCAATGTAGAACTTTTCCTACAATCCCATGTTGTTGTAATTGATGAATTAACCTTCCATGTGGAACTTTATCAAAAGCTTTGCTAAAGTCCAAGTACACAACATCCATCCTGCTTTCATTGTCTACTTCTTTGGTAACATACTCAATGAACTCCAATAGGTTAGTTAAACAAGACCTTTGAGATCGAAATCCATGTTGAGTATCCCTTAAAAGGTTGTGCCTATCAAGATGAATCTGAACATTCTGTTTAACCAGCTTTTCTAGTACTTTGCAAACTAATGAGGTCAAACTGACTGGCCTGTAGTTTCCTACACTCTTCCTATTTCCCTTTTTGAAAATTGGTACTACACTTGCATTTCTCAATCTTCAGGTACTTCTGAATACTCCATAGATCGCCTGAAAATGATACCTAGGGGAGTTGCTAAAGCTTTAGCACACTCTACTAAGATCCTAGCATATATTTCATCTGGTCCGGAAGCTTTATTAGGTTTTATATTCTGCAACTGCTTCTCTACGGCTTCTGTAGTTATTGTAAGATCCTCCAGCATATCACCTGCCATGGCATGGCCTACAGATGTTCCTATTGTACCAGAATTATCTTTAGTGAAGACTGATGAGAATTGCTTGCTTAGGGATTCCACAATGTCGCAATCATCAACCACTATTTCCCCATCTACCTCCAGTGGTCCTACACTACACTTTTTAGCCTTAAATTTATAGAAGCTAAAGAATCTCTTAGCATTACCTGCTGAACATTCTCGAGCAAAGTTGATTTCAGCAAGTCTTTTAGATGCTCTAACACACCTCCTAACTTTATTTCTAGCTATTCTATATGATTCTAGGTTTAACCCAGAGTTAGTATCTTTTAGTTTCTTGAATGCTTGTTTCTTTGAGTCCAGTAATTGCTTAACTTCCCTAGTCAGCCACGAAGGGTGCTTAACCCTGTTTGATCTAATTTGCCTACTGGGAATGAACCTATCCTGACCCTGAAATAGCTTATCTTTTATCATTGTCCACATTTAGACATAAAGACATAAAGACATAAAAGATTAGTGCAACTATGAGCCACAAGGGCCCTTCTTCGTTGCACTCTGTACACTGAACCAGTCGCCCACCAAATTTGTCAAACAGCCCTCCCGGTAATACTGAAAAGCAAGCCCTCTATTCTGATAATGATTGTCTATGCTGTTTTTAAAGATGTTCAATGTGCTGCTACTGACAATGTTTTCTGGCAGCTGGTTCCAGTGTTCTACTACACCTGTTGGTGTAGAAAGTCTGTCTTAACCTTGTTCTGCTGTGGTTAACTTTAATTTTGAATTTATGACCTCTAATTGCATCATTTCTGTTCAATTCAAACATTTTCCCAAGGAATCCCCTCTCCAGAGCATGGACAAATTTAAAGACCTCGATGAGGTCTCCTCTCAGCCTTCTATACGTAAGCGAAAACATGTTCAATTTCTTCCATCTTTCGTCATATGCCAGGATGCTTATGCCATTAAACATTTGTGTAGCCCTCTTTTGTACTCTCTCTAAAAGCCACCAATCTTTTTCATAGCTAGGAGACCAAGCTTGGATGCAGTATTCCAAATGTGGCCTGACATCTGCACAGTAAAGCTTCCTGATGACTTCCTCACTTCTGTATGATGCATTCCTATTTATTGCCCCGAGCATTCTCAGTGCATTCTTCCTGGCTTCCTTGGTCTGTTCTGATGCCCCCAATTTTGTGCTTTGAATAACATCTAAATCCTTCTCCTGTTGAGTTACTGATAGCACTTGGCCACCCATCAAGTATGGGGTCTTCATATGCTGCTTACCTACATGCATGATTTTGCACTTATCAAAATTAAATTTCATTTGCCATTCTTCAGACCACTTCACAAGTTCGTCTAAGTCTTTTTCAGCGAGATATGCTCATCTTGACCTGTTATTGTCCTAAAGACCTTCAAATCATCAGCAAATTTCAAAACTTTACTGCTTAGGCCACTTTCAATGTTATTTACAAATATCATGAACAGTAGTGGCCCCAGTACTGACCCCTGGGGGACTCCACTAAGAACATTTTGCCATGATGACTTTGTACCATTTAGCATCACTCTTTGCTGTCTATCTGAAAGCCACAACTCTATCCATTTTAAGATGCTACCTGCAATGCCATGGGCCTGAAGCTGTATCATTAACCGTTCATGGGGTACCTTATCAAAGGCCTTACTAAAGTCCAGGTATGCTACATCAACCTGATTTCCCTGATCAAATTGTTCTGTGGCGAAGTTAAAAGAGTCCAAGAGATTTGTGAGACACGACCGTCCTTTCCTAAACCCACTTTGAGTATCTTGAGTCAATCTGTTTCCTTCCAGATAACTAACTTTTCTATCCTTGATAATTGATTCGAGTACCTTGCAGAGTAGGGATGTGAGACTTACTGGCCTATAGTTTTCAACTTTCCCTCTTTTTCCTTTCTTGAAAATAGGAACTACATTTGCCCTTTTCCAATCTGTTGGAATTTCATTTTGTGAAACTGATCTACAAAATATTATACTAAGTGAAAATGCCAGTTCATTTTCAGTTTCCCGCAACACCCTAGCATAAATTTAATCAGGTCCTGCTGCCTTGTTTGGCTTTATTTTCCTGATATGACTGTAAACAACATCACTATCAATGATATCAAC
Organism: Imbricaverruca yamaguchii; assembly: GCA_034440575.1. Lineage (NCBI taxonomy): Eukaryota > Metazoa > Arthropoda > Thecostraca > Neoverrucidae > Imbricaverruca > Imbricaverruca yamaguchii. The sequence continues at coordinate 264,775 of JAOTOL010001268.1, read as the reverse complement.
ATCATTTATCAGATCACATGTCACTGAACTATGGTGTACGGTCGGCAGATGGGTCATATCTTCCAATGTAAACACTGATTTAAACTGCTTACTCAGCTCCTCAACCATCTCTAAACTGAATAAGCTATTCATATAGAGCATTACACCACCCCCTTTCATTGCTGGACCTCTATTGCACGAAAACATATAGTCCTGCAAGTTATCTCCAAAATACCCTTCACTGACCCATGCCTCCGTAATACAAACAAAATCTGGTTCCTCCTCAGCAACATAACACTTGAACTCATCAAATTTGGACCGGATACTCTGAGCATTAAACAGCATACACTTAACAAATGCTCCATAACCACCTTTGGCTTTCTCATACTGAGGAGTTCTTTTATCACTAGATGAACTACCACTCTGTCTCCTTGAACTACTGCTGTCCCTATTTGCTGGCTTTGAGGTTCTATTGCCTTGGCTGACACTATTGGAATATTCCTGAGTTGGCAATGCAATTTCATCCCTCCCCACCCCATTCCCCAGTTTCCATGAAGGACTTGCTCGTACACTTTGCCAACTCAGGAATATGCCAACTCAACACATGGACCCCCTTCTCAGAGAAGTGCAGGCCATCCCTCTGAGAGGTCTCACGATGCATAAAACCTGCACCACTCGTCTACAAAGGTGAAACCTAGCTCATGGCAGAGCTTACCTTCCCTGGCGTTGGCTGCCAGTGCCCTAGAGCTCCACTCAGGGAAGGCTCTAGCCCTAGGCAAAAGCATCTAAGCATCTAAGCCATTCAATATGACTTCCCAATTAATTTAACTTAGGAAGCTCCTGAACTCACTGTAATTCCCTTTTGTAAAATTCGGAATCAATATTCTGTTGGTTGCTACCCTTCCAACATATAATGAGAAGCGTATAATGTTGTGATCACTATTACCAAAGGTCTCTCCTACGTTAACATTTTGCACAAAATTTTCCTCATTAGTAAGCACTAGATCTAATATTTTATTTTCCCTTGTAGGCTCGTGTATCATTTGAAAGAAGAAATTGTCCTCAAAACAAGCCATGAAACATCTTTCTGATTTGCTTACACCTATTGTTTTGTTTCCCAATCCTGCTATGTTGAAATCCCCCAACAAAATAGTTCTCTCCTGTACTCTCCTACTTATCTCTTCCTGCATCAGCCTGTCAGTGTTTTCATTCTGGTCTGGAGGTCTATAGAATGCCCCAATCCTAAATTTTGTTCCATTCTTCAGAATTATATCTAACCACAAAGATTCTACTCCTGCACTATGTACTCCATCCTCTATGGAATGACATTTCATTACTTGCCTAACATACAAGAGAATGCCACCTCCTATCCTTGCCTCTCTTTGATAGGCATGCATGTTGTAGCCTGTCAATTCAAATTCTTGCAAGTTGTCTCCAAACATGCTTTCGTTAACCCATGCTTCTGTTATGCACACCAAATCTAGCTGTTCAGACAACATATATGCATGCAGTTCCCCAATTTTGTTCCTAACACTTCTGGCATTGACATAAAAACATGATACATTATTCCTTCCATTGCTTGCTATGCTTCTCTCTTTATCAGCTACATCCCCCATGTCCTGCCTAGTTTCTCTGTTTCCTGTTGAGAGCCTCCTCATACCTATTGCTGAGCAATTCCACTCCTCTCTTGCTCAGATGTAATCCATCTAAAGCAAACATCTCCGTCCTCCCCCAAAACTCCCCCCACAAATCCAAGAACTGCACCCCAAGCTCCTTACAAATGTTGGCCACCCTGGTATTGAGCCCAATGGCCCTCGAATACCACTCCATGCTTGCATGGACCATAGGGAGGATGGATGTCACCACTCCTCTTTTCCTACTTCCTGCTAAACTACCTATCAAAGCCCTATAGGCTTTCATTGTTTCCTCTGTATTATTTTTTCCTACATCGTTAACTCCAACCTGCACAATTACCGTTGCACCCTCTCCACTTCCCCTCATTACTCCCTCCAGCCTATCCCTAACATCTTTCACCTGCGCTCCCGGGTAGCAAACACGCATCCGTCTGCTGGGGTTCTTGCTACAAAATGTTCGATCCATGTACCGAACCCTGGAATCCCCTATGACTAAAACCTCTCTCTCTCCATCTCTATCTTCAGCCATCTGGTCATCCCCACCTCCGTCCCTCTCATCATTACCTTCCCTCTCCTCCAGTGCATCAAACCTATTTTTAATTGGGACGCCCATGTCCACCTTCCTTAGCGCCAGTCGGGTGCTATGGCGCCTTGCCACCTTCCAACTGCCACCATCCCGGACCAAGCCATCCGAACTCCCATCAGTCCTCCGCTCGGGCACCCGAGTTGCCTGGCTGGCACCTCCCATGATGGGTCCCGCCACCAAACACTTCAAGCGCTCCACCTCCCCCCGTTAACATATCTAACCTCTTACTCAAGTCCCCAATGATTCCCACACACTTACAATTCCCACAGTCTCCTTCCATTTTTGTTGTTGTTTTTTTTCTTTCTACTCTTAGTACTAAGTCTAGTTACTGTAAGCTTGTAAGCCTACAAGTATCTACTGTAATATATCTACAGTAATACAGTAATATAGCCTATAAGTATCTACAATACACTATAATCCCGTATAATTACACTAGATATGAAGATACCTACTGTAATTTATGCCCACTATTTTAGTCCTAAAATCTATCTTAAACTTACACACCAATTTGACACAAACTTATTCACTACAGAAGCCTACACTATAGAATTATACACTCTAGAATTACACACTACAGAGCTCACACCACACAAATATACACCACTGAATCAAACACTGTAGTACCCGTCCACAACACCCAACAATCCTGCAGTTACACTAGGATATGAAGATATACCTAGTGTAATGCTATGCCTACTATCTTAGTCTTAAAATCTATCTTAAACTTAAACACCAAATTGACACAGCCAACACCCTTAGAACTTAACAAAATGGCGCTGGGCAGCCTCCCTGGGTTAATATAGCCTAATTTGCTGGTCAAAAATACTTATTTGATAAAAACTGTTGAAATATACGCTCAGAAGCAACCGCTAAATATCTATACACAATTTATCCCAGTACACCGTCCTTTTCCGCAACACTTAGCTCGTATGTAGTAGCCCCACCAAACACGTGTTTCCTCCTCAACGCCTGGCGGCAGACTGAATTTAACAAATTCCCACTTTTTTGTAGACTGGTGCCACTGTTTTGTAGATGGGGGCCACTTTTTTGAAGATGGGTGCAATTTTATTTTAGATGGGTGACTTTGTTGTGGAGTGTTGGCCCTGTATTTTTGATGGTTGTGCTTTTTTTTTACAAGGTTGTTTTTTTTTTTTAGATGGTTGTTTTATTATTTTATATTGGGGTGGTTGTATTTTAAATCGGGGTGGCTTTATTGTAGAATGGGTGCCATTTTATTAAAGTGTTTTTTATTTTTTTAAGGTTGGGTCCTTTTTTAGCCCTGACGGTTGTGATGGCTGTAGGCTGGTGCCATTGTATTGTAGACTGGTGCCACTGTTTTGTAGACTGGTGCCACTGTATTGTAGACTGGTGCCACTGTATTGTAGACTGGTGCCACTGTATTGTAGACTGGTGCCACTGTATTGTAGACTGGTGCCACTGTATTGTAGACTGGTGCCATTGTATTGCACACTGGTGCCACTGTATTGTAGACTGGTGCCACTGTATTGTAGACTGATGCCACTGTATTGCAGACTGGTGCCACTGTATTGTAGACTGGTGCCACTGTATTGTAGACTGGTGTCATTGTATTGTAGACTGGTGCCACTGTATTGTAAACTGGTGTCACTGTATTGTAGACTGGTGCCATTGTGTTGTGATCTGATGCCACTGTGTTGTAGACTGGTGCCACTGTATTACAGACTGGTGTCATTGTATTACAGACTGGTGTCACTGTATTGTAGACTGGTGCCACTGTATTACAGACTGATGCCACTGTATTGTAGACTGGTGCCACTGTATTGTAGACTGGTGTCACTGTATTGTAGACTGGTGTCATTGTATTGCACACTGATGCCACTGTATTGCAGACTGGTGCCACTGTATTGCAGACTGGTGTCATTGTATTACAGACTGGTGTCATTGTATTACAGACTGGTGTCACTGTATTGTAGACTGGTGCCATTGTATTACAGACTGGTGCCATTGTATTACAGACTGGTGCCACTGTATTGTAGACTGGTGCCATTGTATTGTGATCTGACCCTACTGTGTTGTAGGCTGGTGCCACTGTATTGTAGACTGGTGCCACTGTATTGTAGGCTGGTGCCACTGTATTGTAGACTGGTGCCACTGTATTGTAGACTGGTGCCACTGTATTGCAGACTAGTGCCACTGTATTGTAGACTGGTGCCACTGTATTGTAGACTGGTGTCATTGTATTGCACACTGGTGCCACTGTATTGTAGACTGATGCCACTGTATTGCAGACTGGTGCCACTGTATTGTAGACTGGTGCCACTGTATTGTAGACTGATGCCACTGTATTGCAGACTGGTGCCACTGTATTGTAGACTGGTTCCACTGTATTGTAGACTGGTGCCACTGTATTGTAGGCTGGTGCCACTGTATTGTAGACTGGTGCCACTGTATTGTAGACTGGTGCCACTGTATTGCAGACTGGTGCCACTGTATTGTAGACTGGTGCCATTGTATTGCACACTGGTGCCACTGTATTGTAGACTGGTGCCACTGTATTGCAGACTGGTGCCACTGTATTGTAGACTGGTGCCACTGTATTGCAGACTGGTGCCACTGTATTGTAGACTGGTGCCATTGTATTGCACACTGGTGCCACTGTATTGTAGACTGGTGCCACTGTATTGCAGACTGGTGCCACTGTATTGTAGACTGGTGCCACTGTATTGTAGACTGGTGCCACTGTATTGTAGACTGATGCCACTGTATTGTAGGCTGGTGCCACTGTATTGTAGACTGGTGCCACTGTATTGTAGACTGGTGCCACTGTATTGCAGACTGGTGCCATTGTATTGCACACTGGTGCCATTGTATTGCACACTGGTGCCACTGTATTGTAGACTGATGCCACTGTATTGCAGACTGGTGCCACTGTATTGTAGACTGATGCCACTGTATTGTAGACTGGTGCCACTGTATTGTAGACTGGTTCCACTGTATTGTAGACTGGTGCCACTGTATTGTAGGCTGGTGCCACTGTATTGTAGACTGGTGCCACTGTATTGTAGACTGGTGCCACTGTATTGTAGACTGGTGCCACTGTATTGTAGACTGGTGCCATTGTATTGCACACTGGTGCCACTGTATTGTAGACTGATGCCACTGTATTGCAGACTGGTGCCACTGTATTGTAGACTGGTGCCACTGTATTGTAGACTGATGCCACTGTATTGTAGACTGGTGCCACTGTATTGTAGACTGGTGCCACTGTATTGTAGACTGGTGTCATTGTATTGCACACTGGTGCCACCATATTGCAGACTGGTGCCACTGTATTGCAGACTGGTGCCATTGTATTACAGACTGGTGCCACTGTATTACAGACTGGTGCCATTGCATTACAGACTGGTGCCATTGTATTACAGACTGGTGCCACTGTATTGCAGACTGGTGCCACTGTATTACAGACTGGTGCCACTGTATTGTAGACTGGTGCCACTGTATTGCAGACTGGTGCCACTGTATTGTAGATCTGACGCCACTGTGCTGTAGGCTGGTGGCACTGTATTGTAGACTGGCGCCCCTGTATTGTAATCTGGCGCCCCTGTATTGTAAGCTGGCGCCCCTGTATTGTAATCTGGCGCCATTGTATTGTAAGCTGGCGCCATTGTATTGCAGACGGTGCCGCTGGGAGAGGTGCGCCAGGAGCTAGTTTCAGTGCAGGCCTACAGGGCGGCGCCACCATGTGACAGCGAGCCATGCCATCGATGTGAGGAGCTTCGCACCAGGATTGACACGTGAGTACCGCTCCGTCCTACCCACCAACCACAGCTACACGTCAGTACCGCTCCGTCCTACCCACCAACCACAGCTACACATCAGTACCGTTCCGACCGTCCTACCCATCCAACCAACAGCTACACATCAGTACCGTTCCGTCCTACCCACCAACCACAGCTACACATCAGTACCGCTCCGTCCTACCCACCAACCACAGCTACACATCAGTACCACGCCGTCCTACCCACCAACTACAGCTACACATCAGTACCACTCCGTCCCACCCACCAACTACAGCTACACATCAGTACCGCTCCGTCCTACCCACCAACCACAGCTACACATCAGTACCGCCGATCCCACCCACCAACTACAGCTACACACCAGTACCACGCCGTCCTACCCACCAACCACAGCTACACACCAGTACCGCTCCGTCCTACCCACCAACCACAGCTACACATCAGTACCACGCCGTCCTACCCACCAACCACAGCTACACATCAGTACCGTCCTACCCACCAACCACAGCTACACATCAGTACCGCTCCGTCCTACCCACCAACCACAGCTACACATCAGTACCGCTCCGTCCTACCCACCAACCACAGCTACACATCAGTACCGCTCCGTCCTACCCACCAACCACAGCTACACATCAGTACCACGCCGTCCTACCCACCAACTACAGCTACACATCATACACGCCGTCCTACCCACCAACCACAGCTACACATCAGTACCGCTCCGTCCTACCCACCAACCACAGCTACACATCAGTACCACGCCGTCCTACCCACCAACTACACATCAGTACCGCCCGTCCTACCCACCAACCACAGCTACACATACCCGCCGTCCTACCCACCAACTACAGCTACACATCAGTACCACGCCGTCCTACCCACCAACTACAGCTACACATCAGTACCGCTCCGTCCTACCCACCAACCACAGCTACACATCAGTACCGCTCCGTCCTACCCACCAACCACAGCTACACGTCAGTACCGCTCCGTCCTACCCACCAACCACAGCTACACATCAGTACCGCTCCGTCCTACCCACCAACCACAGCTACACATCAGTACCGCTCCGTCCTACCCACCAACCACAGCTACACATCAGTACCGCTCCGTCCTACCCACCAACCACAGCTACACATCAGTACCGCTCCGTCCTACCCACCAACCACAGCTACACATCAGTACCACGCCGTCCCACCCACCAACCACAGCTACACATCAGTACCACGCCGTCCCACCCACCAACCACAGCTACACATCAGTACCCGCTCGTCCTACCCACCAACCACAGCTACACACCAGTACCGCTCCGTCCCACCCACCAACCACAGCTACACATCAGTACCGCTCCGTCCTACCCACCAACCACAGCTACACGTCAGTACCGCTCCGTCCTACCCACCAACCACAGCTACACGTCAGTACCGCTCCGTCCTACCCACCAACCACAGCTACACATCAGTACCGCTCCGTCCTACCCACCAACCACAGCTACACATCAGTACCGCTCCGTCCTACCCACCAACCACAGCTACACATCAGTACCGCTCCGTCCTACCCACCAACCACAGCTACACATCAGTACCACGCCGTCCTACCCACCAACCACAGCTACACATCAGTACCGCTCCGTCCTACCCACCAACCACAGCTACACATCAGTACCACGCCGTCCTACCCACCAACCACAGCTACACATCAGTACCACGCCGTCCTACCCACCAACTACAGCTACACATCAGTACCACGCCGTCCTACCCACCAACCACAGCTACACATCAGTACCACGCCGTCCTACCCACCAACCACAGCTACACATCAGTACCGCGCCGTCCTACCCACCAACCACAGCTACACATCAGTACCGCTCCGTCCTACCCACCAACTACAGCTACACATCAGTACCGCTCCGTCCTACCCACCAACCACAGCTACACGTCAGTACCGCTCCGTCCTACCCACCAACTACAGCTACACATCAGTACCGCCCGTCCTACCCACCAACCACAGCTACACGTCAGTCCGCTCGTCCTACCCACCAACCACAGCTACACATCAGTACCACGCCGTCCTACCCACCAACCACAGCTACACGTCAGTACCGCTCCGTCCTACCCACCAACCACAGCTACACACCAGTACCACGCCGTCCTACCCACCAACTACAGCTACACATCAGTACCGCTCCGTCCTACCCACCAACTACAGCTACACATCAGTACCACGCCGTCCCACCCACCAACTACAGCTACACATCAGTACCGCTCCGTCCTACCCACCAACTACAGCTACACATCAGTACCACGCCGTCCTACCCACCAACCACAGCTACAATCAGTACCGCTCACACATACCACCCGTCCGTCCTACCCACCAACTACAGCTACACGTCAGTACCGCTCCGTCCTACCCACCAACTACAGCTACACGTCAGTACCGCTCCGTCCTACCCACCAACCACAGCTACACATCAGTACCACGCCGTCCTACCCACCAACCACAGCTACACGTCAGTAAGCCCGTGCTCCGTCCTACCCACCAACCACAGCTACACACCAGTACCACGCCGTCCTACCCACCAACTACAGCTACACGTCAGTACCGTTCCGTCCTACCCCCAACCACAGCTACACATCAGTACCACGCCGTCCTATGGCGCGCCCTGAGGCAGTCGTCCAACCGAGGACGACTGCCTCAGGGCGCGCCATCATGGCGTTCCCGCAGTCTCCTCTGCATTTCGGCCAGATCGTCGTCGGTCATATGGCGGCGCTGCCGCTCGAGCTGGTCGTACAGGTGGTGCGGCGCCTCCACCAGGTTCGGACGGTGTATGACTGCCAGCACTGTTGAGATGCAAACGCCCACAACGTACAATGAAAGCGTCTGCAGCTCGCACTGGGGGTCTGTTGGGCCATGTAGACACGCAACAGTCTATGTGCGGTGTGTCACCGCTCCATACTGAGCTAGCTGTGAACGCGCTGCGCTACTTCGCTTCCATCGCCCGAAGTCACACACTGGGCGCACTACACCAGCAGGCGCAGATCTGAGCTCAGATCGCGTCTGACATCATCTGACAGCTGCGACAGCTCAGCCGTTACCAGGGGCTGGAACTGAGCGGCAGGCAACTGGTGCACCGAGCCCAACAGCAGCTTGCCGATGGGACCCGAGACGCTGGAGGGACTGGTGGTCGGCCCATCGAGCCTCTTGAAGAGGGCTCTGTAGGGCAGCTCGGCCCGACACGGCCCTGGTGGCAGGGACCCGACACGAAAAGGTTCACAACACATCCGTGAACGCCCACTCGGGCGATGTATTTGTCGGGCACTTTAACTGCGAAGCGCGGCACACCGGAGCGACTATCGCCAAGCAGCTGCTGTGCTTTCTGGTTGAGCGCGGCACACAGGCCACTGCTATCCATGTGATGGGAGGCGATGGGACTAACTAGGTGGCCTGACAAGGCGGCTGGATGGCCCAATTGGAAAAGCTGCTAGGCCGGCCGCTGACCCGGGCAGCCTGCCTCCTCCATCAGGCCAAGCTGCCTTACATAGCCCTCTTCAAGAGGCTCGATGGGGCGAACACCAGTCCATCCAGCTTCTCGGTTCCCATCGGCAAGCTGCTGTCGGGCCCGGTACACCAGTTGCCTGTCGCTCATTTCCAGCCCCCGACAACAGCTGAGCTGCCGCTGCTGTCAGATGATGTCAGACGCAATCTGAGCTCAGATCTGCGCCTGCTGGTGCAGTGCGCCCAGTGTGTGACTTCGGGCGATGGAAAGAAGTAGCGCTGCGTGTTAACGGCTAGCTCAGTATGGCGCTGTGGTACATCGCGCAGAGTAGACTGTTGCGTGTCTACATGGCCCAACAGACCCCCAGTGCCGAGCTGCAGACGCTTTCATTGTACGTTGTGGGCGTTTACATCCCAACGGTGCTGGCATCCCCTGCCACACGCAGACGACGGAGCGAGGTGTAAAGTTGACCATGGAGCCGTCGGCGGCTGTCATCGGCAGGGGCCGCCAGGGCGGCTATAGCCTGAATAAAGTGGCCTTCCGTCGCCGGTTCCGGGCCAGTGAGTGGGTGAGCGCCGCTGCGGCGAGTCTCAGCGCGGCGGGCTGTTGCGGCGTGCCCCGGTGGTGGCGGCGGAATGGTGATGACAGATGATCTGACGGAATACATAGAATACACCTTTTACAAAATACATACAGATATGAGTGGTGACGCTGGTTTCATGTTGATTACCTTGTTGTGATTCCGGCCAGGGTTCGCAGGGCATGTTCTGCGCAGTACCACCTCTGTTCAACCAATATGTGCGATTATTTCACAGTAGAATCTGTTACCTTTTTTGTGTATTTGCATCTCTAATTCACATAAAGCATAACCGATAAGTTAGTTGAGACAGTACCAGTGCATCAAGACGCTAAACCGCGCTTGGTGGAAGGTATAAACGCGTCCGTCATAAGGCATTTGGAAGGCAGCCGGGCTCGCTAAGCCTGCCATCTGTTGGCAGCCCAGGGAACCGCTTGAACCTTCCATACTTCAGAAGGCGAAATCTGTGGTAATAAGACAGCTAGAATCTTGGAAACGGTGCCAATTGATCGAAAAGGAATTTCCTCGACGATGCTCAAACAATAATGCTCAAACGGACTCATTTTCCCACCAGTCTGCTTATGAGATGCAGAAATGTCAAAAATTTGGTCTCGGCCAAAGTCTTCATGTGGCCGGAGCCATCAAAAGATGTGCGAAATTTCCATTTCTGATGCTTCCATCGTGTTCAGCGGCCCAAAATGCATCAAATGAGGGGGAGCTGCTATCGATTTTGGCAAAAAGTGTGCAAACCGGACCAACCTACTACCCACCAGCCACAGCTACACATCAGTACCGCTCCATCGACCAACTACAGCTACTGGCGGCCATACCGCGGCACACACACGGTTCAATCAGTGACGGTTCACTTTGCGAAGCGTCACTGAGTGATCGGGTGTTGCTGATTACCCGGTTTGTAGCGGATTACCCGGGTCGTAGTTAATTACCCGGACTGTGGCTGATTACCCGGGCTCTGGTTGATTGATTCCACGGGCTGTGGCTGATTACCCGGGTCGTGACTTGTTACCATGGATGTGGTTGATTATCTGGGCCGTGGCTGATTACCCGAGCCGTGGCTGATAACCCTAGATGTGGTTGATTGCCCTGGCCGTGTATGATTACCCGGGCCGTGACTGATTACCCAGGCCGTGGCTGATTCCCCGGGTCGTGGCTGATTCCCCGGGCCGTGGCTGATTACCCGGGCCGTGACTGATTACCCGGGCCGTGACTGATTTAGTGGGTAATTCCTGCGTCCAGGATCTCGTCGGAGCACACGTCGGAGCTGAAGGCACTGCGGAAGGTGCAGGACTCTGAGCTGGAGCAGCTGCGGCGCGAGATGACCTCGGAGGTCAACAAAGTGGTACGTTACAGCGCCATACTGGTTGGTTATTGGTTTTACGACACATTGACCGTTGAGTCATGCAGCGTCGCCAATCTCTCACGCCGATTGGTCGCGGGCGAAGAGTAGCGACAGGTGGGACTCGATTCCACAACCTTTCGATTGTGAGACGAGCAACTTACCCCTAGGCTACTCGTCCCCACAGCGCCATATTGATGACGGCCCGGAGCGCTGATCTGGCGCCTCAATAGGCAGGCGAAATATCTCAATTGCGCACATCGTAACGATCTGTGCATTTGCTACAGTTTACGATCATGTTCTCTATAGGCAATCTCATATAAGGGATGGCCCGGTGGCGGAACATCTGTGACCTGCCTCTTTCTTGTATGGGCAGCATGTGACCAGATGGTCTGTGAGTGCAGACTGGTATGTTTGACTTAGTGATCGTGGCACCGAGACGTTCACATGTGAGCGGGAGAAGGAGCCTGTGACCAGGGAGGTGACTGACCCCCAGACGTCCACGTATGAGCGGGAGAAGGAGGCGCTGACCAGCGAGGTGACTGACCCCCAGACGTCCACGTATGAGCGGGAGGAGACTGACCAGCGAGGTGACTGACCCTCAGACGTCCACGTATGAGCGGGAGGACTACCGAGGTGACTGACCCCCAGACGTCCACGTATGAGCGGGAGGAGACTGACCAGCGAGGTGACTGACCCCAGACGGCCACGTATGAGCGGGAGGAGACTGACCAGCGAGGTGACTGACCCCAGACGTCCACGTATGAGCGGGAGGAGACTGACCAGCGAGGTGACTGACCCCCAGACGTCCGCGTATGAGCGGGAGGAGACTACCAGCGAGGTGACTGACCCCCAGACGTCCACGTATGAGCGGGAGGAGACTGACCAGCGAGGTGACTGACCCCCAGACGTCCACGTATGAGCGGGAGGAGACTGACCAGCGAGGTGACTGACCCCCAGACGGCCACGTATGAGCGGGAGAAGACTGACCAGCGAGGTGACTGACCCCCAGACGTCCACGTATGAGCGGGAGGAGACTGACCAGCGAGGTGACTGACCCTCAGACGTCCACGTATGAGCGGGAGGAGACTGACCAGCGAGGTGACTGACCCCCAGACGGCCACGTATGAGCGGGAGGAGACTGACCAGCGAGGTGACTGACCCTCAGACGTCCACGTATGAGCGGGAGGAGACTGACCAGCGAGGTGACTGACCCCAGACGGCCACGTATGAGCGGGAGAGGCTGACCAGCGAGGTGACTGACCCCCAGACGGCCACGTATGAGCGGGAGGAGACTGACCAGCGAGGTGACTGACCCCCAGACGTCCGCGTATGAGCGGGAGGAGAGACACCAGCGAGGTGACTGACCCCCAGACGTCCACGTATGAGCGGGAGGAGACTGACCAGCGAGGTGACTGACCCTCAGACGTCCACGTATGGGCGGGAGGAGACTGACCCTCAGACGTCCACGTATGAGCGGGAGGAGACTGACCAGCGAGGTGACTGACCCCCAGACGTCCGCGTATGAGCGGGAGGAGACTGACCAGCGAGGTGACTGACCCCCAGACGGCCACGTATGAGCGGGAGGAGACTGACCAGCGAGGTGACTGACCCCCAGACGTCCACGTATGAGCGGGAGGAGACTGACCAGCGAGGTGACTGACCCCCAGACGGCCACGTATGAGCGGGAGAAGGAGGCCCTGACCAGCGAGGTGACTGACCCTCAGACGGCCACGTATGAGCGGGAGAAGACTGACCAGCGAGGTGACTGACCCCCAGACGGCCACGTATGAGCGGGAGGAGACTGACCAGCGAGGTGACTGACCCCAGACGGCCACGTATGAGCGGGAGGAGACTGACCAGCGAGGTGACTGACCCCCAGACGTCCACGTATGAGCGGGAGGAGGACTGACCAGCGAGGTGACTGACCCTCAGACGTCCACGTATGAGCGGGAGGAGACCTGACCAGCGAGGTGACTGACCCCCAGACGGCCACGTATGAGCGGGAGGAGACTGACCAGCGAGGTGACTGACCCCCAGACGTCCGCGTATGAGCGGGAGAGAGGGGATGACCAGCGAGGTGACTGACCCCCAGACGGCCACGTATGAGCGGGAAGAGACTGACCAGCGAGGTGACTGACCCTCAGACGTCCACGTATGAGCGGGAGAAGACTGACCAGCGAGGTGACTGACCCTCAGACGTCCACGTATGAGCGGGAGGAGACTGACCAGCGAGGTGACTGACCCCCAGACGTCCACGTATGAGCGGGAGAAGACTGACCAGCGAGGTGACTGACCCCCAGACGGCCACGTATGAGCGGGAGGAGACTGACCAGCGAGGTGACTGACCCCCAGACGGCCACGTATGAGCGGGAGGAGACTGACCAGCGAGGTGACTGACCCCCAGACGGCCACGTATGAGCGGGAGAAGACTGACCAGCGAGGTGACTGACCCCCAGACGGCCACGTATGAGCGGGAGAAGACACAGCGAGGTGACTGACCCCCAGACGGCCACGTATGAGCGGGAGGAGACTGACCATCGAGGTGACTGACCCTCAGACGGCCACGTATGAGCGGGAGAAGACTGACCAGCGAGGTGACTGACCCTCAGACGGCCACGTATGAGCGGGAGAAGGAGGCCCTGACCAGCGAGGTGACTGACCCCCAGACGGCCACGTATGAGCGGGAGAAGGAGGCGCTGGCCAGCGAGGTGCACCTGCTGCGGCGTCGGCTGGAGAGTCTGGAGACCGAGTACGAGGCGCAGATCTCGACCCTGCGCGACCAGTACGAGTCTGCCGCCTCCGGACAGCGGCCCACCGAGGAGGCGCTGGCCGAGGAGGGCATCCGCCGCAAATACCAGGCCGAGATCGAGCAGCTGAGGGTGAGGCCGGGGTATACCAACAGCTCAGGGTGGGGCTGACTGGGGGTACCAGCAGCTGAGGGTGAGGTCGGGCGGCGGTACCCAGACCGTGCGGTGAGGTCTGGCGGTGGGTACCGGGACCGTGGGTTGAGGTCGGGGGGGTAGTGCCGGGAGTGGGGTGAGGTCCGGTGGGGGTCGCGTGGGTTGAGGTCTGGTGGGGGTGTCGGGACCGTGGGTTGAGGTCTGGTGGGGGTGTCGTGGTTGAGGTCGGGGGTGGGGTCGGGTCGTGGGTGTCGGGACCGTGGGTTGAGGTCTGGTGGGGTGTCGGGACCGTGGGTTGAGGTCTGGTGGGGGGTGTCGGGACCGTGGGGTGAGGTCTGGTGGGGGTGTCGGGACCGTGGGTTGAGGTCTGGTGGGGGTGTCGGGACCGTGGGTTGAGGTCGGGTGGGGGTGTCGGGACCGTGGGTTGAGGTCGGGTGGGGGTGTCGGGACAGCGGTATGATGTCGAGCGGGGTGTCGGGACAGCTGAGGTAATCGCTCGGGGCGGCAGGGACTTGGTGCGAACACAGATGTTAAAGTGCGAAATAACTTGTTATGTTGCGCTTTATATTTGGCAGGGTGGTTGTTCTATCGATGACTGATTGGCATATGAGTAAGCTCTGTGGAATATCTTATCCAGCAGTACACTCGTCTCTACCACCCGCAGGGGTGGTGGTGAGGTGCTTATTGTGTACGCCCTGTGGGGGTGGTGGTGAGGTGCTTATTGTGTACGCCCTGTGGGGGTGGTGGTGAGGTGCTTATTGTGTGCACCCTGTCGGGATGGTGGTGAAGTGGTTGCTGTGTACCCTTTGGTACACTTTGTGTTTACTTTGTGTGTGTGCGTTTACTTTGTGTGTACCTTGGGTGTACTTTGTGTGTTGTGGTGGTTGCTTTGTGTATCCTGCAGGAGGTGGTCAAATGGTTACTGTATGCACCCGGCGGGAGGTGGTGAGCTCATTGCTGTGATTACAACAGTTCTTATGCACAGCCTGCTGTAAGAGCATCCTTTATCCAACATGTTGGTTTTACCCTCCATTGTAAAGCATCTGAAATCCTCTTTGACCTCAGTAGGTGCAGACATCACCCCTGGTCGTCTCTCGTTTCCCTGTGCATTTGTCGTTTGTCTCTGTGCGTTCCCTGTGCATCTCCCTCTTGACGTCAACACATCTTCTTTTGGGGGAATCTCTTGTCTGTCTAAGATACTTTGTCCCATAGATATATTGATGAGAATGGAGGGTGTTATTTCTGTGCGTCGCTCACCGTGTATATGGGTGGGTGTCTGTGTGTTGACGTAATCGTTTGGCTGTTGTCAGGCGCTGTGTGAAAATGGCCTGGTTGCCATGGAGAACTCGCGCTGTGTGTATGCGAGCCTATATGGGTAGAAGTCTGTATGCTGACGTTGTCGTTTTGCCGTGGCCAGGCGCTGTGTGAGAAGGGCCTGGTTGCCATGGAGAACTCGCACCGACGCATCATCGCCGAACTGGAGGACAAGCATCGCCGCGAACTGCACTCGCTGGAGGCCGAGAAACAGCAGGCCCTGGCCGAGGAGACCCAGGTGAGACTGGTGCTCACAGGAGACTCTGGTGAAGCTGAGAGACTCGAGGGAGGCCCAGGTGGGGCTAGTGCTCACAGGCGGCTCAGGTGAAACCGAGAAACACAAGGGAGACGAAGGTGGGGATGGTGCTCATAGGGGGCTCAGGTGAAGCCGAGAAACACAGGGAGACCCAGGTGAGACTCGTGCTCACAGAAGGCCCAGGTGAGGCCGACAAACCTACGGGAGACCTGGGTGGGGCTGGTGCTCGCAGGGGGCTCTGAGGCTGGAACGTCCGAAGGAGACTCATAGGAGACTCAGGTGGACATGGTGCTCATAGAAGACCCAGGTGATGCTGGCGCACATACTGCAGCAGCACAGGCAGGTCGCCAGGTCAGACACAGGCACCATGTTCAGCAGCTTTGGGAGGGACCAGGCTGCAGGGAGGGGCATTGGAGGCTCGGCGCGCACTCAAATACGGAGCGTCATTTCCGCTCACATTCAGAAGGTATCAGCCGGAGAACGACACGCAATTACACGCCCCCGGCCACACCACTTCATTGGAGCTCATCGTCTTACCTCGGAGACTATTCAGCTAAGAGTGCTAAACGTAATTGTAGTGCTTGGGTACCACCAACAGTATATAAAGCGATGCACCCGGTGACCGTTTTGTGGCTTGTAGTCTACGATGGCTGCTCTGGCGACCTTTCTGTGACCGGCAGGCGACCCTAGCTGCTCTGATGACCTTTAACTGACCTGCAGGCGACGCTGCCTGCTCTGGCGACCTTTCTGTGACATGCAGGCTATCCTAGCTGCTCTAATGACCTTTATGTGATCTATAGGCCACCCTGGCTGCTCTAGTGATCTGTATACATATAACCAACAGTCTATCCTGGCTACTCTGACGACCTTTCTGTGATCTGTAGGCCACCCTGGCTACTCTGGTGACCTTCCTGTGATCTGCAGGTCACCCTGGCTGTCCTGGTGACCTTTCCTTTACCTGCAGGCCACCCTGGCTGCTCTGGATGCTCTGAGGAAGGCACACGAGACGGAGGTACAGCGCGAAATCTGCAAGTTCAAGGATGAGTTCATCAAGAAAATGCAGCCCGGCCTCGACGTTGGCAAACTTCAGAAAGAGCATGTGTAAGGCCAGCTCATACCGAAAGACGAAAGCTTCTCAAACGGCCACCTCGGGCCACGAGGAAGCAAATCACATGCAATCGATTTTAAAGAATGAACCAATGCATCCTCTCGAAATGAAATCGGTCGGTATGCATATATATATATATATATATATATATATATATATATATATATATATATATATATATATATATATATATATATGTATATATACGTATATGTATGCATATGTATTTTATACTAGTAGTGTACTATATTACTACAACTAGCACTATACTATTTTACTACAACTAGTAGTGTAATGTGCGCTGTATGACCGAAGCAGATGGTGTGCCCGCTGGTCAGCCTGGCAGAGTAACTGGTGATCCTGCGAGTCTCCAGCGTTTCTCAGCGTGGGGCGTGCTGTGTCGGTGGTGCTACAGTGAGTGGCACTGTCGGTGGTCAGAGGTGAGGGTGCTGTGAGTGGCACTGTCGGTGGTCAGAGGTGAGGGTGCTGTGAGTGGCACTGTCAGTGGTCGGAGGTCGGGGTGCTGTGAGTGGCACTGTCAGTGGTCAGAGGTGAGGGTGCTGTGAGTGGCACTGTCGGTGGTCAGAGGTGAGGGTGCTGTGAGTGGCACTGTCGGTGGTCAGAGGTCAGGGTGCTGTGAGTGGCACTGTCGGTGGTCAGAGGTGAGGGTGCTGTGAGTGGCACTGTCGGTGGTCAGAGGTGAGGTGCTGTGAGTGGCACTGTCGGTGGTCAGAGGTGAGGGTGCTGTGAGTGGCACTGTCGGTGGTCAGAGGTCAGGGTGCTGTGAGTGGCACTGTCAGAGGTGAGGGTGCTGTGAGTGGCACTGTCAGAGGTGAGGGTGCTGTGAGTGGCACTGTCGGTGGTCAGGGGTCGGGGTGCTGTGAGTGGCACTGTCGGTGGTCAGAGGTGAGGGTGCTGTGAGTGGCACTGTCATGTCGTGGTCAGAGGTGAGGGTGCTGTGAGTGGCACTGTCGGTGGTCAGAGGTGAGGGTGCTGTGAGTGGCACTGTCGGTGGTCAGAGGTCAGGGTGCTGTGAGTGGCACTGTCGGTGGTCAGAGGTCGGGGTGTTGTGAGTGGCACTGTCAGAGGTGAGGGTGCTGTGAGTGGCACTGTCGGTGGTCAGAGGTGAGGGTGCTGTGAGTGGCACTGTCAGAGGTGAGGGTGCTGTGAGTGGCACTGTCAGAGGTGAGGGTGCTGTGAGTGGCACTATCAGAGGTGAGGGTGCTGTGAGTGGCACTGTCTGTGGTCAGAGGTGGGTGCTGTGAGTGGCACTGTCGGTGATCAGAGGTGAGGGTGCTGTGAGTGGCACTGTCGGTGGTCAGAGGTCAGGGTGCTGTGAGTGGCACTGTCGGTGGTCAGAGGTCAGGGTGCTGTGAGTGGCACTGTCGGTGGTCAGAGGTGAGGGTGCTGTGAGTGGCACTATCAGAGGTGAGGGTGCTGTGAGTGGCACTGTCAGAGGTGAGGGTGCTGTGAGTGGCACTGTCGGTGGTCAGAGGTCGGGGTGCTGTGAGTGCAGTGATAAATTATTCGTGACATAGGGTGGAATATACCACTTCCTGAACACTCAATTGACATCACTCTACAACAGGTATCAACATCTTTCTCCTTGATGTGTGCCTATAAAGTCTTTGTTTCTCCTTTTTAACAGTATTTCATTTCTATGTATAATGTCCATGCTATTGATAAGAAGTGGTAATACACGGCCATATCGCAAAGCAGTTTCATGTAAAGGTGCGATACAATGCGATATGGCATACAATACCAGTTTACAACATAGACATTATTCTCCCTATCCCAAACATAGCTCTCCGTAAATTATGGATCTCGAAACAAATGATGAAGGTAGTCATAAGAACATCACATACAACATTTCCTTAAATGTGTGTCTAAAAGACATCAAAAGCATTGTGAATGATACTAATTCCATGGCAAATTTTGACATCCTACTGTGCTAGTTTCGACATCTCGCACCTAATGAAAAACCAATATTTTAACCCTGTGTGAGTGGCACTATCAGAGGTGAGGGTGGTGTGAGTGGCACTTCTGTGGTCAGAGGTGAGGGTGCTGTGAGTGGCACAGGTGAGGGTACTGTGAGTGGCACTGTCAGAGGTGAGGGTGCTGTGAGTGGCACTGTCGGTGGTCAGAGGTGAGGGTGCTGTGAGTGGCACTGTCGGTGGTCAGAGGTGAGGGTGCTGTGAGTGGCACTGTCGATTGTCGGAGGTGAAGGTTCCGTGAGGCCGTGCTGACCTGGCTGCCCGGCTAGGGCCGAGATGGGCGACATCAAGGGCGAGATTCTGTCGCTGAGCGAGAAGTACAGCATCAAGTGTCTGGAGACGGCGTCGCTGGAGCAGAAGGTGGACGTGCAGAGCCGCAGTCTGCAGGCGGCCAACCAGCGCGTCTTCCAGCTAGACACGAGGTGGGTGGTGGCGCCGAGCACGAGCCGGTCAGCTGTTTACCGGCTGATTATTCGTTTCCGACTCTCCGACTGACTACTCAGATTGCTCGTTTTCGACTCTCCAACTGACTACTCAGATTGCTTCGTTTTCGACTGATTATTCGTTAGTCAGAGGCGTATGGGGAATGAGAAACCAAATCAAAGTCTTTGCAAACTTGACGTGGAGATACACTCTGGAGATACACACCGACTCCCACACATTTCGTGCATTCACACATTCGAGAGCTCGTACATACGACATGTATTGGACACATCTGTCGGCGACGAGCATGGTGGCCAACATCAGCATGTGCGCATCAAGCGTATAAGCTTAATGTCTGTGATGACCTTTATCATGACCCGGGTCAACATCTTTAGGTGCATTCTTTGGATACTTTCCCGGCTTGGCCAATGTTGGCCGTTTTTTTCTGTAGCGTTTATAGTTTTCGAAACACTGGTGGGAGACGGGGGATGATACGCCGTCGCCCCGCCACGGCCCGTGCTTGATCTGTCTGCTGATGTGGTGCAGGTAGGTTGACATTGCAAACCCCTCCAGAATGATTGTCCGGAGCTCCGCCGGTGTCCGGTTGAAGTTTGTCTGGTCGTAGTTTTCCAGTATCTGGTCGTAGTTTTCCAGTGTTGCTTCCTGTCCGATTTTCCGGTGCGTCGATGTCTGGTTGTCCTGTCGTGTGGCGTATGGTGTCTGGCTGTCTTAGTGTATAGTTGTCTAGCTGTGTGGTTACCGGATTGTGTGGTATATGGTTGATGTGTAGCTTTGCGGTTAAATTGTGTATGGTTGTTCAGTCGTGTGGCGTGTTATTCCCTAGTTGTCTGGTTATCTGCTGTATGGTTGTATGACGTGTTGTTCCCTAGTTGTCTGGTTATCTGCTGTATGGTTGTCCGGCTGTGTGACGTGTTGTTCCCTAGTTGTCTGGTTATCTGCTGTATGGTTGTATGACGTGTTGTTCCCTAGTTGTCTGGTTATCTGCTGTATGGTTGTATGACGTGTTGTTCCCTAGTTGTCTGGTTATCTGCTGTATGGTTGTATGACGTGTTGTTCCCTAGTTGTCAGGTTATCTGCTGTATGGTTGTCTGGTTGTGTGACGTTGTTCCCTGGTTGTATGACGTGTTGTTCCCTAGTTGTCTGGTTATCTGCTGTATGGTGTTGTATGACGTGTTGTTCCCTAGTTGCCTGGTTATCTGCTGTATGGTTGTATGACGTGTTGTTCCCTAGTTGTCTGGTTATCTGCTGTATGGTTGTCTGATTGTGTGACTTGTTGTTCCGTAGTTGCCTGGTTTGGCTGTTATATGATCAGCATGGTCGATGCGCCCTAAAACCCAAATAACTGGTTGCCTGGTTATCTGATGTATGGTTTTGCGACGTGTGCTCTCTAGTTGTGCGGTTGTCTGTTGTATGGTTGTGTGACCTGTTGTTCCCTAGTTATCTGCTGACTAGTTGTATTGCCCCCTAATTGCCTCTTTTTATATGATCAGCATGGTGATCAAATTGTCTGTTGCCTGCTTGTTGTCCGGTTGTTATCCTGCTGTATGTTTCGGTTGTATGACGTGTTGTTCCCTAGTTGTCTGGTTGTCTGCTGCATTGTTGTCCGGTTGTGTGGCGTGTTGCTCCCTAGTTGTCTGATTATCTGCTATAACACGTTATGTGACGTGTTGTTGCCTAATTGTCTGGTTATCTGCGGCATGGTTGTGCGACGTTGTTCCCTATTTGTCTGGTTGCCTGCTGTGGGGTTGTCCGGTTTTGTGGCGTGTTATTCCATTGCTGTGTCGTTGTCCGGTTGTATGACTTGTTCTCTAGTTGTCTGGTTTTCTGCTGTATGGTTGTGTGACGTGTTGTTCCCTAGTGTCTGGTTATCTGCTGTATGGTTGTGTAACGTGTTGTTCCCTAGTTGTCTGGTTATCTGCTGTATGGTTGTGTAAAGTGTTGTTTCCTAGTTGTCTGGCTGTGGTCCAGTAGTGCTCACCAGTGTTGTCCGTCGGCAGGAACAAACAGCTGCGCGCTCAGCTGTCGGCCAACATCTCAGGCTTGTCCGAGTCAGCTGATCAGGCGCAGCCAGCTGGTCATCAGCTGGCGCTGGCCGAGAATCGGCTGGCGCACAGTCGCGAGGAGGCGCAGAGACTCGCCCAGGAGCTGGAGACCACGCAGAAGGTGGGCAGCGGGGCGGGGGTGCAGGGACTCACTCAGGAGCTGGAGACCACGCAGAAGATGGGCAGCGGGGGTACAGGAGCTCATTCAGGAGCTGGAGACCACGCAGAAGGTGGGCAGCGGGGGTACAGGAGCTCATTCAGGAGCTGGAGACCACGCAGAAGGTGGGCAGCGGGGGCGGGGATTCAGGGACTTCAGGAGCGAAAAACCACGGCGATTGTAGGGAGCTAGTGGGAATGCAGGGTCATCCAGGAGCTGGAGACCACGGAGAAGGTAGGGGCGGGGGTACATGAGCTCATCCAGGAGGTGGAGACCACGCAGAAGGTAGCCGTCGGAGGCGGGGGTACAGGTACTTACTCAGGAGCTAGATACCACGCGGAAGGTAGGTAATTGGGGGGTACAAGGGCTCCTCCAGGAACCATAAACCGCGCCTGAGGTAGGTAACTGTGATAGGGTATACAGGCTCACCCAGGAGCTAGAGGCCACGCAGAAGGCGGGTAGCGGGGCGGGGGTACAGCGGCTCGTTCAGGAGCTGAAGACCAACGCACAAGGTATGTGGCGGTGGAGGGGTGCAGAGGCTCATTCATGAGCTGAAGACCACTCAGACAATATCGATAATTCGCGAGTGCATCCGCCCAGGAAGGAGGAGCCCTGCATGAGGTGTAGATATATGTTGGTAAGCATGTCAGGATATGTGATCTGAACCATAAAATAGTGCTCCTTGACGACTACCGTTTAGGAGAAGAAATATACTCGTGTGCTATAATGTGGTATATCTTACCATCAAATGAATTTGAGCTATGATTGGGCACGAAATTGGGCGAAGGCAAATTTGCACCTCTACTTCACTTTGTTGAGCATCTTACGGGGGATTCAGTATGCTCCTCTTTCATTTATATCGAGGCAGTGTCCAAGCGCATGTGCGGTGCAGGTGGTAAAAAGGCGGCCAGCTGTTTGCAGTTCAAGCTGATGTTCAGTCCGGTTTCTGAACTTGGTTTCAATGCTGCCGTTCACGTGGCTAAGCGAGCTCACAGTTTGTGTTTGGTCACACGATGTCGCTTCCCATCAGGGTTAAAATGCTGGGTTTTCGTTCCGTGTGAGATGTCGAAACGAGCACAGTAGGATGCCGAAATTTTCCATGGAATTAAGTGTCATTTAAAATGCTTTTCATGCCTCAGACTTAAATTCGAGCTGATGGTGAAGGTTCCAAGGAGCAGGATGTCGATACTTCCTGGAGAATTATGTCGATTGAGTGTTCAGAAGGTGGTATATTCCACCTCATCTCACGAATAATGTATCACTGCTTCACACACCCGAGTATCGATATATGTTTGGTCGTGTGATTAGGCGATAATTCCGGTACAGGCATATCTAATTTCGCCGGTTGATTGCTTCGACGAATCCCTGCGCGTGGGGCGAACGCGTGCCGCGGACACCGCCGAGAAGTACTGTTGTGTTGGAAACGTGCCGAGTGGGAATTAACTGGAAATGGAGCTCCTTGGGGTGTGCCAAGTGTGAGGTACAGAACCTGCTGTATAGTGTCCCTCGAAGGAATTGGGTGTGGAATGTGCCCATATAGACACCTCATACGTTTCAAGTCCAGCTTTCGTCACTGAGATTGGGAGCTATTGCAAGCTCATATCTGGTCGATATATATATACACACATATATATATATATATATATATATATATATATATATATATATATATATATATTGTACGATGGGGAGGTGGGCACCTATGGTCGCGCCCTCTTCCACTATCCTTGTGTCTGGCGTGGTGCCGAGGAACCTTTCTCGGAAGGGAGGGGAGGAGGGGCAGCGGACGCCACGGTAAGTCGCCGATTTGCTCCGCTTCTGTGCTTCTGGCCGCCGGCGCGGTGGCGACGCTGCTTGGGCGCCGGACTGGCCGCCGCTGGAGCGAGGCTTGTAGTGTGTCGGGACTGGCGACTGCCGACGACGCCTGATCCTGGTCCTGGTCCTGGTCCCGGTCCTGGTCCTGGTCCCGGTCCCGGTCCTGGTCCTGGTCCTGGTCCAGGTCCCGGTACTGGTCCTGGTCCTGGTCCAGTGCTACTGGTCCTTACCCCGGTCCTCGTCTAGGTCTTGGTCCCGGTCCTGGTCCTGGTCCGGCGCTGCTGGTCCTGATCCCGGTCCTCGTCTAGGTCCTGGTCCTGATCCCGGTCCTGGTCCCGGCACTGGTCCCGGCACTGGTCCCGGCACTGGTCTCGGTCCCGGTACTGGTCCTGGTCCTGGTTCTGGTCCTGGTCTTGGTCCCGGTACTGGTCCTGGTACTGGTACTGGTACTGGTCCTGGTCCTGGTCCTGGTCCTGATCCCGGTCCTTGTCCAGGTCCTGATCCTGATCCAGCGTTACTGGTCCTGATCCCAGTCAGCCGACACTGGTTCTAGTCCGTCCTACCCTGTTCTCGGTCCACCTGGTCCTTCTCCTTGTCCTTGGTTGGTTATTGGTTTTACGACGCATCGACCGTCGAGTCATGTAGCGTCGCCAATCTCTCACGCCGATTGATCGCGGACGAAGAGTAGTGATAGGCGAGACTCGAACCCGCAACCTTTCGATTGTGAGACGAGTAACTTACCCCTAGACCACTCGTCCCCCTCCTGGTCCTTGTCCGTCCACCAGTCCTCCGTCACTGGCCCTGGTCCGCCCAGCCCCGCCCCCCAGTCCTCCGTCACTGGTCCTGGTCCGCCCAGCCCCGCCCCAGTCCTCCGTCACTGGTCCTGGTCCGCCCAGCCCCGCCCCCAGTCCTCCGTCACTGGTCCTGGTCCGCCCAGCCCCGCCCCCAGTCCTCCGTCACTGGCCCTGGTCCGACAAGCCCCGCCCCAGTCCTCCGTCACTGGTCCTGATCCGTCCAGCCACGCCCCAGTCCTCCGTCACTGGTCCTGGTCCGCCCAGCCCCGCTGGTACGTTAGAGATACGATGCACCGCAAAACAGAAAATATGCACCATATTCGTTGCTATTGCTAGTATTGTGGACCTTCACCACGTACTGATAGAGCGTGAGTAACTGCCACGTCGTTTAGCTGTCTTCGCGTATTCTCGACCATAAACGGGACACTGCGTACTGCTCCGTTCCGGACAGGCGCCTTTCCTGATACCGTCGGAGAGCAAGCTCGTTCCATTGGTCGCAACACGTGTGGAATGGCCCCGACACATAGCCAGGACTTCAGTGACACAGCCAGGTCACCGTCACAAGCCGCCCCTCTCAATTGGTTAGAGCCTGCACTGGTCTCCCCTGTGCTGGCAACACAGGGTTCGAGTCGCTTCGCGCGCTCGTATTTAGCCCCCGGCCGGGAGTGTCAGTTGGCAGCTGGCCGATAAGGCTGGGGACGAGCTACCGGGCGGCCGTGTCGGTGCATTGGCGGCACGTTAAACTTTCGGTCTAAATTCTGCCGTTGAACTGGAGTTGATGGATCGGGTGGTGGGGCCAGGGTTCACGCAACAAGCTCTGCTTAGCAATAGAACCCTGGTTCCTCAAGCCACCCCAGCAACAATTCGGATTAAGTTTTTAAAAAAGAAAAAAAAGTACGCACGAGCGCATTGCCACCCCATCCCCTGTCCAGGGGTCATGACCCCCACACCGAATCTGTTTGGCGGAGCTACCCGTGCGAGCAGCCGTCGGCGGCGGAAATGCCGGCTGGGTACGAGGACAGCGCAGACCTCACTTGGAGCCGCTTCTTCGGCCAAAGCGGCGCGATTAATGTTTTGTCGTTTGGAAATTTTGTCGTTTGGGGGAAGAAGGGGGTAACTGAGTAGTGCCCCAGCACCGTACAGTTCCTACTACCCATATTACATGGTTGGCCCTTCGCCACAGACCTGACCTGGCCCCGGTAGATGACGCAGGCGTGGTGGCGACGTGACGTCATATGTCCGGTGATGTCACAGGACTGGTGATGTCACGTCATGTCACGCTGACCAGCTGATCCGATGCTTCGTTGACCCGCTGACCTGCTCACTCGGAGCCCGCTGACATAATTATTTTACCTGCTGACCTGCTGACCCGAAGCTCCACTGGCCTGCTGACCTGAAGCTGCCTCAACCTGCTGACCCGCCCTGATGCTCCGATGCAATGCTGACCTGACATGACCTGCCGACCTGATGACCCGCCGACCCGACTTGGTGACCCGATGCAATGCTGACCTGACATGATAACCTGCCGACCTGAAGCTCCGCTGACCCGCCGACCTGCCCTGCCAATGCTGCGCCGCTGATCTGACTCGCTGACCTGACCTGACCCGACGCTCGGCCGCACTGCTGCACTGACGCCGCTTGCCGTGCCGTCCGCCAGCGCGAGGTGGAGCTGTCGACGCTGTGTCGACAGCTGGGCACCTACCTGCGGGCCGAGAGGCGGCTGCGGGCCGACGAGGTCAGTTCGCTGCGGCAGCGACTCGAGCACATCGTCCTCACCGCCTCCAAGTGCGAAGGTACGCCGCCGCTGCCGCCGCCGCCGCCGCCGCCGCCCGACTAGGTCGGCTCTGGCTGGGTCCGGGCCGAGCTCGCCGCGCGACTAAACACACCTCCCGGTCAGACAGTCAGGGCAGGTCGATGTTTACTTGCCGTTGGACCTGCTCCTGCTGACCACGTGCGACCTTTGATGCCACCTGTGACGTCTGCTGACCTGTGATGTGCTGACCTGTGACCTGTGATGTCGGCTTGGCAACTGCCACGCATCGTATGGCACTGGCGTCCAGTTGGACTTCGTGGTGATCGCACTGCCCTTGTCCATTGATACCTGCGGAGTCGAAGTACGTTATATTTCGTTATCCATCGCAATGATGGGCTCACTATGATACATATATTTGATTTATATATGCGGTATATTTGGTGTAGCTATGGTGTAAAGTCGGAATATTCGGTATGTGGTCCGTTGAACCAATTTGAACCAATATTTGGCACCAGACAGCTTGTGAGTGAATGAGTGAGTGAGTGAAGGAAGTTCAGCTCATTAGTTAGCATCGGCCTTTAGCTCGTTACTACTCCAGAAAGTAATTTCGTTAGTTATGAAGCCACCGGTAATTAAACATTTAATGCAGGGTAAATGGGGATGAGAAGTTTTAGCCACACGTAGCTGGACCTAGTTTTGTCCAGCCTGTTTAAACGATGTAGTCTGGTGTCGATATGCTACTTCGCTGATTGTTCGCATCGATATCAGCCTCATATATATAACGGGTTCTCGTATGTATAAGAAACTTGCACAACGTGACGTGGTATAGCATAACGTGACGGCTTACCGTATGGTTCACCATGGCTGATGGTGTGGTCTTTGATCCTCCGAAACCACTTCGGAGACAGTCAACATATTTTACCTCCTCGACTACTTAGAAATATCTTCAACTTTCTTGACCTTGTTTGATTTGATGCAAGGTCGCTCCAGGGTATGACCGATAGCAGCGCCTTGTGTAACCTCCATTGACCTCATGTGACCTTTTACAGGGGCCGGCTGCCAGTGGCGACCCATGCGATATCTGATCTCATCTGACCTCGTGTGGCCTGTTGCAAGGTCGCGCCAGGAGACGGCCAGCAGCGGGGGCCCGTATGACCTCTGTTGACCTGGTGTGAACTGATACAGGTGCTGCCCGGCAGCGGTGATACGTGTCACCTATGTTGACCTTGTGTGGCCTGGAACGGGAGCCGGACGACAGCGGTCACCCGTATGACCTCATATGTGACCTGGTACAGATTCCGGTCGGCAACGGTGACCCGTATTACCTCAGTTGACCTCGGAAGGCCTGGTACAGGGGACGCCCGGCAGCAGTGACCTGTATGACCTCTGTTGACCTCGTGTGCCCCGGTACAGGGGCCGATCAGTAGCGGTGACCCGTGTGACCTCTGTTGACCCCGTGTGACCTGGCACAGAGTCGCGTCAGGAGCCGGCCGGCAGTGGTGGCTCGTCGGACGCCGAAGACCGCCCGCGGCTGCGACGCGGCGCCAGCTTGACCTCGGCCAGGATCAAAGGTCAGCCGAAGCTTGAGCATCATAGCGACTATGCAGCGACTATAGCTGTGGATTACGACTTTCTATGGGACTATGCAGTGTCACGTCAGGCGAGAACGCAAGCAAGATAATATAGGCTTGTATTTTCACCATAGCCTGCGTTGTATGTGTTCGTGTGCACAATGGGCTGGCATCAGTTCTTCGTCAAGTAGCATTTGCCTTCCAGTTTGGAAAAAGTGATAATGATCTTCTGGGGACATCACGAGTCTGAATGACAAGAGCCTAAAATATGGATGTTCTGGTCACTTTTCTGTGGAGGAATTACCGTGATATCGAGACATGCTCGCCGGATAACTTCAAGCCTGGAAGTAGTTGTGAGACGTACGTAAATATGAAGCTTGGGCAGCCTCATTGAGGGGCAGGTGGCGAAAAATTCATACATTTTACGGAGGTTCCAAAAGTGGCAGAACGAATGCCTAAGATGTCATTGAAAAGGCGACAGTTAACGAATGGAGAGCAGAAGGGTGTTAGCTGGGCCCTAATTCGGGGTGGGGGGGGGGTGAGGTACGGTCGCACCTCGCGCTACCGTTCTTCATCTTACTCGCCCTTAACGTCAATCACTATCATTATTACCAGAGACAAAATTAGTTCAGAGTTTATTTATGAGTTTATGTTTATGTATATAAAGTTTATGACTTCGACGCTCCCGGAGCCATTAAGCACTCCTTCGGAGCCGTGGGTTGCATGAGACCCCTCTGTGGTGCTGCTGGTGAAGGTGGTGTGAGACGCCTGTGGTGCTGCTGCAGAGCTGATGCGGTCGCCCAGCTGTCCGCGCCTCTCCGGGATGTCGACCTTCCTGACGACGTCAGTGGAGGGAGGCCGACTGTCCTCCCCTCTCTCCGGCATGGTCGCGTCCAGGAAGAAGGTGTTCGAAGCGTCGCGCGTCGCGGACGCCGGCGACGCGCCGCGTCCGCCACCACTGCGGCAAAAGTGACGCGACCTGCCGCCGTGTGTGCGGCGACTGGCGACGCGGCACGCGTCGCCGGCGCCCGGCCGGGTCGAGTCGTGTCACGTGACGTGCCGGGCCGGAGGTCAGGCGGCCGCGCGGCTGTCTGCCGCGTCGCCGACCCGCCTGTGAAGTGGCGCGGCGCGTCTGCGGGACACGCCGGATCTCTGCCCGGGGGCCATCCGGCGGCGGGCGGCGGCGGTGGCGGGCGGCCCGGGTGTGGCGCGGTCGCCGGGTGTGATGGGAGCTCTCGTGCCGTGGACCGGCACCGACCGGCGCTCCGACTGTGATGGTGCTGACGGCGGCTGTCCGCCCTCTAGCCGCAGGTGGCGCTGACACCCCAGTCACAGTCTCGCCCTCCGTGGCTACAGACTCCCGGTCATGGTCTCACCCTCCGTGGCTACAGACTCCCGGTCATGGTCTCACCCTCCGTGGCTACAGACTCCCGGTCATGGTCCCACCCCCTGCGGCTACAGACCACCAGTCACAGTCCCGGTCTGGTCTCACCCTCCGTGACCACGACTCCCCCACCCCGGCCACACCCCAGTGTGGCCCGTACAGACCGCCCAGTCACGGTCCCGCCCTCCGTGACTACCGACTCCCTCCACCCTCTGTAGCCGCAACACCCCAGTCGTGGTCCCGTCCTTTGTAGCCACGACACCCCAGTCATGGTCCCGCCCACGGTAGCCACAGCTACAGCCGGCGCCGGTGACCCGACACCCCAGTGATGACCCGTCCTCTGTAGCCACAGCTGCAATCACGGTATGTTCGCCCGTCCTCTGTGTGGATCTAATTTGCTCAATATTTTTTTTTTGTACCGGAGCACTATATAGCTGCAGCTGTGGACCGCCACTCCCGGAGATTGTACCACGTGACGTGAGTGTCAGGCGAGACGCCCGCGCCGCCGCTGGCTGTTGGTGACATGATATAACTGTACAGAGCACCGTGTCTGTACTAAGGAAATGCTAATATCTACTCTCGTGTCAATGTTTCGTAATATACGTACGTTCTACGTTATTCACGGTGTAGTGTTATTCTCTTGAGAACTATGGCCGGGAGGGTCTAAAATGCCCACTTTTTGCCCGATGGACCCGATGCCAGTTAAGTGTCAACAGGTACTCAAAGTTACGCGGTAGACAGTGACTTCTGGAATAATGACAGCCGAGTTGACCTGCCAGGTAGTTGGTTATTGGGTTTTTTGGGCGCATCGACTACCGAGGTCATGCAGCGCCAGACCTGCCAGTGTAATTTGGCTAGATTCCATCGGATAACGAGCGACCGTTTCAGGCGATGAAAGCATCACTTGCGATCAAATTCGTGATGTCGCAGATCAAGATAGCCACGTAGCATGGCAGAGACTCCTTGACAGCTGATTTTGCAGTTGCGATTAGCGAATGGTGAATCGCCGAATCCATGCCGTCACGCGCCAGCCTCCAGTTAGCGTCACAACCTGAGGAATGGTTGAATGGTTGAGCCACTCGTTACGTTCTGTCTACGCACTGTCGTCTGATTCAGGCAGATCGCACAAGCACCTCGCCTTTTGACGACGAATATTCCGTCGGTGGTGCACAGACAGGGAACTCGATAAGATTTGAATCGAAAGTATGGTTATGGACGGATCCATGTTCTGGATAGGACTGGAATAAGTTCAGCGAGATACACATACGGCTTAAATTGATACAGTGGAAACACTTCAATGGTAGATGCTAGTGGTGGCTATTACAGACAGGCGCAAGGTTTGGACGTCGCAGTAGCTTGTTAGCAGACGTTTGGACATTATAATAAGTGGACTTGTCATGTCAGTAAGAGACATTTATTTATTTTGGCTAGAAAGTCGGGTGCAAGAATGGAAGTCTGATAACCACACATACACCAGGTGATTTTTGGTGCATATAAAAACAGCTATTTGAAACAACATCCAAACGTCAAACCAAATTGGATACAAATGTTGCATAAAACAATTCCAGCTAAAACTAGTGATGCATTATGATTTTGAGTCCATACATTCAAAAGCTGTAAAATCAAGAGATCAAGAATCAAGCCTGTTCCACCCACGAGTAGACGTAACAACTGACACCAAATATTGGGACCACAGGTCGATCCCGTCTGGTGGGAAGCCTGCAGGGCATGGACCGGTCTAGACATTTGCTACTGCAATCATATAACCATATGTGTATCTCCCTGGGGGCTCCGCTCGGAGGAATTCCATTGTGAGACACATGCAGCAGTAGCACCAGCCGGTGCAGCAGCTTTTCCTCTGGCCGCTAAGTGACTGCAATTCCATTACAAACGTTAGTGAGCACCAAATATGAACAAGCTGTATGACGTGGTAGTACATGATTATGATTTTGCTGCATAGGTGTCTCACAAGCCACCCCCATAATTTTGAAATGTGGAATGCAAACCACTTCATGCCAATTCGGTATATAAGTACGGAAATGGAACGGCACATTCTCATCAGAATTTGCCGGAGTCACCGCAGCAAATACTTAACAAACAGCGTACAATGCTAACACTACCATTAGTCTATGCATGCATTTTTCCACTCATTCACCAGGGTGTGATTTCTTGCACCAATGTGGATTGCTGGTCACCCACAGGCATTCACACTATCGACCTTGGGGAGTACACGAGATCACAATCCAACTTGTTTGACTGGCGTGAGATGATAAATTTGTCAGCTGTCTGAAATCACACCCTATAACTACATTTCGCATACCACACACACACGTCAGTCACCAGTGATGACAGAGCTAACGATGTAACACAACAGCTGTACACACCACTGCATGCCACTCCACAAAGCGCGAAGGGGTCACCAACAAATAACCAAATTGTGTACGTCCTCGGCACATCGCAAACTAGTATGGGTATCAGGGGTGTCGATTTTTGTCATACATTGGGGGCCGAAGTGTACTGGACCCCCCCCCCTCCTCAACCAAAAACGTATGGGATTTCACCCACTCTATTTTCAGACCTCAATAATTCTGATTTTATTTGACGATGTGTATGTTCATGTTTATTCAGCAACCTCGCCAACGGGAAAATCGTCCAGTAGCAGATGAAGTCACATAAGCAAAAGAGCAATGCACCGTGCATGTCACCATACAAATTGTGAGTCGTAGCATGCGACGACACAGGACAGTATCAGGGGTGGCGGGGTTACATCACGATTCAATTAGAGATGGGTGGTAGATTTGTGACTGAAAGTTTGGTTAACGGTGGTACGGACTTCCGTGCGAAGAGTCTATTTCATATTTCATATGTTAATTTTCCTCTCAACTACTTCAATCCGTCTAATACTGGGAAAAGACATCGATCAGTGTGTTTGGCGCAATTCTCTAGGTTACTTTCGTAGATCGTCCATCAGGCAAATGTCATTTAAATATATTTAACGGAAAATATTAAGTACGGCTGTAGGCCAACACCACCGCATCAATTAAGAGACATCGAGTATTGCACCTTTCGTCGACATCCACTTCGTAATTACTGAGATCGTCCATCGGACAAAAAAGTACATATGACCCTGTCATCATGGCCTGGGATGGAGTTTCATTTGTGGGGGGGGGGTCTTGTTCCTCCCGGTGTCGCTCATGTTTAACTCATGTCCCTGTGTCGATATGAGCAATAACTGGAGAGACTGTATGAAAATAAACGTGTTTTCCCATCCGCCTTCCCAACCAGGCGCGGTTTACGTCAGTACGATACCAAAACTTTGACAGTGAATTCCAGTTGCGCCATATGATCGCCACGTTCGACAATAAAAAATACCAAGCTGGAAATCAGGTGCAAATCGGAGCTCTTTAGGACACCTCCGATTACGCACAACCAAGTAATAATGCACCTAATAACGTAATGTAGTTAGTTATCTGGAAGGGAACAGATTGATTCAAGATACTCAACATGGGTTTAGGAAAGGGCGACCGTGTCTCACAAATCTCTTGGATTTTCTTAACTTCGCCACAGAACAATTTGATCAGGGAAATCAGGTTGATGTAGCATATCTTGACTGTAGTAAGGCCTTTGACAAGGTACCCCATAAACGGTTAATGACACAGCTTCAGGCCCATGGTACTGCAGGTAGCATCTTAAAATGGATAGAGTTGTGGCTTTCAGATAGACAGCAAAGAATGATGCTAAATGGTACAAAGTCATCACGGCAAAATGTTACCCAGGGGTCAGTACTGTGGCCACTATTGTTCATTATATTTGAAATTAACATTGAAAGTAGCCTAAGCAATAAGGTTTTGAAGTTTGCGGATGATTTGAAAGTCTTTAGAGCAATAACAGGCCAAAATGAGCATATCTCGCTGCAAAAAGACTTAGACGAACTTGTGAAGTGGTCCGAAGAATGGCAAATGAAATTTAATTTCGATAAGTGCAAAATCATTCATATAGATAAGCAGCATATGAAAGCTCCATACTTGATGGGTGGCCAAGTGCTATCAGTGACTCAACAGGAGAGGGATTTAGGTGTTATTCTAAACACAAAATTGGGGGCATCAGAACAGACCAAGGAAGTCAGGAAGAAGGCACTGATAATGTTTTGGGCAATAAATAGGAATGTATCATACAGAAGTGAGGAAGTCATCAGGAAGCTTTACTGTGCATATGTCAGGCCACATTTGGAATACTGCATCCAAGCTTGGTCTAGCTATGAAAAAAATTGTTGGCTTTTAGAGAGAACAAAAGAGGGCTACAAAAATGGTTAATGGTATAAGCAACCTGGCATATGAGGAATGATTGAAGAAATTGAATATGCTTCCACTTAGATAAAGAAGGCTGAGAGATCTCATCGAGGTGTTTAAATTTGCCCATGGTCAGGAGAGGGGATATCTTGGGGAAATGTTTGAATTTAGCAGAAATGATGTAATTGGAGGTCATCAATTCAAAATTAAAGTTAACCACAGCAAAACAAGGTTAAGACAGTCTTTCTTCACTAACAGGGTAGTAGAACACTGGAACCAGCTGCCAGGAACAATTGTAAGTAGCAGCACATTGAACATCTTTAAAAACAGCATAGACAATCATTATAAGAATAGAGGGCTTGCTTTTCAGTATTACAGGGAGGGCTGATCGACGAATTTGGCAGGCAAATTCGTTGAGTGTACAGAGTGCAACCAAGAAGGGCCCTTGTGGCTCATAGTTGCGCTATTCTTTTATGTCTTTATGTAATGGGCGAATCCATAAATCCATCACATGCCAACACGCGTGGTAAAATAAAGGTAAGGGAGGATAGTTTTGTGTACACATGTGAAAAATTTCACCGTCAGGGATCTTACTAATTCCTCCAGCGGATAATTGCATAGCTATTTTGGGAGGTTATGAACGCGC
The DNA here is from genome assembly GCA_034440575.1 of Imbricaverruca yamaguchii. Taxonomy (NCBI): domain Eukaryota; kingdom Metazoa; phylum Arthropoda; class Thecostraca; family Neoverrucidae; genus Imbricaverruca; species Imbricaverruca yamaguchii. Next base: position 230,897 of record JAOTOL010001268.1, on the reverse strand, counting down.
CCTATGGGACAAGTTTTGCATATTGTGATCGTTTGAGATTGTCAACCTTTGAGTTTGCGATCTCAACCTACCCTGGGTCGTTTTTGAGCTTACTTCGATTTTTCGAGGTTATGATCCTTGGAGGTTATGAACTTTCGGAGTAAATTAGCTTGGCATGCTATGAATGCTACCCTAAGATAGGTGGCGCTAGTGTTGTGGGTCCAGTTTCTACACATCCTACTACTCGGAGGTAAAAAATTTACTCCCGGATCCTAATCAACATGAGCTGCTGATGCCCAGTTTCAAACGAAAAGCCTCGCATTGTTTGATACAACAGAATAGATCATCAGCAATTCCATGACATATTGCACGCCCCTTACTCCATTCTACCCCGTGCGTGGGACAAAATGTGACAGGGAATTCTACTTTTCACCAGTGTCCAAATTAACAAAAGTTTTGTTGGTGGCTAAATGCCACCAAGACTTTGTACACGATGGTACACGATGGGCCTAACTTCAGTGGTTGGGAGAAGCCAATATGCCTGGTATCTGCAGTGGCGGGGAGGGGCCGGTACCCCTGGTAACTGCAGTGGCGGAGAGGGCGAGTACCCCTGGTAACTGCAGTGGTGGAGGGGGCATGTACCCCTGGTAACTGCAGTGGTGGAGGGGGCGAGTACCCCTGGTAACTGCAGTGGTGGAGGGGGCGAGCACCCCTGGTAACTGCAGTTGCAGAGAGAAGCGAGTACCCCTGGTAACTGCAGTTGCGGGGAGGGGCCGGTACCCCTGGTAACTGCAGTGGTGGAGGGGGCGAGTACCCCTGGCAACTGCAGTGGTGGAGGGGGCGAGTACCCCTGGTAACTGCAGTGGTGGAGGAGGCGAGTACCCCTGGTAACTGCAGTGGTGGAGGGGGCGAGCACCCCTGGTAACTGCAGTTGCAGAGAGAAGCGAGTACTCCTGGTAACTGCAGTTGCGGGGAGGGGCCGGTACCCCTGGTAACTGCAGTGGCGGAGAAGGGTGATTACCCCCGGTAGTTGCGTTGGCAAGAATAAGTCAACAGCCCGGTAACTGCAGCGGCGGGGAGGGGCTGGTACCCCTGGTAACTGCAGTGACAGCGGCGGTCGACACGTCGGCAAACTCTACTGGCGAGTGGCGTCGGGTCACTGTAGAGAAGTAGTGGTATCAGTAGTAGCCTGCGCTGATCAATGTGGCGACAGTTGCCAGGCCAACTGGTGGCGTGACAGCCACCTGGCGGTGTGACAGCCAACTGGTGGCAGCAAACTGGCGGCGTGACAGCCAACTAGCGGCGTGACAGCCAACTGGCGGCGTGACAGCCAACTGGCGGCGTGACAGCCAACTGGCGGCGTGGCAGCCAACTGGCGGCGTGGCAGCCAACTGGCGGCGTGACAGCCAACTGGCGGCGTGGCAGCCAACTGGCGGCGTGACAGCCAACTGGCGGTGCGGACAGCCACAGCGCCGCCGCCCGTACGCACACTCCACGCGCAGGATGCGCCCGCCCGGCGTGCGGCAGCTGAACGGTGAACAACACTCGCCGGTGTGCACTGATAAAAATAGCCTGTATTAGCATGTGTCTCGGGCGGGGCTGGACAGTCAGCGACGCTTCGAATAAATACTAGCTAAGCAGAGCCGCTTGGAGCGCACGCGGTTAGTCGCTACATCATTGTCATCACGCTGCTCAGTACACCAATCAGCGGCCGCCAACCGAGCCGCCCTCCAACCAGTGGCCACCGGCAGAGCTTGTCCTCCAATCAGCGGCCACTGACAGAGCTCGCCCTCCAATCAGCGGCCACCGACCGAGCCGCCCTCCAATCAGCGGCCACCGACAGAGCTCGTCCTCCAATCAGCGGCCACTGACAGAGCTCGCCCTCCAATCAGCGGCCACCGACAGAGCTTGCACTCCAATCAGCGGCCACCGACAGAGCTCGCCCTCCAATCAGCGGCCACCGACAGAGCTCGTCCTCCAATCAGCGGCCACCGACAGAGCTCGTCCTCCAATCAGCGGCCACCGACAGAGCTCGTCCTCCAATCAGCGGCTACCGACAGAGCTCGCCCTCCAATCAGCGGCCGCCGACGGAGCTCGTCCTCCAATCAGCGGCCACCGACCGACCTCCTGCGCCAATCACCGAACGTTGGTTGTCGTTGTTTGCCAATCACCGTTCACCAGTGGTCTGCCAATGAGCGTCCACCAGTGGTCGCTGGCCGCCACCCCCATCCACCGGCACTGCGCCTGCCAATCAGCTTCCGGCGGTCGCTGCTCGTCGCCAATCAGATTCCGGCGGCGGATGACGCCGCCAATCGGCATCGCCGGACAGTGATGTGCGAATTGGTCTCCTATCAAACTGCACACGTGTCATGTTTGGCGACAGTGTGACGGTGCGTACGGCCGAGACCCACCGCCGGCCACCGCACCACCGACGGACCACCTGACAGGGGATACACACCCCGGCCGTGGTTCTCCAACACACACGTCACGTCACGTCTCACGTCTCACAGGCGACATCCACTGATTCAGAGCCACTTGGCCAGCCCGCCGCCCACCGCGCGCGGACACCCCGAGCGGCAGCGGCCGCGTCAGAGCAGCGGCGCCGGCGCAGACGCCCACGCGCCCACCGACAGCCAGTGCGCGCTGCCCGGCGGTCCATCCCCAGAATATGATCACGCCCCGCCTACGTGACGTCACGCGGCGGCAGCGCGCCCGACGGCCAGCCCGCCGGCCGAGTATAAACATGGTGTACACTACGGAGCGGCTCGCGTCGCGTCCCACTGGCACAGGCGCGGCGACGTCCCGCCCGACGCAGACACGTCCCGGTAATATACGGTTGCACTAGCACGCCGCCACGCACGCCCACGGCCGCGACCGCCGTTCTGCACGGCCAGTGTCGTTGTCGCGCGCGCGCGTGGGCGGGCGGGTGTCGGACCAGTCTGAGGCACGGTTCCCGGTCGACCTACGGCGGCCGCCGCCGCCTTAGGACAGGAACGGGTTGGCGGCGCCGCCGGCAGTCTCCGTCCACGGGTTGGTCGGCGGCTGCTGGGCCGGCTCTGTAACAAGACACAAGGTCAGACGGCTCTGTAACCAAACGCCAGGTCAGATGGCCCTGTAACAAGACGCAAGGTCAGACGGCTCTGTAACCAAGTGTCAAGTCAGACGGCTCTGTAACCAGACACCAGGCAAGGCGGCTCTGTAACCAAATACCGCGTCAGAAGGCTCTGTAACCAGACACCAGGTCAGACGGCTTTGTAACCAAATGTCAGACCAGGAGACTTGGTAACCAGACACCATGTAAGACGGTTCTGTAACCAGACACCAGGTCAGGTGGCTCTGTAACCAGACACTACGTCAGGCGGCTCTGTAACCAGACACCAGGTCAGGTGGCTCTGTAACCAAATGTCAGGTCAGGCGGCTCTGTAGCCAGCCACTACGTAGAGGTGACTGCAGGTGCCAATAACACCAAGCATGCTTCACTATGTTTTCACTCTCATTATGCTTCACCCAGCCGACGAACAGCTGGATGAAGCAGCACATGCTATCTAGCTGAGCCACACCCGTGCACATACAATCCAGCTGAGGAACAACAGTGCATAACTACTGAGATGAGAAGCATCAGTGTACATATTATCCAGCTGAGGAACAACAGTGTATATACTACTGAGGTGAGAAGCATCAGTGTACATACATCCAGCCGAGGACGTGTGTGACACGACAGTAATGTGCTAGCTGCAGAGACACGTTGTGCCACGCGAGATGTGGCAGGCATGCACTGTCGGGTACGATTACCTGATCGCCTCAGTCTGCGGCACGAATGGTAGCGAAGGTTAGACCACGTCAGAAGGGTGTGTCAGGGGAGAAGATTGATGGGAAGTGCCTATCAGGGGAGAACACTAGTGAGAAGCACCAGTCAAGAAAGACGCTCGGCGGGGAGCGCCGGACAGGGGAGACGGTGGATATTCTGTGAGTTGTAAAAGGGGAGGGTTAGAAGGAGAAAACCGTTTTGCTAGTCATCCCTGATAGATAGAATTGATGATTTGATTGATGATTGATAGTTCTCAAAAAAAGATACGCCCAACATTATGTACTTGCTGGTAAAAACCGAGACGAGGTGCATCGTCTCCGTCGCTACCAGAAACTGGAGAACGGTCGGCACGCACGGCTGGACATGTGCAAAACTATCAACAACTGCATCAACATCAGGGCTGGCGAGTTCACACCGAACACAAAAATACCCGTTGTGCCAAATCCAGCAGGTCGGAAACCTGTCGTTCACCTATCCATTGTGAGAGGCATAGCACGAACTACTACGCGATATGTGAAGAGTTTGTCTGAAATAAGAGCAACAGTTGCTGAAAGTGGTTGGTTGACAATGACAATAAATTAGGTATACGAGTTATGGATGTATCTACGAACAGCATGGCAAAAGTTCAGACTCGAGATGTTTATCCAGTTAAAAACGCCAGGTGATTGTAACTCAACATAAACCTAACCTAACCAACATCAGCTAGCTAGCCAAAACCACGAGACGAACCGACGAAATCCATCTACATCTACTGGCACTCACCGAACCTACGGTCCCGGATCTGGTTGATAGATGGCGGTGGTGGCGCGGCCGCTTGGAAGGGGTTGGTGGCAGTTGGCGTGCCGCTTGGAGTCCAACCGAACGGATTGGCTGGCGAGCAGAGGCGGGTCACACAGAGATAGGTACGGCTGAATGCGTCATTCAGAGGTAACTATACTACACAGTGCACGGGCTGAGTACGTCGATAAACTCATCTCTGAAGGCTTTCCACGCCTGTCTGAGTGCCAAACAAATAGCGACCACAAACACCTGACGACAAACGCAGACCTTCTACCATAAGCCAGGCGCACCGTGCGGAGGACCGACCGCCCCGAGCATCGACACCGACACAGACACCGGCTGCACACGGGCAACACGCGTCCACGGGCAGCACATTACAGAGTGGCACTGTTCTGACTCTAACGGGGCTAAGATACTGGATAAGAGACAGTCCAGTCCGGACGGGGGATTGATCCCTGGGTAAAGCTACCCTGTCCGGAGGAACAGCCTAGTACGGACAGAGTGGCTGGTTACCCTGTCTGGAGGAACAGCCTAGTACGGGCAGAGTGGCTGGTTACCCTGTCCGGAGGAACAGCCTAGTACGGACAGAGTGGCTGGTTACCCTGTCCGGAGGAACAGCCTAGTACGGACAGAGTGGCTGCTCCCTTAGTAAGGTTACCCTGTCCGGAGGAACAGCCCAGTCTGGACGTGGACGGGTTGGGCAATGTTACTCCGTCCAGGAGGGCCAGCCCCGTCCCGGCGGGAGTGGCCACAACTAACCTACCCGGAGGGCCAGCCCAGTCCCGGCGGGAGTGGCTGCCCTCTGGACACGATTGACCCACCCTGAGCAGGCGGCGGGGCCGGCGGGCCGCTCGGACCGCCGATCAGATTGTCCAGGTTGACCAGGGCGCTGTTCTCGCCCAGGAAGGAGTGCGGCGAGCGCGACGCGGTCGGCTTGGAGGGCGCCGGCGTCGGCATGGCCGGCGGCGCGTTCGCCGCAGACGGAGTCAGGGTCGCGCCGATGTCGGCCATGTCCCACGGCGAGCTGGTGGTGCCACCTGGGGACCGTACGGCGAACACAAACTCATCACGTCAGCCGCCAGATGCACAGCGCCAACGATTCTCCTGAGGAAGAGGTACAACGAGTAAGCGGTCCGCGAGCGAAAGCATAATAGTAAAATTGATGACTTGTTTTTGGGAACCGATACCCAGCGGTGCAATGGAGGTATGATACGAACGTTTTTACCCACGGCCAGATCGATACAAACTAAGCATGTTACCGAGGCCCCGAGTTGACACCAGGCCCAAGTACGGTACCGTCGGTACGTACGGTACCATCTGCAGGTACGGTACCGAAGACAAGGTGCCGTCTACAGGTACGGTACCGAAGACACGGTGCCGTAGGAAGGAAAGTTATCGCGGACGCCTCGACGTACCGCTGTGGACATCACAAACACTCGTTTGCCGAATGGTGAGCACCAGTACTCCTCGGTACAGAGGAGCAGCAGCCATCAGCGGCGGTACAGGCACACAGCTGTACCGGTACAGGCACACACCTGTACCGGTTGGTTGGTTGGTTATTGGCTTTACGACGCATCGACCGTTGAGTCATGTAGCGTCGCCAATCTCTCACGCCGATTGGTCCCGGGCGGCAGTAGTAGCGACAGGTGAGACTCGAACCCACAATTTCTCGATTGTGAGACGAGCAACTTACCCCTAGACCACTCGTCCCCCGTCTGTACCGGTACAGGCGGTACACGCACACATCTGTACCGGTACAGATCTGTGTCGGCACAGGTCACACAGACAGACGTCTGTACCGGTGCAGGCGGTGCAGGTGGGACCCTTCTAGCGGGACACGGGCGGGACACGGGCGGGACACGAGCTGAACACGGGCGGGACACGGGCGGGACACGGGCGGGACACGGGCGGGACACGGGCGGGACACGGGCGGGACACGGGCGGGACACGGGCGGGACACGGGCGCCACTCACGAGCGCCGTTGGACGCGGTGCGACGCTGCGTCAGCTCGGCGAACTCGTCGTCGTCGCTGGCCGGGGTGGTCTGCGCCGGCCAGGGCTGCGAGTCGGCCGGCCCGGTCGGGCTGTCGGCCGCCGCCGCCGTCACGGTCGGCAGAGGCGTCCACGGGTCCACGGCTGCTGCCGCCACATCGTGTCACACACGGCACACACGAGCAGCTTTCATACGTAATCGGACATCGGACAGCTGAAATTTCCACGCAACTGGTCATATATGTATATATACATATATATATACATATTTACTATATATGTAAATATATATATATATATATATATATATATATATATCGGTATATTTTGGCAGTATATCTTCTTTTATGCATTGGTTGTTGAAAAGAAGAGTGCATTTAGCCTTAGCAAGTTTTCTGTCTAGGTTGAACCTAGAACCTAGGTTGAAAAAAAAACCTTGAACACCTTGAACCGAGACAGAAAACTTGCTAAGGCTAAATGCGCTCTTCTTTTCAACAACCGATGCATAAAAGAATATATATATATATAATATATATTTATATAAAAAATATATATATATATATATATATATATATATATATATATATATATATATATATATATATATATATACATGCAGGCCAGTCTCAGAGCTACATCAGAGACATATGAAATCGACATGAAGGCGACATGAGATCTACATCAAATCTGCATCAAGTCTACATCAGTTAGTCGTTTAAGTATCAAGGGCGCATTCAAACCTGCATCAGATCGACATCAGATCTACTTTAGAGCGACATCACACCGACATAGGAGCGACACTTGGCTGTGATCAGAGCGGCAGCTGACCTGGGACGGGGGCGGCGGCTGGAACGTCGGCGGCCTTGTCCAGTGGTGACCACGGGTCGACAACAGGCGCCGGCGCCTGGCCAGAGCTCCACGGGTCAGCCTGGCCGACAAAGGTCAGGTCAGGTCAGGTCAGGTCAGACCTGATTTGACAGGCAGGTGCAGCAGCGTCCTCCACTGCAGCGGCCGCCATCCAGAGGCGACGCTGATACTTCACTGCATACTGTACTGCACTGCATACTGCACTGCACTGCACACTGCACTGTACTGCATACTGTACTGCACTGCATACTGTACTGCACTGCACACTGCACTGTACTGCATACTGTACTGCACTGCATACTGTACAATACTGCATACTGCACTGTACTGCACACTGTTCTGTATTACATACTGTACTGCATTGGATACTGTACCATACAGCAGACTGTACTGCACAGAGCCTACATCACGACTGAATTAGGCTCAATGTCGCATAGTTTGATGTTGAATGCTGTGGACACTGTACGATGTTGAATGCTGCGAACGTGAGACTCGAACCAACAACCTTTCGATTGTGATGCGAGCAACTTCCCATAGACTACTCGTCCCCATGTTAGCTAGTTATTAGGGCTTCAGGACTCTTCACGTTCGCATGAGTGCCTGTTCCATTACGCCGAACCCGCATGCAAGGCACGACTCGACTTCGTCCGCTGTGTCCATTGGGACGGGACGTGCGATCGGCATGGTGCATACCAACACTACCAGGGGACGGGGGCGGGGGGGATCACCAGCCAGCGGTGCTCGCGGCTACAGACACGTCTGGAGTCGGCTGCTAGGGCAGCGGCTCAGCTGCTGGACAGACAGTACAGGGCGCCAGAGGACGGGAGAGGAGACTGGCCGCGGCTACAGACACGTCTGGAGTCGGCTGCTAGGGCAGCGGCTCAGCTGCTGGACAGACAGTACAGGGCGCCAGAGGACGGGAGAGGAGACTGGCCGCGGCTACAGACACGTCTGGAGTCGGCTGCTAGGGCAGCGGCTCAGCTGCTGGACAGACAGTACAGGGCGCCAGAGGACGGGAGAGGAGACTGGCCGCGGCTACAGACACGTCTGGAGTCGGCTGCTAGGGCAGCGGCTCAGCTGCTGGACAGACAGTACAGGGCGCCAGAGGACGGGAGAGGAGACTGGCCGCGGCTACAGACACGTCTGGAGTCGGCTGCTAGGGCAGCGGCTCAGCTGCTAGACAGACAGTACAGGGCGCCAGAGGGCGGGAGAGGAGACTGGCCGCGGCTACAGACACGTCTGGAGTCGGCTGCTAGGGCAGCGGCTCAGCTGCTGGACAGACAGTACAGGGCGCCAGAGGGCGGGAGAGGAGACTGGCCGCGGCTACAGACACGTCTGGAGTCGGCTGCTAGGGCAGCGGCTCAGCTGCTGGACAGCACAGGGCGCCAGAGGGCGGGAGAGGAGACTGGCCGCGGCTACAGACACGTCTGGAGTCGGCTGCTAGGGCAGCGGCTCAGCTGCTGGACAGACAGTACAGGGCGCCAGAGGGCGGGAGAGGAGACCGGCCGCGGCTACAGACGTCTGGAGTCGGCTGCTAGGGCAGCGGCTCAGCTGCTGGACAGACAGTATAGGGCGTCAGAGGACGGGAGAGGAGACTGATCGCGGCTCATCGCACGAGGACAGGAAAAGTAACGCCACACGTCCGTTATAAATGACGACGAACGAAAGCTATCGATACGGTTACCCACATTAAGCTATTGCACAGAGGACTCTTTCCAACTCACCCGTTTGCGGTCATCATAACGATACTAATGTATCTCAGTCGGAGTCGGAGTTGTAGATGGAGTTGAAGTTGGAGTCGGAGGAGTGAGATAAACATAAATATATTGACAGATTGTGGGAGAGTCGTGAAGCTATTCAAGGTTGGATTTGGAAATGTAACATAAAACACTGAATGGGCTAACACAGGTTGAGAAGGAAAACAAAATCGTGGTAATATATTGAAGATAACGGATAATTTGCATGCATAATTTTAATCATCGCATAGCCGTGCCACTTCCAGACCTCCATATGAGCGCTGACAACATAACTGCAGACCATTTTACTAACGTAGCTCAAAACTGGAGAAAATCTTAAATGCTTTGGAGAGTTGCCCAGAGCAGCTCTTCATTGCATGGCGATCACCTGATGACATCACAGCTCAGCACTTATGAGGAGAGCCATAGGCGCTCTCCTCTGATGAGAAAATATAAATCCAACAAGTTAAACAATATTACTCAAGGTCGAAATTTAAAGGCACTTCCTGAAGTTCAAACAATACTATTTTCATCAGAGAAAGAACGAACTTGAGGGAAATTCTGTCATCAATGCACACGATATAGTCGAACCGTAGATAAATGCCATTCAATTTCGATCTGAAGTAATACGTTTCAAATAAATTACTCATCAATTTCGAGTTTACCGGTCTACTATTTTCACCAACTCTCTCCGCTAATACAAACGGGATGGTCTCACACAGAAACAACCAACAGAACCAATGTTTTACCAAACTGTCCCCAGATCACTAGGCATATCCTACTGACCTGTTTGGTCTCGACCGGCTGCACAGGCATACCCCACGGGTCGACACCAGCGGCCGGAGCCTGCAGGCAGAACACCACACAGTCAGACACTGTCAGCGGGGAGATCCCAAATCGTCAGTACACCACGTGGTCAGTCAATTAAGAAAACGATATCCGCGCGACATTTTCATCGTAAAAAATCAAGAAGCTTCCCACGTCTGAAGTTGAAGCATGATTGCGTCTGATTGGCTATAAGCATGGCTGCATCTGAGCTTGAGGTGAAATCTGAACACGTGGTATATTGGGACTCACTCGCACAACGGCAAGTAAAGGTGACCTGATATGCGTTCCAAATCGCCGAGCTCATGGCGGTATTTGGCTGACGTATTCCACCACCAAGTGTCTCTTCACATGGGGCTATTATGTATACATACATATATATATATATATATATATATATATATATATATATATATATACATATATATATATATATATATATATATATATATATATATATATATATATATATATATATACTATGTATGTATATATAACAAAGGTATGGACATTTCACTTCGCCTCACACGATCTCGGCACGTATGTACCATGCTGTCTGCACAATGTTGTCGTTCCCCAGCGTAGGCCTGAGCGTCCTCCTGACTTATCGTATTTCGGAAACGTGAAAACATTCTGGCAATACCAAGTGATATAAACTCTCATTGCATCAGTTTCACCGAAATAACACGCATCATGGCATGTTTTGACGCTGCATCTTCAATGCAAGCATGTTGAAAACAATGTAAAACTCAAGGTTAAAGTTGAACGTAAGGGGCTATAGGTTGCATGGCATCGTCAACAGCTCACTGGACGCACATATCAAATAGGAATCCACGGCGCTAGGCTTACCATGAATCTCCTTAGCTGTTGGTCGCAAACACGCCGGGAAAACCCATTACAAGTCATTGTAGGCAGCCGGAAGCGATGCCCGGAAGGGGATGGGGAAAGATAGGGAGAGATATCGTCAGCTACCTCCTCCTGTGAGCCGGCGGGATGGAGGGGGTTGGTCGGGAGGAGCGTGGTTAGCTACCTCCTCCTGTGGGCCGGCCAGTGGCTCAGGGACCTGCGGTGACCTGGAGGGACACTGCAGGCGGCGGTGGCGGTGGTCGGGGTGGAGGGTAGGAAGGGCTGGGTAGGAGGGCTACCTCCTCTGTGGGCCAGTGCGGGGGTCGGGAGGTTTGTTACTGGAAAGGAGGGCGCCAGTGGCCAGGCCGGACCGGTGGGACACTGCAGGCGGCGGTGGCGGTGGTCGGGGTGGAGGGTAGGAAGGGTGGGGTTAGCTACCTCCTCCTGTGGGCCGGCCAGTGGCTCGGGACCTGCGGTGACCTGGGGACACTGCAGGCGGCGGTGGCGGTGGTCGGGGTGGAGGGTAGGAAGGGGTGGGGTTAGCTACCTCCTCCTGTGGGCCGCCAGTGGCTCAGGGACCGCGGTGCTGGCCGCAGGCGGCGGTGGCGGTGGTCGGGGTGGAGGGTAGGAAGGGGTGGGGTTAGCTACCTCCTCCTGTGTGTCGGTGGCGGCGGCGGTGACCTCCCCAGCCGCCTGCGGCTGTTGTGGCGGGTCAGTGCAGGCGGTGGGCTCCTGCTCCTGCACCAGGTGCCGGTACATGGCGTCGCCGGCAGCGCGCCGACTCAGCCACATCCACGGCGCAACACAACTACGCCGGCCTCCCGCTGTATCCCACCAGCCTGGCCACTCCGCTACACCGATCACCGACCACCAGCCACAGACCAGCCGAGCCGACCTCTCGCTACACCACACCAGCCGCCGCGCCGCCAGAAACCCGACCCCGACAGAGGGGCGGCGACGCGAGAATGGCCCGGTTCCAGAAAGGGGCGTGTGTAGCGCAGTTATAGACAGGGGCGTGCATAGCCCAGTACTGGACAGGGGCGTGTGTAGCCCGGTACTGGACAGGGGCGTGTATAGCCCGGTACTGGACAGGGGCGTGTGTAGCCCGGTACTGGACAGGGGCGTGTGTATCCCGGTACCGGACAGGGAGTGTAGCCCGGTACTGACAGGGGCGTGTGTAGCCCGGTACTGGACAGGGGCGTGTATAGCCCGGTACCGGACAGGGGCGTCACAAGGGGTGTGTATCCCGGTACTGGACAGGGGCGTGTGTAGCCCGGTACTGGACAGGGGCGTGTATAGCCCGGTACTGGACAGGGGCGTGTGTATCCCGGTACTGGACAGGGGCGTGTGACAATCCCGGTACCGGACAGGGGCGTGTGTAGCCCGGTACTGGACAGGGGCGTGTATAGCCCGGTACTGGACAGGGGCGTGTATAGCCCGGTACTGGACAGGGGCGTGTATAGCCCGGTACTGGACAGGGGCGTGTATAGCCCGGTACTGGACAGGGGCGTGTGTAGCCCGGTACTGGACAGGGGCGTGTATAGCCCGGTACTGGACAGGGGCGTGTATAGCCCGGTACTGGACAGGGGCGTGTATAGCCCGGTACTGGACAGGGGCGTGTGTAGCCCGGTACTGGACAGGGGCGTGTGTAGCCCGGTACCGGACAGGGGCGTGTGTAGCCCGGTACCGGACAGGGGCGTGTATAGCCCGGTACTGGACAGGGGCGTGTATAGCCCGGTACCGGACAGGGGCGTGTATAGCCCGGTACTGGACAGGGGCGTGTGTATCCCGGTACTGGACAGGGGCGTGTGTAGCCCGGTACTGGACAGGGGCGTGTATAGCCCGGTACTGGACAGGGGCGTGTGTAGCCCGGTACTGGACAGGGGCGTGTGTAGCCCGGTACTGGACAGGGGCGTGTGTAGCCCGGTACTGGACAGGGGCGTGTATAGCCCGGTACTGGACAGGGGCGTGTGTATCCCGGTACTGGACAGGGGCGTGTATCCCGGTACTGGACAGGGGCGTGTGTAGCCCGGTACTGGACAGGGGCGTGTATAGCCCGGTACTGGACAGGGGCGTGTATCCGGTACTGGACAGGGGCGTGTGTAGCCCGGTACCGGACAGGGGCGTGTGTATCCCGGTACTGGACAGGGGCGTGTATAGCCCGGTACCGGACAGGGGCGTGTATAGCCCGGTACTGGACAGGGGCGTGTATAGCCCGGTACTGGACAGGGGCGTGTATAGCCCGGTACTGGACAGGGGCGTGTGTAGCCCGGTACTGGACAGGGGCGTGTATAGCCCGGTACTGGACAGGGGCGTGTGTAGCCCGGTACCGGACAGGGGCGTGTATAGCCCGGTACTGGACAGGGGCGTGTATCCCGGTGCTGACAGGGGCGTGACTGGACAGGGCGTGCTAGCCCGGTACCGACAGGGGCGTGTGTAGCCCGGTACCGGACAGGGGCGTGTATAGCCCGGTACTGGACAGGGCGTGTATCCCGGTACCGGACAGTGGCGTGTATAGCCCGGTACCGGACAGGGGCGTGTATAGCCCGGTACCGGACAGGGGCGTGTATAGCCCGGTACTGGACAGGGCGTGTGTAGCCCGGTACCGGACAGGGGCGTGTGTAGCCCGGTACCGGACAGGGGCGTGTGTAGCCCGGTACCGACAGGGCATGTATAGCCCGGTACTGACAGGGCGTGTGTATCCCGGTGCTGGACAGGGGCGTGTGTATCCCGGTACTGGACAGGGGCGTGTAGCCCGGCGACAGGACGTGTATAGCCCGGTACCGGACAGGGGCGTGTGTATCCCGGTACCGGACAGGGGCGTGTGTAGTCCGGTACTGGACAGGGGCGTGTGTATCCCGGTACTGGACAGGGCGTGTGTATCCCGGTACTGGACAGGGGCGTGTATAGCCCGGTACCGGACAGGGACGTGTATAGCCCGGTACCGGACAGGGGCGTGTATAGCCCGGTAATGGACAGGGGCGTGTGTATCCCGGTACCGGACAGGGGCGTGTATAGCCCGGTACTGGACAGGGGCGTGTGTATCCCGGTACTGGACAGGGGCGTGTATAGCCCGGTACTGGACAGGGGCGTGTATAGCCCGGTACCGGACAGGGGCGTGTATAGCCCGGTACTGGACAGGGGCGTGTATAGCCCGGTACTGGACAGGAGCGTGTATAGCCCGGTACTGGACAGGGGTGTGTGTAGCCCGGTACTGGACAGGGGCGTGTGTAGTCCCGGTACTGGACAGGGGCGTGTATAGCCCGGTACTGGACAGGGGCGTGTTAGTCCCGGTACTGGACAGGGGCGTGTATATCCCGGTACTGGACAGGGGCGTGTATAGCCCGGTACTGGACAGGGGCGTGTATAGCCCGGTACTGGACAGGGGCGTGTGTAGCCCGGTACTGGACAGGGGCGTGTAGCCCGGTACTGGACAGGGGCGTGTGTAGCCCGGTACTGGACAGGGGCGTGCATATCCCGGTACCGGACAGGGGCGTGTATAGCCCGGTACTGGACAGGGGCGTGTATAGCCCGGTACAGGACAGGGCGTGTGTAGCCCGGTACTGACAGGGGCGTATGTAGCCCGGTACTGGACAGGGGCGTGTGTAGCCCAGTACCCGACAGGGGCGTGTTTATCCCGGTACCGGACAGGGGCGTGTGTAGCCCAGTACCGGACAGGGGCGTGTATATCCCGGTACCGGACAGGGGCGTGTGTAGCCCGGTACTGGACAGGGGCGTGTATATCCCGGTACTGGACAGGGGCGTGCATAGCCCGGTACCGGACAGGGGCGTGTATAGCCCGGTACCGGACAGGGGCGTGTGTAGCCCGGTACTGGACAGGGGCGTGTATAGCCCGGTACTGGACAGGGGCGTGTGTAGCCCGGTACTGGACAGGGGCGTGTATAGCCCGGTACTGGACAGGGGCGTGTATAGCCCGGTACTGGACAGGGGCGTGTATAGCCCGGTACTGGACAGGGGCGTGTGTAGCCCGGTACTGGACAGGGACGTGTATAGCCCGGTACTGGACAGGGGCGTGTATAGCCCGGTACTGGACAGGGGCGTGTATAGCGCGGTACTGGACAGGGGCGTGTATAGCCCGGTACTGGACAGGGGCGTGTGAAGCCCGGTACTGGACAGGGGCGTGTATAGCCCGGTACTGGACAGGGGCGTATTAGCCCGGTACTGGACAGGGGCGTGTGTAGCCCGGTACTGGACAGGGGCGTGTATAGCCCGGTACTGGACAGGGACGTGTATAGCCCGGTACTGGACAGGGGCGTGTATAGCCCGGTACTGGACAGGGGCGTGTATAGCCCGGTACTGGACAGGGGCGTGTATAGCCCGGTACTGGACAGGGGCGTGTGTATAGCCCGGTACTGGACAGGGGCGTGTATAGCCCGGTACTGGACAGGGGCGTGTATAGCGCGGTACTGGACAGGGGCATGTATAGCCCGGTACTGGACAGGGGCGTGTATAGCCCGGTACCGGACAGGGGCGTGTATATCCCGGTACTGGACAGGGCGTGTATAGCCCGGTACTGGACAGGGGCGTATATAGCCCGGTACTGGACAGGGACGTGTGTAGCCCAGTACTGGACAGGAGCGTGTGTATCCCGGTACTGGACAGGGGCGTGTATAGCCCGGTACTGGACAGGGGCGTGTATAGCCCGGTACTGGACAGGGGCGTGTGTAGCCCGGTACTGGACAGGGGCGTGTATAGCCCGGTACCGGACAGGGGCGTATGTAGCCCGGTACTGGACAGGGACGTGTGTATGCCCGGTACTGGACAGGGGCGTGTATAGCCCGGTACTGGACAGGGGCGTATGTAGCCCGGTACTGACAGGGGCGTGTATAGCCCGGTACCGGACAGGGGCGTGTATAGCCCGGTACTGGACAGGGCGTGTATAGCCCGGTACTGGACAGGGGCGTGTATAGCCCGGTACTGGACAGGGGCGTGTGTAGCCCGGTACTGGACAGGGGCGTAGTAGCCCGGTACTGGACAGGGGCGTGTATAGCCCGGTACTGGACAGGGGCGTGTATAGCCCGGTACTGGACAGGGGCGTGTGAAGCCCGGTACTGGACAGGGGCGTGTATAGCCCGGTACCGGACAGGGGCGTGTATAGCCCGGTACCGGACAGGGCGTGTATAGCCCGGTACTGGACAGGGGCGTGTATAGCCCGGTACTGGACAGGGGCGTGTATAGCCCGGTACTGGACAGGGGCGTGTGTAGCCCGGTACTGGACAGGGGCGTGTATAGCCCGGTACTGGACAGGGGCGTGTATAGCCCGGTACTGGACAGGGGCGTGTATAGCCCGGTACTGGACAGGGGCGTGTGTATCCCGGTACTGGACAGGGGCGTGTGATCCCGGTACTGACAGGGGCGTATCCCGGTACTGACAGGGGCGTGTGTATCCCGGTACTGGACAGGACGTGTATAGCCCGGTACTGGACAGGGGCGTGTAGCCCGGTACTGGACAGGGGCGTGTATAGCCCGGTACTGACAGGGGCGTGTATAGCCCGGTACTGGACAGGAGCGTGTGTATCCCGGTACCGGACAGGGGCGTGTGTAGCCCGGTACCGGACAGGGGCGTGTATAGCCCGGTACTGGACAGGGGCGTGTATAGCCCGGTACTGGACAGGGGCGTGTGTATCCCGGTACTGGACAGGGGCGTGTGTAGCCCGGTACCGGACAGGGGCGTGTGTAGCCCGGTACTGGACAGGGGCGTGTGTAGCCCGGTACTGGACAGGGGCGTGTATAGCCCGGTACTGGACAGGGGCGTGTGTAGCCCGGTACTGGACAGGGGCGTGAATAGCCCGGTACTGGACAGGGGCGTGTATAGCCCGGTTCCCGGTTCCTGACAGGGATGTGGAGCATGTAGCCAGGTTCTGGACAGGGACACATCATAGGGAGCACATCTCACGTCGTCATCATTCGTTCGCGCTGACGTGTTTACCTGACGCACGAGGACGTTGAGGTATGCTGACGCTACCACCACATTATAACCACACCCGGCTTATAAAGGTAGTCTGGTGCAAAATAACCCGAGTGGGGTTGACGCACCCCAAAATTCTATATAATAATGGATCAGTCAAGCAATCGACAGGACAGCCATTAGTGACCCCATATGCCACCCAATGTCACAAAGTACCACACGCTAGCACAAAAATAACGCAGTCGGTCGCGGCAGGTTCAGCCGTGATGTGGAAAAGCAAAAGAAAATTCACGCGACAGTATACGAAGCATGTCAGCGTCAGTGGGCTTCTATATCCTTAAACAGACAACTAGAAACAGACGCAGGCAAAACGGCGTGCAAATGGCACGACACAATCGGGAACCCAAAACACCACCACCGTGATGAGCAAAGGTTGGTTTGGTTGGTTGAGGTTTAGGGCGCATCGACCAGGTCTGGTCATTCAGCGCCCATGAGCAAAGGTTGACAAGCATGCACGGCAGAGCACATGGGGCAAGAAAGAACAAACAGACCAGTTTTTCCATTTAAAATGGAATCAGATGGGGTTAGTAGATCCGTTAATGTGACATTCGTGCTATTAATTAAATAATACACCTGTGCACGGCTATAGCTTCAAACGAGGACCAATGCATTACCTATTCCACCGTTTCCACTATTTTGATCTTGATCGACACGCCGATTAAAAAAGAAAGATTGGGCGTACACTGTGATAGAACACCTTCAACAACAAAATCATCTTTTTCGTCACAATGAAGTTGCCTGGCTTCGCTCTGGTAGCTAGCAGAACGATAGGATATAATGCCATAAACCAGACAGAATTAGTCCAGATGCAGAACACATGGGTGTTAGAAAGGCCCGACGCGAGATGACGTCTAATGAAATGCCACTCTCTAAAAACGCATGCAGGCGTACAATGGAAAATTCCAATCTTCATCTTCGAACATTTCGAAATATTTCAGTTCCCGGTATGTTTCGTTCATTTATGCTCATGGTTGAGACAGTACTAGTTTTTGGTTGAGTATACATTTATAAAATGCTCCTCGTTTGTTCAATGGTTTATTTGGGCTTAGGGGCGCGTCGATTGCTTCGGTCATACAGCGCCCATCGTTTGTTCTATGGTAAAGATCTAGGCCCCGAATATCGTAATGAAAAAATGGAAATAGTAACGATTTCAGCATATTTTGGAGACTATGCTGATTATACTTTTCATTGGATTGGATCGAATTCACCGTATTTTTATTTCTATCATGATTAGGATGCATCAGTGATATTTCAGCGTCTTTCATACAGTTTTTTTTGGTCGCCATATTATCTCGGAAAGACTCCAATAGGAAAACACTGAACGGTGTTCTAGCATTGATTCTAAGTTGTAAGAAAGCTAAATTATTATTAAAAACAGAACACAAGAGCAGGAAACTGAAGTACGAAAATGGAACACAGAACTTCGGAGCAAAGTGCCATAAAATCATCAGAAGCACAAGGGTTTGCAATACCACTTCTTGATTCTTGAGGGGCACTGCATGGATCGATATTTTGAATGTAGGAGCAGAAATACACGGGAGTGCATTTTGTTTCCAATAAGTAGTGCATTTTGTTTCTTTTCCACTCCACACAGGAGTGGAAGCTTAATTCAACCTGGGCACCATCTTACATGCTCAGAACTGTCCAACGGTGGTGTTAATTCACTCCACGTAACAATTCTGCACTACAACGTTTGGGGACGCAGGCACGCCACAGCAAATACCGCGACAACACTGCGTCGCGTCAGACGTCACACACACGTGGCCACGTGACCTGACCTGACCTGGAGGCGGCGCGGCCGCCACAACAGCGGCGCCAGGAACGGGTTTGTGGCGGCGGGGCTGAGCCGGGCCGGGGACAGCGGCTGACGACACCGGCGCGAGCGGTCACATACAGCAGGAGCATCCATACATCAGTGGCACACACACATCCAGACATCCACACAGCAGTGGCATCCACACACTTACATAGAAGCGGCATCCACACATCTACACAGCAGCGGCATCCACACATCCAGACATCCATACATCCACACAGCAGCGGCATCCATACATCCAGACATCCACACAGCAGTGGCATCCACACACTTACACAGAAGCGGCATCCACACATCTACACAGCAGCGGCATCCACACATCCACACAGCAGTGGCATCCACACATTTACACAGAAGCGGCATCCACACATCCATACACCAGTGGCACCCACACATCCAGACATCCACACAGCAGTGGCATCCACACACCTACACAGAAGCGGCATCCACACATCTACACAGCAGCGGCATCCACACATCCATACAGCACCCACACATCAACACGTCCACACAGCAGCATCCACACATCCACACGGCAACGGCATCCACACACCCACACAGCAGCAGCATCCACACATCCACACGGCAGCAGCATCCACACACCCACACATCAACACGTCCACACAGCAGCATCCACACACCCACACAGTAGCAGCATCCATACATCCACACAGTAGTGGCATCCGCACATCCATACAGCACCCACACATTAACACGTCCACGCAGCAGCCGGCTTCTCACTTTGCCGGCTCATCTGACATCCAAGCCGACATGGCGGAAAAGTCTCACAAATGCGCCAAAAGTCTCCAGGCTGGTGAAAAGAAGTCACCACAGATAGGTGCCGCTCATGAGGCTCACGCACATAACATATATCTACAATATATATATATATATATATATATATATATATATATATATTCCGAAGATCTGCAGTGTTCTGGTTCAGGGTATTCATCTACCCTTAACCTAGGAAGTTGGCAGCCATACCACACAGTTTCAGAGCTTGAGGCCCTCCCCTGTATCTACACCACTGTGCAGATAGATCGTCCATCAAATTTAGTAGCCGCAGTATGTATCGTGAGAGACATGTTAGTACCCGACTATGAATAGATATGTGCGACTATTGTGCGATCTTCGCATGGAGCCGGCCTGGTAGACGCAAAGGTGGCTGGTTGCCCGGTGGGTACACGTTTATGAAGTAATTTCAAACCCCCGTGTGAGCGTCCGCACGGGCCATGCATCGGCGAATTCGGAAATCGGCACAGAGGGTCGTCGGCACGTGCGTCACACACATACCCTGGCAACCACCACTAAATAGGCCATGCCTGAATAGCCCTGGAACGCACTGACTCTGACCTGGTACCTGTATACCTACCACGTTTGGTGGCCTCACTACGCACCGCTCAAACCTCGGAAGTGCTCACGTCAAAATAGCCGCACGCGCCCTACTGGCGTATTGTGGACGCTAGTCTATTCGGAACACAGAAGGCCGTCAGTTATAAAATATTCGCGGAATAGGGTGGAACATACCACTTACTGAACAATAAATCGACATCCTTCCCAAAGGAGCTTCGACCTCGTGCTTTTAGGTGCGTGTTTGTGAAGTGTTCGTGCTTCGATTTTAACCCGTCCCGTCTCTGGGGGTCTTCAACCCCGCTCAGGTTTTTCGCGGATAGCGGACGAACGGCGCGCGGCAGCGCGCCAAAACTTGGCATACCTTTTCCCACATCAATTTGACGTGCTGATTCAAAATTTTAGGTCAGGTCATCTAGGGTCAACGAGTTAGTCAAGGTCAAGTGAGGTCACCTCCAAAAAAGTTCAACCAGTCGTCACCCTTTAACGGATAGATATTTTAATGAAACTTTCAGCGTTTGCTTATCTTTACGGATGCAACAAAACGTACGAGTTTAATTTTTCATTTTCCCCCGTTTTTGACTACATATAAATTTTGTGTATTTGTGAAATTGCAGTTCAAATAGAGGATTCTGGCTAAAGTAAGCATTTTTATTAGGGCAAGTTGACTTCCAACAACGTTTCTCGGTCTGCTCTACCCATCAGAAAAGGAAAATTAAAGAAAACTTGAACTCAAAATTTTGAAATTTCACAACAAAAATTGGGGGGGGGGGGGAAAAAATTATTGCCCTGGTCGATTTCGCTGCCCTTTTCTCATTCCAAATATTTTTTTTTCATATATCCCCCAAAATGAACGCCCCATAGTCAAAAACATAATATAAGTCGTGAAAAGTCGTCTAGCCACCTGGTGACGTCACTATTGGGGGGAAATTATTTTGGAGGATGGACCCGGACCCTACTCGTCGAGCGCTTTCCGATGCCACCTCTTTCGTTTTCGTGCGATGCTTAGTTTGGATTTTAGAGGGGGGTCTTCAACCGCCCCCCCGAGACGTGGTGGGAAGATTTGACCGGAAAGACGGCGCGGGTTAACTGGATCCCGATTACAATTATCATGTTTATGCTTACCATAGCTGATCGGAGATCGTGATAGCGAACACTCCATCAAGCAATTCCAGGTGAAGGGGTTACTTATGCTGTGCTATGTCATGCAATACCAGTTTATATAATGAGTTTTGTATCGATATCGTTGATATCGGTATGTGAGGCCCGGAACTGGTGCTGGCAGACCCCGGGATCCCAGGACTTACTTGGGTCAGCTTGTGAGGAGCTGGAGCTGGAGCTGGAGCTCGAGCTAGCACTGTGAGACCCCAGGGTCCGAGGGCTTACTTGGGCCGGCTTGTGAGGAGCTGGAGCTGGTGCTGGCGCTGGCAGACCCCAGGGTCCGAGGACTTACCTGGGCCGGCTTGTGAGGAGCTGGAGCTGGTGCTGGCGCTGGCAGACCCCAGGGGTCGGCGCAGACACCCGGCGGCGGCGCCGGTGCAGCTCCGCCCAGGTCCAGGGTCAGCAGGTCGGTCATGGCCGACGCTCGATCAGAGGGCGCACGCTGAGGCACCCCTGCTGTACCCGAGCTGGAGCACAGTCCCGGGTCAGTACAGGGACACCCGAGCTGGAGCACAGTCCCGGGTCAGTACAGGGACACCCGAGCTGGAGCACAGTCCCGGGTCAGTACAGGGACACCTGAGCTGGAGCACAGTCCCGGGTCAGTACAGGGACACCCCACCTACACCCCAGCTGGAGCACAGTCCCAGGTCAGTACAGGGACACCCCACCTACACCCCAGCTGGAGCACAGTCCCAGGTCAGTACAGGGACACCCCACCTACACCCCAGCTGGAGCACAGTCCCGGGTCAGTACAGGGACACCCCACCTACACCCCAGCTGGAGCACAGTCCCGGGTCAGTACAGGGACACCCCACCTACACCCCAGCTGGAGCACAGTCCCGGGTCAGTACAGGGACACCCCAGCTGGAGCACAGTCCCGGGTCAGTACAGACACCCCACCTACACCCCACCTGGAGCACAGTCCCGGGTCAGTACAGGGACACCCCACCTCCGGTCAGTAAGACACCCCAAGCTGGAGCACAGTCCCGGGTCAGTACAGGGACATCCCACCTACACCCCAGCTGGAGCACAGTCCCGGGTCAGTACAGGGACACCCCACCTACACCCCAGCTGGAGCACAGTCCCGGGTCAGTACAGGGACACCCACCTACACCCCAGCTGGAGCACGGCAGTACAGGGCACCCACCTACACCCCAGCTGGAGCACAGTCCCAGGTCAGTACAGGGACACCCCAGCTGGAGCACAGTCCCGGGTCAGTACAGGGACACCCCACCTACACCCCAGCTGGAGCACAGTCCCAGGTCAGTACAGGGACACCCCACCTACACCCCAGCTGGAGCACAGTCCCGGGTCAGTACAGGGACACCCCAGCTGGAGCACAGTCCCGGGTCAGTACAGGGACACCCCACCTACACCCCAGCTGGAGCACAGTCCCGGGTCAGTACAGGGACACCCGAGCTGGAGCACAGTCCCGGGTCAGTACAGGGACACCCCAGCTGGAGCACAGTCCCGGGTCAGTACAGGGACACCCCACCTACACCCCAGCTGGAGCACAGTCCCGGGTCAGTACAGGACACCCCACCTGGACACCCCAGCTGGAGCACAGTCCCAGGTCAGTACAGAGACACCCCAGCTGGAGCACAGTCCTGGGTCAGTACAGTGCAACATCCTCTTCTTGGAGGCTTGGTCTGAAGTCACAAAGCACCCCATTGAGTTTTTTTGTACACTGAAGCCTTCTTTAAAAGGGAATCTCTTTGAAAAATGCCCTAGGATACCACTGATTTCCGATTCATATTCAAGGTATCGAGCATTAAGCGGCTACCCTGATATCCGGAGCCTCCAGCCTCCTAAAGGGCTATGAAACCTAGGGCCTCCTGTAGCGTGCTAGGGGGTCCCTCTGTGTCCCAGGGGCCCCCTGCCATTTTAGGGGCTTATTGCACAGTCTGAGGGACTTAATCTCATTCCATAAAGATTACTTATTAGTGTTGGGATCTCCTCTTGGGTTTGGGGCCTCCCTATTTATACCAAAATCATCCTGCACTATATTAGAGCGCTCGTCATTTCCTGGCAGCTGTGATATCCATTTCGGGCCTCCTTTTAGGGCCAGGCTCTCGTCGCCATATCAGGGCCTTCTGCGCCGTCTCAGGGCCAGTCTTATTTTCTGGACCTAACATTTTGGGGCCTTTCCTTGTGCCCCAGGGCTCCCGTTGCAAATCCGGGGCATTCTATACATTCTTAACCCCAATTCATCAGAACCTCTGGCTCCAATGCTAGTGATACATACATACATATATATATATATATATATATATATATATATATATATATATATATATATATATATATATATATATATATACATATACACATATATATATATATATATATATATATATATATATATATATATATATATATATATATATACATATATATATATATATATATATATACATATATATATACATATATATATATATATATATATATATATATATATATATATATATATATATATATATATATATATATATGCTTTATGGCCATAAACATTATAGAGCAATCTCTGTCACCTGCACCCCTTCATCTCGCTGCACATGCACCTATATCAGTCGCCACCATGAATGAAGAAAGCAGGACACGTCACTCGAACCTTTGTGACATCTAACATTGGCCCTATAGAGTTGCATGGAAAGAATCGTACAGACCAGTGCAGTATATACCCCAACACTGGACACTGGAGCCCAGGGTACATATCGTGGAGCACCGGCACGCGTCCCAGCTGAAGCGCAGTCCCGGGGTCAGCCCGGTATATACCCTGTTCAGGGTACAACCCCGGATGCGCTAAAACTGCACCCCAGCTACAGCACAGCCAGAGATCCTGTGACACAGGTCCAGAAACCGGGAATCTGTGTGACAGGTGATGAGTGTACCCAGAGGTCGGGGGTGTGACAAGTGACTAGTTTGACCAGAGGCCAGGGGTGTGACAGGTGACCAGTGCGCTGCCTCTCCCTCTCACCCGGCTGCCGGCGCGCCCTTGCTGGGAAGGTCGTGCTCGGACTCCTTGAGCGCCATCTGGAGGCGCACCTCGTCGGAGCGCGAGCGCTGCCGCTCGCGGTCGGCCTCCTCCTGCGACATGGCGATGGCCAGCTGCAGCTGCAGCTCCTCCTCGCCGGACGTCTGCGGACGCGCCATCTCCAGGTCGGGCGCCGCCGGCCGGCCCGAGGTGTCCACCGGTCTCTGAGGGAGCGGGCGGTAGCGCGGCCGCTGACACCCCGTGCCGTGACGCGCGCGCCAGTCGGCACAGTGCACGGCCGGACCACTCCGGCCGGCCGGAACGACGCCTTGCAAGGCCGGAGCCACCGCTTGCGCCCTCTATTCTTTGCAATCGTCTTGGTGCAATTTAGGAGCACACGAACCAACTATAGATAGTCTGACAAAGAGTTCATGGGAAAACATGCACAACATTTCAGTTCATCAGGAATAAATGTTGCACATATAAGGATAAAAGAGTTAATAAGAGGTAACACTACAAGGATAAAATAAAACACGACCTACGTCCTCTTCCTACCATCATCCCTCCCCACACACAGTCGTGATGAGTCTCCCGAAATTCGCGCCTGAGTCACTGCTAACATCAAACAACACATAGGCACGTAACTTGCTCCATTGCAATGATGACCACCCATCCATCAGCAGAACCACGCCGACGCAGCCCCCCCCAGATTACCGCCACGGACACCAGCGCCATCCCCAGCCGCCAGGTGCTTCCTGGGCACGTGCTGACGCTGACTCTCACCTCGCCAGGGTTGGTAGGAGAGCCACCACCGTCCTGTCGACACAAACAGGTCATCACGTCACAGGTCACAAAAACCACAAGACCAGGTCATCACAACAGGTCACGGTACAACACACAAGTGCAGGTCATCACACACCAGGTCACGGTCACAACACACAAGACCAGGTCATCACATGTCAGGTCATGGTTACAACACACAAGACCAGGTCATCACATGACAGGTCACCGTCACAATACACCAAGACCAAATCACCACATGCCAGGTCACGGTCACAACACACTGGGGCACATTGCAGCAAACAAGATCAGGTCATAACAAGCTCCTCACCAGAGTATTCCAGCCTTCTCACCATACCCTGGATACCAGCCTTCTTACCAAACCCCAGATATGCCAACCTTGTTGCCATACCCTGGATACCCAAGCCTTCTCACCAGACCCTGGATACCCCAGCCATTCACTGGTCCCTTCTCCAGAGCTCGGATACCAACTACGGCCCTTCACCGGAACTCGGTACCCTGGACCCTTCACCAGAGCCCAGTACCCCGGCCCCTTCTCGAGACTCCGGTACCCTTGCCCCTTCACCACAGCCCAGATGCCACGGCCCCTTCTCCAGAGCCTGGATACCCCAGCCCCTCCACCAGAGCCCGGATACCCCGGCCCCTCCACCAGAGCCCAGATATCACGGCCCCTTCTCCAGAGCCTGGATATCACGGCCCATTCTCCAGAGCCAGGATATCCCAGCCCCCCACCAGAGCCCGGATACCCCAGCCTCTTCCCCAGAGCCTGGATATCACGGCCCCTTCTCCAGAGCCTGGATATCACGGCCCATTCTCCAGAGCCAGGATATCCCAGCCCTCCACCAGAGCCCGGATACCCCAGCCTCTTTGCCAGACCACGGGCACCACAGTTGTCTCACCGACGTTGCCAGACCCTGACTACTCTCGAGGAAGCGTTCCCGCGCCTTCAGAGCACGCTGTCGCTCCTGCTTTAGTTTCTCTTCATCTTGTAACAAGGTCACCAGCTGCTTGGCGCGCTCCCGGATAGCGCGACCCTGAAGTTGAGCTTGACGTCAGGTCAGGCTGGGTCGGCCCATACCAGAGCGACACAACGAACCTGTCCGGTCAGATCGTGGGCTCCCTAGGCGGCAGTAAGTGTAAACCTGATGGTTGAGTCACATGGGCTCGCAGGACGCCGATCTGCCCAATGAGTGAATAATGCAGCCTGGTGGGTGTAAGCCACCTGATGTTCAACGAGTAACAAGTTGCAACAAAAAAGATGACAAGTGTAGCAACACACAAATGGCGTAATTGTTACCCATTTTGCAGGACTGGAATGCCCAATAGCTAATCAGGCACTACAGTAGGTGGCGAGTGTAATTTCAAGGCAAAAATCGTGTCTGTGACACCATTTTCCACTGTGAAAATACCTGAGGCATTAGGCATGTGTGATGCAACTGAACACAACTTACGTTATTTCTTCGGCATGTTAATATGCACCAGCCACCTTCATTGGTGGATGGCAGTTATCTATCCCATATTTCGACACTAAAAGAATATAAAGTGAAGCTACTATTAGGTACCCCCAGGCAATACCACCAGTAATGCATTGAACACACATTGCAAACATTGCAGATGCCAGACCCCATAAAATGATGCTTCATGCATGGCTGCTACCTACAGGTTTGGGTACAAAACAAAATGTCAATGCTATCTTATTTCAGCAATATCTGAACTGTACTCTTCACAGGGTGATCAAATTGCAAATTCCGGATAGTGCGATTGCATTTGATATGTCCGATCGAATTCGCTGATTTTTGTGACTTTTGTGCCTTCTTGTGACTTGAAGTGAACATTTTTATATTTTGGTGATACTACAGTAGCTTCGGGCATGCAATTCCCTCCAGTGACCATTTCCGTTCAACAGTCCCCAAAAGTGTGCAATCATCTTCGATTTGTTACCAGTTTTGGACTTCCCTCACATGGGAGACACTTGCTGCACAACCTTAAGAAAACGTTCGCGGTGCTACCAATTTCGCATTATTTCCTTACTACCTGTGGAGATGACAATTTGACCAACTCTCACCCGAGCGCGTGTCAACACGTACTTGGTCCACGTTCTCCTCAAAGTGCTGGAAGTCCTTCAGCGTCTCTATCGCGAAGATGTTCTCCTTGCACTGCTGCGCCACGCGCTCGCTGCCCGTCTTGATGAGGTAGTCCATCAGCACCAGCGCCTTGAACACGTGCCGCCAGTTCTTGCCGTGGTCGTTGAGCCGCCGCCAGATCATCTGCGGGTGGGTGACGTCATCAACACGTGATGCCAGCTTTTGCAATGATCATTTAGCTTCCGCCAAATCATCTGCGGGTAGATGTCTGGCTGATCAGGGGTGCATAGTCCTGTCTGACCAGGATGCCTAGTCCTGGCTGACCAGGGTGCATAGTCCTGACTGACCAGGGTGCCTAGTCCTAACTGACCAGGGTGCCTAGTCCTGACTCACCAGGGTGCCTAGTCCTGATTGACCAGGGGTACCTAGTCCTAGCTGGCCACCAGAGGTGTCTAGTTCTGGGTGATCAGTCATGCACTGCTGCAGTTGCAGCTGTATCCTGCTGCAGCTGCAGTTGAACCCACCTGCATGATGTCGGTGAAGGCGACCATGTTGTAGCTGTACTCGGCGATCTGCGACATCAGTGTCGACGACGGGCCCCACGGGTCGTTTGAGGTCGCCTCGCGAACCTTGACCTGCCGCAGACACCGACGTCAAGAGCCGCGCTGGCCTTGCTGCTACGAGCCACGGGGCAACACGAGCCACTGGACCCGGTGGGAGGGGTAGGCCAGTCAATATAAAGGTACACACAAAGCGGAGAGAAAGAGAAAAAAGGAGGTGGGGTTTACTAACATCAAGTACGTTAGGGATCATGCATATTACTAACGGGCAGGGGCCATCATCAGGAGTGTTTGTGTTTAACTCCTGATGAGGCCCCTGGCCAAACGTTGAGTAATATAGCATGATCCCTAACGCTACTTTGATGTTGAGTAAACCCAGCACCTCCTGGTATATTGAGGGTCGTACATTTCGTCTCACGCAATGTCTAAAACCCAGGAGCATCTAAGAGCCATTCTTCGTTGTATTAAACAATGGTACACACAAAGCTCAGCATGAACAGTCAGCGCTATATTGCATCTGATCTGTTACATTTTGACACAAAAAAGTCAGGTTAGAGTCGTTAGCTGACTGGGTAGCTCAGCTGGTTAGAGTGCTGGCTTGCACCGAAATTCACGGATCAGGTGGTGGGGCCAGTATTCATGCAACAAGCCCTGCTTAGCCATAGGACCCTGGTCCACAGAGCCACCCCATGAAGAATTTGGACTAAATTTATTTATATTAAAGTTTGTTGGATAGATTTGCATGCACAAACACCCACCATGCTAACTTCTTGGTGCTACCTGAAATTAATCTGGAAGGGAATGAAATGTTCAGCTGGGCTCAATTTTCTTCTTGGAAATCCAACATGGATTTCAAGAGGTGTTCACTTTTCACTTGCCTGGTACTCTTTTCACTTCCTAGCCTACTACAAAGTATTAGTTTATTGTTTGTGCTCAGGTTCTGTTGCTAACTCAGTTGCTCGTCTTGTAACTAGATTTTACAGTGCAATCAAGTATCAAAATCGCGCTTCTGACGGTCAGATAATATTACCAGCTATACCATTTATTGTCAAGTTTACATACCAGCTACCCCCCTCCTGACCTTTTATCGTGTCGGCAGATGTTCTGCAATGGACAATTGGGACAATTGGGTATCCCAGCCAGACAGGGAGAAGTTGTCCCTCCGGTTATCTAGCGAGGCACACTGTTCAATTGGCGCCCACCTTGTAGTGGCTGATGGCAGATGCCCATATCCACCTGTGTGTCTGTGTAGTTGTGGACCACATTGACAGACTGCCATACCCACCTGTGCGTCTGTGTAGTTGTGAACCACATTGCGCACGTTTCGTCGAACCTGCCGAACTGATCCCGGATTCATCTCAGCGCCTCCACTGACCGCTCCTGTGGACCATGGTTAAAATAACGGTTTTTCGTTAGGTGTGAGACGTCGAAACGAGCACAGTAGGATGTCGAAATTTGCCATGTAATTAGTGACATATAAAATGCTTTTGATACCTCAGACTCAAATTCGAGCTGATGGCATAGGTTCCGGGGAGCAAGATGTCGATACTTCTTGGAGAAGGATGTTGATTGAGCATCCAGAAAGTGGCATATTCCACCCTATTTCACGAATAATTTATCGCTGCTGTTGACCAACGCCCATCGTCATCACCTTGTTTGTATATTGGGTGGTACTCGACACGCTTTATGCACGATCACGGCTAATGGCGCCTACCACACTGCTTCGCCGGTGGGCCGCGGGATTGGGATATTCCCAGAGTGGCGAGTGCTGTAGTCATTAGCTCAGTGTGCTGCAATTAACTTTGTGGAGGGTGGAGGGGATCAGGAGGGCAATGTCAACAAAACCAACTGATGTTTAAAAAGGAAATGTATGAAGATAATGCCTATTGATCAGTGATCTCCTATAACCTTTGTTGATTGGAGATGATGATGTCGAGTAATCTGCTGTTTTTACCAAGCAGGGAATTGCCACTGCCAGAAACTATAGGCACTTTTACGCATCTGTTTTTACACATAACACTGAAAGAAAAAGGAAAAAGTCATGCTTAATGCCTAAACATGCCTGAATAATTTGCATTTAGTGTAAGTCTCAACTAAAATTTCACGAGACTATACCACCTGCCATCATATGGTATGCTTGTAACAGACAGATGACATCACTGCATAATGGCAAGCTGGCAGAACATGAACATCTACTCAAGGTGAGTGAATGCAGGCCAACACCACTGACATTGTCTCATTTACTATTATATTGGCCAATGCTGCCAAAGTTGGCCAGTTCACTACAACATCAGCTGAGTCCAACACCACTGACATTTTCCCATTCACTACTATGTTGATTGAGGCCAAACCCAATGTCATTGGCCCATTCAATACATTCAATCTGCTGATGCCAACACCACCAACATTGGCCCATTCACTATTATATCAGCCAACACTACCTATGTTGGCTTGTTCACTACTATATCAGCCAACACCATCAATATGGTAGTAATCTGAACTTCTCATCGCCTCATACCTGTTTGCATGCACCTGCAAAGACTGACAAACATCAAATTCAATCTGGCTTACCAAGGAACTAAGCTTTATTATGGGAGGGACACAAAATGCTCAATGTGGTTTTATTCCTGTAGTTCCTGAATGCTTCTGGCTCTCATCTTGTCTTGTCTTGTCAGCATTTGCTGCCATTATTTCTTTTCTTTACACACATCATAAATTTAGCTCTACCCTTGTCAGGGATGACTACAGGAGTATGTTTTGGAAAGGATGTTCAGCAAAAAATGGTCTCAGATTTTTACACGTCACATGTTCCAATCTCTGCTGACAGTATCCTACAGGATTTTTTTACAGTTCCTTATCAAACATTGCAGTGTCCTAAGAACATGGGCTTACCATCACTAAAAGCTTTCAATCAATATGCTTATCAGAGCCAATCCGGCACTAGGAAAGAGGCTAGAGGGTTAATTGCTGAATTGTTTGTAGTTGACTGTATTGAAAGGCCATAATGTTGCTTGAAAAATTACCAGAGCTTTGGGGGTGTTTTAGAGAGCTTCAAAAGCATCTTGTACATCAGAGATGTCATGGAACTTCTTTTGCAAGCAAGTTCAAGTAGTGCAAGAGATCTTGCCTTGCTAATCTATTGGAATAAAAAGCATGTTTCATAATATTGACATGAAAGACCAACCAATGCTATTTGTAATTTAGCAAGGCATTTGATGTCATCCCACACAAACTACTCATATTGCAACTTAATTATCATGTAATCACAAGTACAGCATTGGATTGGATATAGACACAGCTAAACAACATGGAATAGGGAGTGACTGTAAACAATTCAGATTGTGAGTGATCATAATGACTGTAATTTATTTGTTGGTTATTTGGGCTTAGGGGCGCATCAACTGCTTTGGTCATACAGCGCCCATACTGTAATTGATTGCTTGATTGATTGGAAACATAGTGGTTGTAAATAGTTCAAAGTCCAGATAGCAGACAGTTGATAGTGGTACAATGAAGTGTTCCACTCTCATCCTCTGGCCATACTTTATTGTTTATATATCACATGTGAGGGGACCAAGTAGCAGTATTCTCAAGTTTGCAGATGAAACTATGGAGATTTGATACTGTAAAACACCAGTGAGATGTGATCTGATCAAGATGCCTCTTTTGGGACAGCTTAGTATTATAGTATTTCAACCACAGAACATGCTGCTGCCAGATAGGTACAATGGGTTGTCCATCTATCAATTTGCTAAAGAATAAACTACATTTTTACTTTAGCCTGCAACATTTATTAACTAACAGCAAGATAAAATTGTGGTCAGTGCATGGGGAATATAAGATTCATTCAACAACAGGTAAAGGTTCCCAAACAAAAACACTGGGAGGGGGCTGAATACATGGATACAATGAACCAACACAAAGGGACTTCCATGTATGCCACATATTGTCCCATGCTAAGAGTTTAAGTTATTGGGGGAGGGCCAGTGCTGTCCCAAGTTACATCCGTGGGAACAGCTAATCAACATCATGTTATTTTACAGCAAATCTAGCTCATCTGCATTCTTTGTTTATTTTTTCTGCTGTCTTTTCCTTATGCTTCTGAGTACCATTGTGTTATCATGTTCTCAGAGCATGCACACACACACACACACACACCCTTTACTGATGGAAAGCTACACACCTACCTATGTAATGGGCACTGTATAACCACTGCAGTTGATATGCCATAAAACCCAAACATCTAACTAACCTACCTATGTAGATACCTGCCTTGGCACCTACATTAGGTTTGAACTTAAATTTTTGAAATCAGAGATTTCAGTATAACTTATTTCATCCAATTTGTAGATAATAACCTTGTTTCTCCTTGATATCAGAAAATCCTTTTGTAGATATATACCTAGGGAGAGGGGTTTCTGAACACGTAAGATATAATGCAACAAGTAGTTCTACCTCTGCTTCTGTATGGCTGAACCAATAATTGTACTGTGTTTACTGAGCATAAAAATGAATAAGCTATCCATGTCCAAACAGTTCCTTTTTATGAATATCCTCTAACCATTTGCAAAGGGCAACATGAAAACAAATACATATTTTGTTGAGGTGTGAAGTATTCTCAATGCAAAAGCATTGTGCAGGATTACTTTACTGTAGCTGCTTTACTTCAGGTACTACTTTACTTCAGGTACAAGCTATTAGTGGCCACTAAAAATGTTGGTGTAATTGATTAAAAACAAGTATATAAAAATCAATCCCTTATGGTTTTCTTAAACTGACTGATCTCATAAGCCTAAAAATGGTTCCTGTAGATTTTGCTAGCTATGCATACAAAGAATTGACTGAACTATTTTGGGAGATAAGTAATTTCCTGAACACTTACCTTTGGATGTCTCCTGTCATGTTCAGTTTGTAAACAACAAATAGATGGTAGTATTCATAAATGATGGAGACATCCAAAGGTAGGTGTTCAGGAAATGGAATGTGTTCATCTTTCCCTATTTCCTGACTCTGAGGACCAGGTGAGTTCTACTCATATTTATAACTTAGGTAGATAGGTACCACAGATAATTGCTATTTACAGTCTATAACACCATCCAAATGTACATGAACAAAAAGTAGATGATAATGTTTTGGAAAGCAAAATTTTTCTGATCACAAAAAGCAAGCACATTGTTTTCCTACCCTGGCCAACACAGTGCCTAAATTTACAAGCAGTCTGGTCTCTTTGTAATCAATTGTACTGTAGCTGATAATTACAGAAGAAATAGTATCCATAGCATCACGAACGCTCCATGGTTCCAATCACAAATAAAGACACAAGTTGTTCAGCCCAACTATACCCGCGATTCACCGGGGTTCCAAAAGAGCGGTGATGTTTGTCCTAGATTTACAAGACGGGTCTCTACCTATATATATACCGGTTGCAGCATTAATATTCGAATAGATTTGAAAGAAATGGTTTGGTGGAGAATCAACCTCAGTATGCAACCAACAACATTGTTTCCCGTGTTGGTTACACCCCGCCCGCCGCCTACCTTGGTTTCTATCTACAAATACCGACAGACAGGGATGGAGAATTTCTCGTAAATTTATTTCTTAGATTAGGCAATAAGGTTGCAGGAAGTTTCTCTATGTCGGCAACATAAACTCCTTCCATGGTATGGATATGATGTTAATGGTTAGCTCATTATATGCAGTTTTAAAAGTAATTAACAATTCATATTTGCAATATAAAAATGATTCAACGAAAATTTGTCAATCTAAACAAAATATTGTAGCAAAATTAGCAACGTAGTAGATATTTTTTACTCACCTATGTAGGGAAATCTCTTCAAACAGGGCACAGTGGCTGTTCCAACAGTTTTTATTGGTGTAAGTTGCCCAGAGTCATCCGTACGGGGAGCGGATACGGGAGGCCGCTGGGGGCGTGTGCTCCCATTTGCTGGGTGGTGCCCCCCGGGAAGTCTCGACTGCACCCTCTCCCCGCAGCATGTTTTTCATCCGGAGGCACCCATCTGAATGGAATAAACGTCCTCTTGAATGGGAATGGCGCCCTCCTAAGCCTACATCTGGCGAGGAAGATCGCGCCGGGGAAGTCTTATCGGGAGCACCAGAAAATGTGTGCTGGAGTGCACTGCTCCCCGCTCGACGGACTGCTAGCCGAAGGCGCCTCTCCAAAGAAATTTCGCTCCTTCAGGCAAGTACGCCATAGCCTCTCCTGGATACATCCCTGAGCCAATGTCTGCTGAGAGGCAATGGAAAAGTTCGGTCCGGAGGGCACGATGCAAGAAGGCAATGGACAGGCCCAAAGGGATTGTTTGGGTGCATACCACATAGGGCCTCGTGTTAAAGGTTATAATTATTAGGGAGAGCAAAGCCAACATTTTTTCGGGGGAGGACCAAGTCATACAAAGATATACCCCTGGGTGCGACATGTTCTTTGCCAACATCAGGTCGTGACCTTACATGGCCTCCAGTAACACCAATGGTGACAATGTCTGGAGATCCCGGGTGGATTTGGAGGATCCGAACCACCCTGGTTTGGCACTCCAATGTTAAATTGTCATCTTACACAGTCAATCTGAAAACATGTCCTGAAACAAGGGGCCTGGACCACCTGGTTTGGCGAGAGATCTACAACCTTGATGGTGACCGTGATTGACCCACCCACTTTAACACGCGCCCTGGAGGGCCTCTGAAAATTACGTGCACTGGAGAGGGGGCGGATTCCGCCCCCCACCCACCCTCTACCTAAGATCTCGGCTCCTATCAAAGCTGGAGCAACGACATTCGCAGGGTGGATGGGTACGGTAGTGAACTCTATTTTTTGTGCAAATTTCATAATCTTAGGTCAATATCTTGGAGGTCAAATTAGGTAAAAACGTGAGAGAAAAAAATCCGGTTTTGCGTGGCTCAGCGTGTCCTTGCTATGGATCGCTGTGATTGTGTTTAGATGCTCCAAAATGGACAGCAATGATGTGCTGGACATTATTAATGATGCAATACAGATGTTATGCCCGGCATTTGACCTCAGGTCGCCTATATAACAGCAATTTATCAGGTCATTACCTGCCCCAATTACCGAAACTTGGCCGCCCGCCCGTCTACTCCGACAACAATGACAAACAGTAGTTTTCAAGGTGTGTAGGGAGTAGCATGCCAGGTGACACCAATCGCATGACAGTCATTTGCATTTATGACAACATTCCAGTTGACCAAGTTTGGTTCCATTAACCTGCAATTAACTTGACCTAACTTGACCTCGGTGACCCAACATGACTTTGTACCTATAAAGCATAACAATATGCATTAAATAAGTCGCTAGTGTTGCCAAGAACACTTCCCTTTTGCCAATATACGGGAATGGCATCAGCGTCGATTTTTGTGGTCTGGCGCTGTTATTTTTTTTTACTTTAACGACCCCTAACTCGAATAATTTTCGGCCTATTTTCGTTTTTCTTACTTTAAACAACGCGCCGTTCATTTCCAAGCAGATATACAAACAATGGGTATATCGACCAGCAAAATATGGAGTCATGTACGAAAAACCGGGTTTCGCCGGTTGGAAAAACGGATTTCGCCTCCCCCCTCAGGGCGCGTGTTAAAGCGTCCTACTGGGAGGTTCATAACGTGCCCTTTCCAATGGCGCCGACCATGCATATGTCCCTTTCTGCTACTAAGCGCATTGAATTGCAAGGTGGTAACCATCGGCAAAAATTAGGCATTCCTAATTAATGCTTCCCCCGTGCCATTAGTCCGACTTGAAAGCGGATTTCTCCCACCGTCATTCACAGTACGAATGAATTTGTATTGACCATCCATCGTGTGAAGTAATTAGTGTAAAGTGACCTGCGGCGGTCTAAATTGCGATCTTACAAAGCCTGCGGGCTTTGTAAGTGACCAGCATGGTGGTGACTGCTTAAAAGCTGATGAACGTATTTTTCCCCGATTACTCGCTGTTTGCGTTTCTGACGACACCCACTTATTCAAGCGGTTCCCTACCGGATGTTTTTATAATGGGTTGTCATCTTGTGAAACGTGGTTCGCGATTTTGTCATTTTAGCCCACACACATTTGTTCAGCGTTTTTATCGATGTTGCTTGCTTTCGTCCTGCGTGTCGCACCGTACACTCTTGTGGCTTGCGCCAGATTGACCAAACTGCTTCGAATTGTGACCGGATGTGTGTGAATTGGTAGAGTGTGTTTTATTTGCAGACGGTTGCGTTGAAATGGAAGGCTTTCCTGAGGCAATTTTTGCCGATTTTTGACCGGTACGCTCCAGTTACACTGATGCTCATACGGAACCCTAGCGCCCCAGCGGTGTCGGACAGAACTAGAGATCTCATGGACCGCCGCCGGGAGCGCTGCGTTTCTGAGCCCACGGCCCCGCCGTGTACGGAGAGCTCAACAGACGGGTGGTGCGGTTCTGCCATTCGGCGCGACACCCCTGACGAAGTGCAGAGTCGCATCCAGGATAGCGGACGATGGGTGTGTGGCGGTGGATTCGGTCCACCGTAGACAATGCCAAGGGCCATCGAGAGGCTCCTGACTCCACGCCCGATCAGCTGAACGATTATTTTGTTGGCGTAGGACCACGCATTGCTGGCGAAGTTGCTGATCAGGGTGCTTCGAGCCTGGCTTCCCGTTTTCCGCGAGTAGGCGCCTGTGTATTCTTCCCAGTGTTGTTGTCCCTCTCCGAGCTGCGTGTCATTGTGTTCGGCATGAACTGCTCGTCCGCCTGCGGTGGGGACGACATCAGCGTGGGTATGATACGGATGAGCTTTGACGTCATTGACAGTGTGCTTCTGCATTTGGTCAACTCCAGCCTCGCCACTGCCGACGTCCCCATTTCTTAGAAACACTCCTTATTTTATCAAATCTTTAAATCCGGCGATCCTACTAGTTCATCCAACTACCGGCCCACCGCTATTGTCCTGGTTATTAAAAAAAATGTGGAGCGCGCAGTCTACCAGCAGCTCCACGTCTGCTTACCAAGCAATCACATCCTCTCTCCTACCAGCAAGGTTCCCACCCCCGTTACTTTACACAGACCGCGCTGAGATCCATATCCGACCAGATCCCATCAGCCAATGATCATGGTGAGATGTCCCCGCCCGGTCTGCGCCTCCCCGCCCCCTGGACTTGAGCAAATGCTTTGATGTGATCGACCATTTAAAACTCTTGAATAAATTCAGCCAGGACGGTATCGACACTTCAGGGTTTTCGGCCTATCTCCAAAAGCATACCCAGAGTGTCAACCTTGCGACAATCTGGGCCGCAGTGTAAAATCTTCGCCACTTCCTGGCAACATCGGAGTTTTTCCAGGCTCATCTCTTGGCACATTGCTCTACTGCGTCTTCGCCAACAGGACTTGACGTGACCGGACCTGACCGCCACGCTGTCCCGTCCGGGGATTCGGGAGGGTTAAATTACGGTGAAGCGTGAAAATTTGGATGAGTCGTTTGACTTCCTCTAATGCAGACTTGTGCTCGACTCGAGTTGAATCGAGAATCGACTCATGAATCAATCGTTTCTGGATGAGTCACGAGTTGAATCGATCCTTTTCCACAAGATATATCTTGAGTCGTGAATTGAATCACATCTTTCTTTCTTTTTAAATAGTCAAATCATGAGTCAATCATTCAAATATCATGTGTGGGCAGTGCACACTGAATCATATGGCTCATGAGTCTGATACCACTGAGTAGGATCTGAATCGATTCAAATTTATGTCAGTGTGTTTGAGTCGCGAATCGAATCAGATCTCAAGATCTATGAGTCACATGTGAGTCGACTCAAAAATTTGAGTCGAGCACATGTCTGCTCTAACGCTACATATTTTCCTCAGGAAATGAGCTTAACCGGCTGCAATGGGCCTGACAAGACTGAAGATTATTATCATTAGGTTTGTTATAAAGGTGATGTTGATTTTCCTGTGCAATAACATAAGGAACTGACAAACCGGGATATATGCCACAATACTGGTCAAAGGCCCTCGTCCTGACCGCGCTTTCTGACCAGGCTTTCGGTCCTTTTATTTGCCACCTTTAGACTCATAATGCAGCTTCACACTTCGTGTGTAGTTGTCTGGTTCTCTGCTTGTTGGGCATTGAAGGAAAAACGCACCGAATATTTAAACTATTTATTTCACCAGAAACACAAAATACGACATCCGAATGTGCCTCGCGTGTTGAAACGGTACAGACTTATTGTTTTGGCACATGAAAGTGTAACAAGAAATAGTTTCATATATAAAACACGACATATCGCAGCAGTTTACGACCTTAGCAATTCCTTTTAATAATAGATACAATAGTAACAACAATGATACCATTAACAATGAACGTCCATCTAGGGCAATCCGCAAATGTTAATATCGCAAAGGCTTCCTTCGCACCAGCACTGATCCACCAGAATAAAGCTGACATCAGTTGAAGCTTCGAGCTGCGGAGTTAAAGCATTTAAGGCAAAGGCAGCTTATCTCAGTCCCAGTAACGATCAGTGACGTTAGCGGCAGACTTGTGCTCAACTGGAGTTGAATCGAGAATCGACTCATGAACTATCGTTTTTGGATGAGTTGCGAGTTGAATAGACCCTTTCCCCAAAAATATATCTTGATTCGTGAGTTGAATCACATCTTTTTTTTTAAAAAAATGAGTCAAATCATGAGTCAATCATTCAAATATTATGTGTGGGCAATGCACATTTAATCATATGGCTCATGAGTCTGATGCCACTGAATCGGATCTGAATCGATTCAAATTTATGCCAATCTGTTTGAGTCGCGAGTCGAATCAGATCTCAATATATATGAGTCACATGTGAGTCGACTAAAAAAGTTTGAGTTGAGCACAAGTCTGATCAGCGGTGCATGGATATATTGCATGGTAGTGTAGCAAAGGACTTGCACCAACGCCCAACATTCACACCTGGCAACAGCACTGATCTACACATAGTTCACTTGGTGCATACGATATATCACAGTCCGACTACAGGACGTAGCCAGCGGCAGCATTAAACGTACACACCACATTCCGCGAGAAGTCGCAGGTCCACGTGTTGTTGTTGAAGAGCAGGTCTTCGGGACAGTGCTGCAGGTGGGGCGTGCCGTGGCTGCATATGTAGAATTCGGAGCAGTCGGCGGGGTTCGGCAGGAGGACAGGGTACTGGCCGTCCACCGGCGGGCACGTGCCGGCCTCCTGCAGCTGCAGCTCGCTGGCCAGGAGGCGGTCGGACGGGGCCGCCGACCCGGCGGCGGTCGGGCTGGTCAGGCCACTGGCCGCTGTGCTGCTGTCGTTGCTGGCGGTGGCGGGGGCCGGCTCCGAGCAGTTGACGTTGGCCGGGTAGTCGCACTGGTCCCTGGCCGGGTTGAAGAACAGGCCGCTCGGGCAGACCAACAGGACGGCGACGCCGTTGGAGCACATGTAGAAGTCGGTGCAACTGTCGTTGCTGGCCACGAACACGCGCTCGCCGGGTAGCGTCTGGGGCGGGCAGGCCGCCGCCGGCGCCCCCAGAGGTGTCCGGGGCGCCGCCGCCGCCGCGCCAAACAACGCCACGCACAGCGCCGGCATCATCATCAGCATCATCATCCTGCAGGCGGAGATGCGACTGGTGCGTGACCATGCGAAAACGATGTGAGATTTTGGCGCCCCGTACCCACATTTCGGCACTCCATTCGGGTGCGGGAGTCTACGCTTAGATTGCCACCGGACGCGTTACTGCTTTTCGGCACGCGTTTGCCCGGCGGATGTAATTTAAAGAATGCATCATGGTGGCGACACGAGGTTAACCAACAGCATTGTCGACTGGAGTGTTGGTTGGTTGGTTATTTGGGCTTACGGGCGCATCGACTACGTTGGTCATACAGCGCCCAATCGACTGGAGCGTAGCTGATATAATGATATGCAGTGATATATCGATATAGTGATATGTAGCCTCACACCCAAAGCTGCAATACAAATCAAAGGATAAGAATTATGCATTTCAGCTATCGGATGTGCACACTTTAAACTGACAAGATGCTATAGTCGGAACACTTGAATAATTCCTTTTTGTATTAGAGCGTATGTGCATGCTAGCTGCTCATACAATATAACAGCGCAATGCACGTATAATTCAGTTAATTCAGTCAAAACATCAAATATCAGCTCGCGGGTTCAGTTAAGAAAGGTGCTTGCCGACATCAGTTGGCAGATAACATACACGTGTGCCTTCAGCACGGAAGCCGAGAAGCATAGGCATTAATAAATAGGAATGGTCGAAAAACACGGCATGCAATGATATGACTCGAAGAAAGCAAGGTTTGCGCGTTTCAAGTATCTCTGCAACTTACCTGATTCTGTAATTCTCCTCTGCTCGCCACGAGACTGTCCCGCCAAGTATACCTGCCAGTCGGGGGGTGTCAGTACTTCTGTTCGCCTCCCACTGCTGAACCGATGCCACCACGATCGTGTGCGGTGTTTATGTACCGGCGTGTTATCGCCCGCCCGTGGGACAACCCGCTCTCGGCCGGTCGCAACGCTCGGCAATCATATTCGCGCTTCCCGGCATTTGTTGCGCAATGCATCCGGTAGACCTCCGTCATCTCCGTGACGGAAGACGATAGCCCGGCTGGGAAACAAAGCTCGCTGCACCTGCCACGGAAGCAGATAGCCCGGCTGGGGAAGTCGAGCTCGTCGCGTCTCGAAAGCGCCCGAGATCGACGCACGGCAATCAGATGACGGCATCGCCGTTAAGGACACCCACCGATAGCTGGTCTGGTGACGTCACGGCAGTGGCGTTTGGTGACGGCCCCACTCTGAAGCAGTGATCCGGCCTCATGTCGGCTTGATATACGGGAAGAAAGAAAAGTAAGTTTGCTGGTAACGCATTGAAGCTCAAGCTTTTCAAAAATTATATGCTTGCATTTTGATGAGATTTGGGCGGAACTAGCTAGACATTTGGCGACGGGACAATTCCATCAGCATTGCCCGTCGCCTTTCACTCTGCATCTAGACATCAAGACATAAAGACATAAAAGATGAGTGCAACTATGAGCCACAAGGGCCCTTCTTGGTTGCACTCTGTACACTGAACCAGTTGCCCACCAAATCTGTCAATCAGCCCTCCCTGTAATACTGAAAGGCAAGCCCTCTATTCTTATAATGATTGTCTATGCTCTTTTTAAAGATGTACAATGTGCTGCTACTGACAATGTTTTCTGGCAGCTGGTTCCAGTGCTTTACTACCCTGTTGGTGAAGAAAGTTTGCCTTAACCTTGTTCTGCTGTGGTTAACTTTAATTTTGAATTTATGACCTCTAATTGCATCATTTCTGTTAAATTCAAACATTTTCCCAAGGTATCCCCTCTCCAGACCAGACTCCAGACCAGACCTTCTTCCTGGCTTCCTTGGTCCTTGGAGACCAAGCTTGGATGCAGTATTCCAAATGTGGCCTGACATATGCACAGTAAAGCTTCCTGATCACTTCCTCACTTCTGTATGATACATTCCTATTTATTGCCCCGAGCTTTCTCAGTGCCTTCTTCCTGGCTTCCTTGGTCTGTCCTGATGCCCCAGTTTTGTGTTTAGAATAACACCTAAATCCTTCTCCTGTTGAGTCACTGATAGCACTTGGCCACCCATCAAGTATGGAGCCCTCATATGCTGCTTACCTACATGCATGATTTTGCACTTATCAAAATTAAATTTCATTTGCCATTCTTCGGACCACTTCACAAGTTCGTCTAAGTCATTTTGCATCGAGATATGCTCATCTTGACGTGTTATTGCCCTAAAGACCTTCAAATCATCCGAAAATTTCAAAACTTTACTGCTTAGGCCACTTTCAATGTTATTTACAAGTATAATGAACAGTAGTGGCCCCAGTACTCACCCCTGGGGGACTCCACTAAGAACATTTTGCCATGATGACTTTGTACCATTTAGCATCACTCTTTGCTGTCTATCTGAAAGCCATAATTATATCCATTTTAAGATGCTACCTGCAATCCCATGGGACTGAAGCTGTATCATTAACCGTTTATGGGGTATCTTGTCAAAGGCCTTACTAAAGTCAAGATATGCTACATCAACCTGATTTCCCTGATCAAATTGTTCTGTGGCGAAGTTCAAAAAGTCCAAGAGGTTTGTGAGACACGATCGTCCTTTTCTAAACCCATGTTGAGTATCTTGAATCAATCTGCTACCTTCCAGATAACTAACTATTCTATCCTTGGTAATTGATTCGAGTACCTTGCAGACTAGGGATGTGAGACTTACTGGCCTATAGTTTTCAACTTTCCCTCTTTCTCCTTTCTTGAATATAGGAACTACATTTGCCCTTTTCCAATCGGTTGGAATTTCATTTTGTGAAACTGATCTACAAAATATTATACTAAGTGGAAATGCCAGTTCCTTTTCAGTTTCCCGCAACACCCTAGCATAAATATCATCAGGTCCTGCTGCCTTGTTTGGCTTTATTTTCCTGATACGATTGCAAACAGCATCACTATCAATGAAATCAACATCATTTGTCAGATCCCATGTCACTGAACTATGGTGTACGGTCGGCAGATTGGTCATTTCTTCCATTGTAAACACTGATTTAAACTGCTTGCTCAGCTCCTCAACCATCTCACTATCCTCACCCAATGTAGTCCCGTTTACTTCCAGTGGACCAATTGTGCTAGAAACTTTACTCAGCTTGTAGAAACTAAAGAACTTTTTACTGTCCCCATTACAGTTTCTAGTTAAATCCAGTTCTTTTGCTCGCTTTGCTGCTCTAGTTATTTGCTTCACAGTGTCTCTAGCTTTTCGATACGCCTTTAGATTAACGACATTTGAGGCTTCTTTAAAGATTCTAAATGCAGTTTTCTTGGTCTTAATTGCTTTTATCAAGTCTGGTGTAAGCCATGCTGGCTTTCCTACCCTTCTTTTGCGTCTTTGCTTTTGGGGGACATGTCTAATCTGAATTTCCTTCAAGTAAGATTTGAACTTTTCCCACATTTCACAGGCATTTAAATTGGAGAATTCTTCTTCCCATCTGATGGCACTTAAAGCCGCTCTCATGCAGTCAAAGTCTGCTCTGTTGAAATTTGGAACCTTTACCAAATTATCCTTGATAATTTCCCCTACATGTGCCTTGAATCTAACTATGTTATGGTCACTTCTTCCTAGAGTTTCGCATACAGTCAAATCTTGAACCAAGTCACTTAAATCCGAGAATACAAGGGCCAAGAATGAACCATGCCTGGTAGGTTCCGATACAAACTGGTGTAAGAACAGGTCCTCTTCAAGGCATTTCCTAAACATTTTGCATGATGGGAGCCAACACCAGCATTTTCACAACCTTTTAGATTAAAGTCACCAAGAATAAGGCACTTCCTCTTAAAGTTTCTACTGATTTCCTCACAAATCACCTTGTCAAGCTCCAGTTGCTGAGAATGTGGCAGGGTTCCTGATCGGTAGAAAGCTCCTATCCTAAGAGTATTGCTGTTGCCTTTTCCCACAGTGACATCAAGGGGTATGCTTGGGCATAAAAGGACTTTCAACTGGGGAGAGACTCCAACCGAGTTCTTACTCATTGTTCACGCAGTTTGTTTTCCGTTCGTCCACGACTTTGCAATAACGGAGTGTGTGGGGAGGGGGGTTAGTCAGGGGTGTAGGTTTCCACTGGTTGGTACTTTTTGGTGGCTACTTGCCTCTCCCACCACTCGCAATATTCGTGAGATTTAACATGGGACCTGATTATAATGACATTGCAGTAATGGCAATGGTGTCATGACTCAGAAAAATGACATCACAGCTTCTTTTGTACTCCAAAGGATACCTTCTACAAACAGATCTTCCGCATTGAAGTTGTCTTGGAAAAGGTCTATTGCAGGAACTTTGACAACGCAAAGTTGGAAAGGTTAAGTTCCGTGGACTGGAGTCCCCTTAGCCTCGTTGGTCGCATACTCTTATGTACATGCCCAGACTTCATTACCCGGGGCAAGTTACATCCAGGGGCGCAGCATAATTTTCTTAAACAAAGTACATTATATTCTATTGAAACCGCTTT
This sequence comes from Imbricaverruca yamaguchii, assembly GCA_034440575.1. NCBI lineage: Eukaryota > Metazoa > Arthropoda > Thecostraca > Neoverrucidae > Imbricaverruca > Imbricaverruca yamaguchii. The sequence continues at coordinate 187,283 of JAOTOL010001268.1, read as the reverse complement.
CGGCACGCGAAGCACACCGTAAACTTCTCGTTTGACGTGGTGCAAATATAAGATGTCTTTTATGCTCTAATGTAATTTTGTTGTGGGGGCTGCCCTCCGCCTTTAGCTACGCCTCTGCTTGCATCAATGACGCAACTTATCCCATTCGGACTAGTGCAACCCGACTGTAGCGTAGCCGTGCCTGGCCCCGTAGCCGTGATTGGCCCTGTAATCGTGCCTGGCCCCGTAGCCATGCCTGACCCTGTAGCCGTGTCTGCCACCGTAGCCGTGCCTGGCACTGTAGCCGTGCCTGGCACCGTAGCCGTGCCTGGCCCCGTAGCCGTGCCTGGCACCGTAGCCGTGCCTAGTACCGTAGCCGTGTCTGACACCGTAGCGTAGCTGTGCCTGGCACCGTAGCCGTGCCTGGCACCGTAGCCGTGTCTGGCACCGTAGCCGTGCCTGGCACTGTAGCCGTGCCTGGGCCCGCAGCCGTGTCTGGCCCCGTAGCCGTGCCTGGCCCTGCAGCCATACCTGGCCCGTAGCCGTGCCTGGCACCATAGCCGTGCCTGGCACCATAGCCGTGCCTGGCCCCGTAGACGTGCCCAGCACTGTAGCCGTGCCTGGCACCGTAGCCGTGCTTGGCCCTGTAATCGTGCCTGGCACCGTAGTCGTGCCTGGCCTCGTAGTCGTTCCTAGCCTGTAGCCGTGCCTGGCCCCGTAGCCGTGCCTGGCCCCGTAGCCGTGCCTGGCACCGTAGCCGTGCCTGGCCCCGTAGCCGTGCCTGGCCCCGTAGCCGTGCCTGGCACCGTAGCCGTGCCTGGCACCGTAGCCGTGCCTGGCACCGTAGCCGTGCCTGGCACCGTAGCCGTGCACCGTAGCCGTGTCTGGCACCGTAGCCGTGCCTGGTCCACGTAGCCGTGTTTGGCCCCGTAGCCGTGCCTGGCACCGTAGCCGTGTCTGGTTCTCACCGTAGCCGTGCCTGGCCCCGTAGCCGTGTTTGGCCCCGTAGCCGTGCCTGGCACCATAGCCGTGTCTGGCCCGGAAGCCGTGCCTGGCACCGTAGCGTAGCCGTGCCTGGCACCGTAGCCGTGTCCGGCCCTGCAGCCGTACCTGGCCACGTAGCCGTACCTGGCACCGTACGTAGCCGTACCTGGCACCGTAGCCGTGCCTGGCCCCGTAGCCGTGTCTGGCCCTGCTGCCGTACCTGGCTCCGTAGCCGTGCCTGGCCCCGTAGCAGTCCTGGCATCGTACAGCCGGGACGAGCCGTGTCTGGCCCCGTAGCCGTGCCTGGCACCGTAGCCGTGCCTGGCACCGTAGCCGTGCCTGGCACCGTAGCCGTGCCTGGCACCGTAGCCGTGTCTTGGCCCGCAGCCGTACCCGGCCTGGCACCATAGCCGTGCCGTCCTGGCACCGTAGCGTAGCCGTGCCTGGCACCGTAGCTAGTCGTGCCTGGCATCGTAGCGTAGCCGTGTCTGGCACCGTAGCCGTGCCTGGCACCGTAGCCGTGCCTGGCCCCGTAGCCGTGTCTGGCCCTGTAGCCGTGTCTGGCACCGTAGCCGTGCCTGGCACCATAGCCGTGTTTGGGCCCGCAGCTGTGCATGGCTACGGGATTTCGACGTGTAGGAATATGTCAAATCAAAGAGAACCATGTCTTGCAATTCTGGTGAAGGAGAACACATGTACGGGATCAACAGGGTATATGGCGACAGCAAATCAGCCGAGCAAATCAGCCGGCGTCCAAAGTATTATACATTTAACAAACATTTCATTTCATTGACAAGGCAACACTCGGTAATAATTATATGTCTTAGAAGCATGAACAGCCTGGAGCTTTGCTTATCTGCGCCGGACTTGGTTCGCGCGAGCATGGGAGAGATGTTGCGCATGTGGGGCCTTGATAAGCCGGTTTAGCCCGCAATCGATACGCCTTGGTTTCTGAGAAATCGAGAGTGATGCATCTAATCTGTGAATCAGTGTCGGATTTTCATCTGCCATTCTTGGATTCGTAGTGCATAATCATTCGGGTCGCCTAAATATGGGTGTATAACGTTTCGAAACACTAATTAATGAACTGTATACACTCTCTAAATAATAGAGTGTAGGTGTGCCTTTTTGCTCCGCTGGAGATCAACAGGTCCTTCAACTATTTGCTCGGTTCTTACAGTGTCTCATACACAAGCGAGTTTGAATCTCTATGAATCGACGTTTGTCAAATCATACACACGCATTCCAGACATGAACTATCGCGACCCAGGGGCGGATGCAAGGGGGCGCTGGGGGAATATGCCTCCCATATGGGAAGGTGGCGCCCATCTGGATGGGAAAAAGCTGCCCGCTGGGGAGGCTTGAGCATACCTCCCCCAAATTGTTCAGCCAGGGGCGCCCCTCCGGGAAAGCCTGAGTGAACCCCTCCCCGTCAAATTTTGCAGCCATAGACACCCCTCGGAGAGGAAAAGACACCCCTTGGGAGGAAAGGTCCCTCCCCCCCCCCCCCCAAGTAGGCCCGAGTGCACCCCGCCGAAGTCCTCAACCAGAAGCACCGCTCTTAGAGAAAAACGCCCCTGGGAAGGCTCGAGAGCACGCTCGAGCGTCGAATTTTCCAGCCAGATGCGCCACTGGGAAGGCAAAGTAGTGCCCTCAGACACGTGCCTCCCCAGTCATAATTCCTGCATCTGCCCCCGTTGCGATCTGATCAAAACCAGGGTTTTATTGCACAAAGTGCCGACACAGTCCAGCCAGTATCAACACTGCAGCCGCAGCGGTTTGGAGAGTCGAACCAGCATCAAACCACAGAGGCGCCACAGCGCGCCAACAAGCCTGCTCAGATCCTGGAGGAGCTCCGGTAACGCTCTGGCGACACCAACAAACCTGCACAGATCCTGGAGGAGCTCCGGTAACGCTCTGGCGACACCAACAAACCTGCACAGATCCTGGAGGAGCTCCGGTAACGCTCTGGCGACACCGACAAACCTGCACAGATCCTGGAGGAGCTTCGGTAACGCTCTGGCGACACCAACAAGCCTGCTCAGATCCTGGAGGAGCTCCGGTAACGCTCTGGCGACACCAACAAACCAGCTCAGATCCTGGAGGAGCTCCGGTAACGCTCTGGCGACACCGACAAGCCAGCTCAGATCCTGGAGGAGCTCCGGTAACGCTCTGGCGACACCAACAAGCCAGCTCAGATCCTGGAGGAGCTCCGGTAACGCTCTGGCGACACCAACAAGCCAGCTCAGATCCTGGAGGAGCTCCGGTAACGCTCTGGCGACACCAACAAACCTGCTCAGATCCTGGAGGAGCTCCGGTAACGCTCTGGCGACACCAACAAGCCTGCTCAGATCCTGGAGGAGCTCCGGTAACGCTCTGGCGACACCAACAAGCCTGCTCAGATCCTGGAGGAGCTCCGGTAACGCTCTGACGACACCAACAAACCTGCACAGATCCTGGAGGAGCTCCGGTAACGCTCTGGCGACACCGACAAACCTGCTCAGATCCTGGAGGACCGCACAAACCTGCCAGATCCTGGAGCTCCGGTAACGCTCTGGCGACACCGACAAACCTGCACAGATCCTGGAGGAGCTCCGGTAACGCTCTGGCGACACCGACAAACCTGCACAGATCCTGGAGGAGCTCCGGTAACGCTCTGGCGACACCAACAAACCTGCACAGATCCTGGAGGAGCTCCGGTAACGCTCTGGCGACACCAACAAGCCTGCACAGATCCTGGAGGAGCTCCGGTAACGCTCTGGCGACACCGACAAACCTGCACAGATCCTGGAGGAGCTCCGGTAACGCTCTGGCGACACCGACAAACCTGCACAGATCCTGGAGGAGCTCCGGTAACGCTCTGGCGACACCAACAAGCCTGCTCAGATCCTGGAGGAGCTCCGGTAACGCTCTGGCGACACCGACAAACCTGCTCAGATCCTGGAGGAGCTCCGGTAACGCTCTGGCGACACCGACAAACCTACACAGATCCTGGAGGAGCTCCGGTAACGCTCTGGCGACACCAACAAACCTACACAGATCCTGGAGGAGCTCCGGTAACGCTCTGGCGACACCGACAAACCTGCTCAGATCCTGGAGGAGCTCCGGTAACGCTCTGATGACACCGACAAACCTGCACAGATCCTGGAGGAGCTCCGGTAACGCTCTGGCGACACCAACAAACCTACACAGATCCTGGAGGAGCTCCGGCAGCGCCCCGACGCCCGTCGGCTCTGCCGCCGAGGGCGGCCCCACCAGCGCACGACAAACCACGCTCATCTTCGCCTCGACCTCAGCTGCGACGGCGGCACCTGTTGTGGACGGGGCGCACGAACTGGATGAGGTGGCGCTGTCGACACAGTCGGGAGCGTGAGAGTCGCACCGGACCGCACCGGCGTACGGGCACGAGCTGGCGGCCATCTGCAGCAGGCACGCTCACCTATACATGGCGGCTGTCAAGTGTCAATGGGAGCGAGCGCTTCGGCAGGTCAGCAGCTCTCAGCAGGTCAGCTCAGGTCAGCAGGTCAGCTCAGGTCAGCAGGTCAGCTCAGGTCAGCAGGTCAGCTCAGGTCGGCTCAGGTCAGCAAGTCAGCTCAGGTCACCAGGTCAGCTCAGGTCGGCAAGTCAGCTCAGGTCAGCAAGTCAGCAGCTCTTACAGATGCGCGTCGACACAGCTGCCGACAGCAGAGAGGTGCTGAGGTAACCATGACCACACCGACGAGGAATTCCGTGTTCATAATTGCATCACTTCTTCCCACAATTCCTAGTCAAAAAAGAAATCCGATCACTACGGTAAGCTATGATGTACCTCATCTCTTGATCTATGTGCTGGCAGCTTGGCTACCGAGCCCAGCCTCTGCAGCGATTTAGTGTTCTTAGGGCCCGTTTCTTCTGCAGATATGCGTTAGGGTTTCAGTGCACTTTAAAGGCTCGGCACGTTTTCAGACTGTTTAGAGCGTTGTTGCTACTTCATGGACCCACGGTGTTTTTAAAGGGCCGATCCGTTTTCGGTAATTTGTTTATTTCGTGCTTCGCGATTTTGGGATCGTGTCGCTTTTATGGGCGATAAGCAGGACCCCGCCCTGATTTCAAGGCACCCATGCTGTCTTTGCAACCCCGGCATGGTCTGTGGTCCTCAGTGCGTTTTCACATCCTCTGGTGCGCTTTTGAGGGCTCAAACCCAAGGCCGAGAAAATGCAAACAAGCCAAACGGAAGCCCTGCCCCACTTTGAGGCAGGGTAGGCTTGGGTGAGCGGTTTGTTTACACCTGAGAGCTTTGACATGTCGAACGTACGGGCGACAAACTAACACGTTGTTCAGCCGCTACTGACGCTCTGCGGGACGCATGCCAGAGCGGAGGGGGGGAGAATGTGCTTGGAGACGTGCCGAACCACAGAGGTCATTTGAGCCGCCTTGAACACAAGTGTAGGAGGGGCGGAATCCACCCACCCCTTCTGTTTTCGAGAAATATCTCACGGGCGGCGATATTGTAATGAAATCTTGTGACTTTTCTAAACAAATTGAACAGCTGATTCCACGCAGCGAAGCAAACTGAAGTCAGTTGGAACATATAAGAAATGCTAGGGGTGCAATGTTGACCGACCGGGCGGCGACCGATGGACGGCCAGCCCCCCGGCCGCCGGGCATTCGAGGCCACGATGGCCTCGTCGGTGCGGTGGAGCGGCGTCGCGACGGGCTGTGACCGGAGATCTCGACCTCATCTGGCCCTGAAGGCATTGCCCGGGAGTGATGAATTTGTACTGAAGCGAGTTTAATATCGCCGGGATTTACCGTCCACGTTTTGCGCTTCTAGCTTCCGTGGATTCCGTGGTTTCCGAAGTCTTCGGGGGTTATCGAATCCGCTCGCCCCCCTCCGGCATACGTTATGTGAAATCGAATCCCCTCCGCGCCAACCGACGCCCATGTTAAAGCGAGTGAGCTTGGCATGCAAGTTTAACACGCGTCCTGGAGGGCCTCTGAAACTTAGGCGCACTGGAGGGGGGGGCGATTCCGCTCCCCTAAGATCTCGGCTCCCATTAAGGCTAGAGCAACGAAATTTACAGGGTGGATGGGCACGGTAGTTAAATCTATTGTGTGCAAATTTGTTGACCTTAGGTCAATATCTTCAAGGTCAAATGAGGTCAAAATAGCAAACTTTTCGGGTTTTGCGTGGCTTGGCTTGTCATTGTTATGGATCGCTCTGATTGTATTTAAATGCTCCAGAATTGCCATTAATAATGTTTTGGACATTACTAATGATGCAATGCATATGCCAGATCCGCCATTTGACCTCAGGTCACCTATATAGGAGCACTTTATCAGGTCATTACATGCTCCAGTTACCGGAACCGGGCTGCCCACCTGACTGCTCCTTTGGGCGGCTCGAACAATCGGTTTCGCCAAGAAAGGAGTGAAATACATGAATAAAGTATAGAAACGCTTAGGCGCACAATGACAAACAGTAGATTTCCGGATGTGTCGGGAGTAACATGCAAAGTGACATCAATCGCATGACGTTCATTTCCATTTGTGACAACATTCCAGTTTACCAAGTTTGGTTCCATTAGCCTGTCACGATGACCTCGGCGACTTAACATGACTTTTAAATTATATAGCATAACAATATGCATCAAACAAGTCGCTAGTGCTGACAAGAACACTTCCCTTTTGCCAATATACGGGAAGCGCATCAGCGCCGATTTTTGTGGTCTGGCGGTGCGATTAAAAAAACTTTAACGGCCCATAACTTAAAAACGTGTCGGCCGATTTTCATTTCTCTTGCTTTAAACAATGCGCCGGTCATTTCTAAGTAGGTGCGGAAAAAATGGCGTATATTGGCCGGTACAATATGGAGTTGTGTACGAAAAATCGGAGGGGTGGGCGGATTTCGCCCTCCACCCCTCCAGGGCGTGTGTTAACTTGTCATGAACTTGACCTGACTTGACCTCGGTGACCTGACATGACTTTGAAACAATGTAGCATAACAATATACATCAAACAAGTCGCTAGGTTTGCCAAGAACACTTCCCCTTTGCCAATATACGGGAAGCGCATCAGCGCCGATGTTTGTAGACTGGCGCTGAGAAAATGTTTTGACTTTACCGAACCCTAACTCGACAAATTTTCGGTAGATTTTCATTTTTCTTACTTTAAACAACGCGCCGTTCATTTATTAGCAGTACACAAACAATGGCGCATATCGGCCGGTAAAATCTGGAGTTATCTGCGAAAACCGGAGGGGTGGGCGGATTTCTCCCCCCTCCAGGGCGCGTGTTAAGGCAAGTGTACATTTACGTTAAAGGAGTTGTACGTATGTGACGCCATGCGCTGAAGGCAGTGGGAGGGGGGGGGGGGCGTGGGACCGTCTTCCAGATGGTTGAGACGGCTTTGACAAGGTTTACTTTATTTTACGTACTCCGCGCGAGATACTTCCTGCTCCGAGGTCGGTGGGGGTCGGCAAGAAAGTTGATCTTTTCAAAATGCCAGCATTAGCCTACCTTCGATTCTTGTCCAAGAACACCCAGGGATCTTGGTCGTACGGGCAACATGGTCGCACCGCCTCTCACGCCGGCTGCCGCGTGTTGGTGCGATTAGTAGCATGTGTTAGGGTACTAAAACGCATTAGCTGATCCTGCCAGGTCTCGCCTATAAGGGAGGCCGGGCAGGATTAACTTGCCACTCACGACAGGCCAGACCGGCCCCTGTCAACTCCACCTTCATAAAATACTCGATGTGCTAATCACATATAGGAAGGCTGGCCTAACTGTATATCTTTGCCGCCCCGATAGTTCAGTTGGCTAGAGCGCTGGTCTGCACTGGTCTCCCCTGTCCTGGCAACACAGGGTTCGAGTCGCCTCTCGCGCTCGCATCTAGCCCCCGGCCAGGAGTGTCAGTTGGCAGCTGGCCCGATAAGGCCGGGGAAGAGCTACCGGGCGGCCGTGTCAGTGCATTGACGGCACGGTAAACTTTCGATCAAAAATATGACGTTGAACTGGAATTCATGGATCGGGTGGTGGGGCCAGGGCTCACGCAACAAGCTCTGCTTAGCAATAGAGCCCTGGTTCCTAAAGCCACCACAGCAACAACTGGGATTAAATTTCTTTTAAAATATATATATATATATATCAGGTGTTCCCAAAAAGAAACGGGACTCGGCCAATACAGTTTTTATTGCACGAGATGACAGGAAACTACCTATTCTCCCCCTCGAAGTATTCCCCCTCGAAGTCGATGCACTTCTGGAATCTGTTCTTCCACGCCTCGGAGCACGCCTCAAATTCCTCCTTCTTGATGGCTCTCAGGGTGCTTGTCACGTGCTCTTTGATGTTTTCAACCCCTTCGAAATGTGATCCTTGAGGACACCCTTGAGCTTGGTGAATAGCCGGAAGTCACACGGTGCTAGATCTGGCGAGTACGGGGATGTTCCAGGGTTGCAACCTGTCTTTCGGCTAGAAACTGTCGGATGCTGAGGGCGCCGTGTGCGGGAGCATTGTCGTGGTGCAAGATCCATCTCTTGTTCTCCCACGAGTCACGCCTCGAGCGTCGGTTCCGTGCAATCAGGCGGCTGAGCACCTCTTTGTAGAAGTCTTGGTTCACGGTTTGCCCTTGTGGCACGAACTCGTGAACCAAGCCCTGGTGGCCAAAGAAGGCAATGAGCATCACCTTTATCCTGGACCTTGACATGCGGGCCTTCTTTGGTCAGGGTGACCCCCGTCTTCCACTGGAGGCTCTGCCGCTTGGTCTCGGGGTCATACTGGAAGACCCAGCTCTCGTCTCCAGTGATAACATCGTCCAGGAACTCTGTGTGCCCTCCAGCTGCTCCAAGACGTCCCGGGACAAGTCCACACGGCGGGCCTTCTGATCATCGAAGAGAAATTTGGGCACCATCTTCGCGCAAATCTTCCTCATGCCCAAATTCTCCATCAGGATGGGCCTCATTGACTCTCTCCCAAATCCCAGTTCCTCAGCTAACATTCTTACCGACAACCTACGATCACTCCGCACCAGTTCCTTCACCTTCTAGATGTTTTTGTGATGTCTTGATGTTGTGGGGCGTCCAGGCTTCGGGTCATCCTCCACGTCATCACGTCCACTCGTGAACCTTTTGTGCCACTCGTACACACGTGTACGGGACATTGTTTGGTCTCCATACACATCCTTCAGCATAGAAAGTGTTCCTGAAGCAGTTTTCCCCAGTTTAGCCAAGAACTTGATGTTAATCCTTTGTTCAAGGCTCATGTTGTGATACGGGGCACTGCTTAGGAGTTAGAAGCACACCTGTGGAAAGGACAATGGGTCAGCTGAAGCGACACTTTGATCATATAGTGCTGAAATGTTGTGCATCACTATGATATTGTTCATCGGTGTTGGGCTGCTGAGTCGTGTCATCAACAAACAGCCAATGTCCCGTTTCTTTTTGGTCGCACCTCGTATATCTCGTATGCTGTCCCATTTGTCTTTGAAACAGGTATGGGGAGAAGGTGGCCAAGTCAACTGTTCGCAGCGCACGTGCTAAATTTACATCGGGCAGAGGACAGGACGAGAATCCCTGACCGGGTGGGACACCGCCTTCGAGCCGCCCTCACCTCGGCGTACCGGGGAATCTGGCCCCAGGCGCACCAGCGAGCACAGCGCACGTCACGTCACGTCACGTCTGCCTGACAGGCGGCCAGCCGTGAGTGACGTGACATTGAGGGACACGCACACGTCCACACTCGGAGTATAAAGGCGAAGACCAGGCTGTTCGGTGCGTCATCCTCACCGGGCTGCACAGCCGGCAGTCATGCGTCTGCTGTCCGTCCTGCTGGTGCTCTGCCTGGTGGCTGCAGCCGTCCAGGGTGAGTGGTCTCTCGCCGTAGAGCTCATGTGTACGTGAATGACCATACATGCAGAAACTCGGCCATACCGACACTCGAGCATACTGTAGCTTGTTTTCAGCATTTTGCTCTTAGCACGCACGTTCTACTCTTAGCAGGGCGCCTTTTCCTCTGAGATGGGTGCCTCTGGCTCAAAACAATACATTAACAGTAGAAGATACACTCTAGCCTCCCCAGAGGGTCGCATTTTCTCAGTTAAATTGGTGCAACTTTTTATGAGGCCGGGAGACAAGCCCCGTCTTACTGGCACCCCGAATGTGTATATATCCATATATATATATATATATATATATATATATATATATATATATATATATATATATATATATATATATATATATATATATATATATTCACTTAATTCTGGCTGTTTCTCTTTCCCCGGCTGGCTTTGTGTTCCAGCTACGTTGATAACTTATTGTCAACTGTACCCATCGCTCCAGGGCCCGCTTCAGCGACACCTGTCCCGGGACTTGCCTGTGACCCGACACCTCAGTGGCGGCCCGTTGCCGGGTCACCTGCTGCAGGAGTCGCCCGTGACCCGACACCCCAGTGACGGTCCATTCCCGGGTCACCTGCAGCCAGTTGGACGCGGCGGTGCGGCAAGCTCGGCTCCGGCTGGTGTCCCGGCGGTGCAGTCTGCAGACCCTGCAAGTGGTCCCGCTGGTGCTGCCACGCTCCACATGTCTGTAAGGCTACATACAACGGCCGGTCCAGATCGGGCTTCTGCCGGCCTCCAGCGATCCTTCTCCGGCCTCCAACCATCCTTCTCCGGCCTCCAACCATCCTTCTCCGGCCTCCAACCATCCTTCTCCGGCCTCCAACCATCCTTCTCCGGCCTCCAACCATCCTTCTCCGGCCTCCAACCATCCTTCTCCGGCCTCCAACCATCCTTCTCCGGCCTCCCCTTCTCCGGCCTCCAACCATCCTTCTCCGGCCTCCAACCATCCTTCTCCGGCCTCCAACCATCCTTCTCCGGCCTCCAACCATCCTTCTCCCGGCCTCTAAGCATTCTTCTCGCTGCGTCTAGCCATTCTTCTCCCGGTGCCTCCAACCATCCTTCTCCCGGCCTCCAACCATTCTTATCGCTGCCTCTAGCCATCCTTCTCCCGGTCTCCAGCCATCCTTCTCTCGGCACCAAACCTTCTGCCGGCTTCTAACCATCCTTCTCCCGGTCTCCAACTATCCTTCTCCCGACACCAAACCTTCTGCCGTCTCCCTGCCACCCAGAGGGAACACGCCGGAACTAGCCTTGGTTTCACCTTCCATCCATTCCTGGTTGCGCCAATCACAGGTCTGCGTTTGCACCACACATAGATTATATGGTCATATATGGTTATGTGCCATATACGCACACCGCACAGAAATTCGCCACGCAGAAGCGAGAATGCTACACTTGGGGTAATAGTACAACACTAAGCCCACTTAATCCTACTAGCTACTCCCGTGTGGTGATCTATGCTTTATTTCCACGGGGGCGGGGGGAGAGATTCTGACGTCTTTCGATCTGAAAATGAATTGGACCGTTTTAATTCGACGAAAATACATTTCCCTCTCCATTCTCCGGGTCCTCTTCTCATGACCTCCCGTGATACAGCATATCATGCATGAAAGACTCATAAGTGAAGTAAAATAGCATGAAACATTTTTTTCCAGGCCGCATATGCTCAACGCTGACAATTTCTTTCCTACCGATGAGACCTTCCTTTGTGTAGGTGTATATCGACCATGTCTGCGAGCAGTTGCAGGGTCTAAAAAGTTCGTGCCTGGGCCCTATAAAATCACGCTGTGGGCTCAATAGGTCATGCCGGTGTTCTTGAGAAGTGGAACGGGGCCCAAAAGGTCGTGCCGGTGCCCATGAATATCACGCTGAGCCTGAAAGTCACCAAAAAGTCACGTCCGGGCCACTGAAGATCACGCTAGGGGCTCGACAGATAGCATGGGGTCCGAAAAGTCAAAAGGTATCACAAAAAATGACGCCTATTAATGAAAATGCAGTCCTGCCATACAAAAAAAAATGACTAAGGTGTCACAGCAATCACGACAAAGGACCTCAAAGCATATTGAGACCACAAAAACGTGTCGATTTCGCTCAAACTCGCACTAGGGATCCCAGCAAATGACGACTAGGCCAAAAAAAATCTCACTGAGACCCAAAGCGCCGCCCCAAAAGTCGCAACTAGCTTCACAAAATCAATTCCTACCGAAATATCACTCAGCAGCCTCAGACACCGCGTTTAACATCCCCCACAAAAAGCGCGTCAGGCGCAGGAAAAGAAGTGGGCTGGGGCATGGGTGTAACCACTTGGGGAGGGGGCTGGGGAGGACATGTCCCCACAATTTCTGAAAAGTGGCGATTTGTCTCCCCGGAACCCAAAAAGTTATCCTCGAGACCCAAATAAATGGCACCGGACCCTCCAAGACCGTGCTGGGGGTCACACAAATGTGCATCAGAAGCACCAAGTCAACACATCATGAACCTAAGTCATATTGTGACTTAGGGTACCCATTGTGCACCAGCGTGTGTAGTGCACAACGGGTAGCCGAACATGCACCGGCCTCTCCAAAACGAACCGAGTTTCTCAAAATGCGGCAGGGCCTTAAAACATTCGTTGTAGCTCTAAATAAACACACCGGGAGCTCTAAAAGAACACACCGGAGCCCCTCACAGAACACCGAGGCCATAAGACCGCATGGGGCCTAACAAAAACAGGTTGCGTCCTCAAAAAGCGATAAAGTCTTAAAATATAAAATGTAATTGAAAAACCAGAAACTAAATATACAAACAGGGGAGTCCTCGAAAATGCCGGTACCTACAAATATCGTCAGCGCACAAAAAGCAAACAAAACCATTAAAAAGTTGGGGTCTCAAAAATGTGCTGGGCGTAACAAAATGGATCCGTAAGGTACATCCATAGACGGAGAAAACGCAACGTTTCCAAAAAAAGAACACCGAGCTAGGGCCTTGGTTCGGTAGCAAATCTGGGAAGATATTTAAGCAAGGACGTGAGGTGCATCAATACTCAGCGGTATCCACTTATCTTTACCTCCAGAATAAGTGGAAAAAAATCATCAAATTGAATTCGTCGAATTTTCCTAGCGAACCCTCTATGAAGCATTCAGCACGCAAAATATGCCACAAGGCTACCATGTGGCAATAATTTATAAAACGTAGGCCAAGCAGAAATTGTAGAACGGCACGAAATGTGGCGAATGCGCTGAATGCGTGAGGCGGACGTGCACGTGCATGAAACTTATGGTGGTGGCGAACAGCGTTATGAACTGGAAGTCCTCAAATGATAAAATTTAACATTTCTAAATGATTTGTAACGGTGTAATTTAAACAGTGTGAGGTGACTTATCAAGGGATACCAACAGAAAACTTTCGAACGGGGTGCGGCAGTAAGGTTGAAATTCGGTAACTTGGAAAAGATCATCGAAGATTAGCCCCCCCCCCCCCCCACACACACAGAACAATTAAGTTGGTCACTGATTACTTGATTCTGAAAATATAAAAGATCCTTTTGAATATATAGTGTTCAAAATGCCCGGACTTCTTTTTAGATGCGGGTATCTGGTCACCCTCCAAATCAGTTTTTCCAGTAGCGTTAATCCTAGTTAGCCACTGTCTGCGAGCAGGTACGGCTCACGTGCGTGTGTGTGTGTCCGTGCCGAACTAGCCTGCGTGTGTATGTCCATGCCAATATAACCTGTGTATGTGTATCCATGACGGTATAACCTCCGTGGGTGTTTGTATCCATGCCGATACAACCTGTGTATTTGTATCCATGCCAATATAACGTGTGTGTGTGTGTATAATGTGTATAATGTGCAGCCCACACCAGCGGCAGCCGCGCTCGAGCACGCCAAGCCCACGCCGAGCAGCCTCGGCGGTGGGGAAGATCAGTGCCAGGTCGTCCGCAAACGCTAGGCACCTGATCTCCGCGCGCTCCAGCGCACGCAGCAGGGGCTCCATTCCAATATTGAAAATGAGCCCACTGAGCGGACAGCCTTGCCGAACACCCCGCAGGGTGTCAACACGGGCCGTCAGGCCTCCACCAGTGCGGAATCTGGTAGACGAACCCTCATAGAGGTCACGTAGAGTGCCCAGAGCCTCGGCCGGAAGACCAAAGGCGTCCAGGACACTCCAAAGGTGTGAATGGGGGACCGAGCCGAACGCATTGGCCAGGTCGACAAACGCCACATGGCACCCTTCATTGGAGCGACGGGCCCCATTGACAGCACACTGGATCACAAAGTTGTGCTCCAGCACACCATCAAAGGACCTGAAGCCCTTCTGATCGGGCGACAGGACATCTCCCGCCTCTGCCCAGGCGCTCAGCCGGTCCGCCCACACCCCAGCGTACAGCTTGGCAACCGTCAAGCCTAATGCTATCGGGCGCCAGCTGGCAGCCATGCTGGGGTCGCCACCCTTGTGGATCAGGACCGTCTCGGACTCCTTCCACGACGGCGGCACACGCTGCGCTCGCTGGCACAGCTCAAATGCCGCCGCCAGGAGGAGACAGTCGGGATCCAGGGCGCGCCACGCGGCATAGCGCAGGCCGTCAGCGCCCGGCGCCGTGTTGGAGGCACGGCGCAAGCGGCGCAGGACCTCGTCTCGGTGGACGGGCGCCGTCAGGTGCGTGCAGTCGGGGGCACGCCCCAGCTGGGGGGCCCCGGCCGGCCAGTCCGCCCACGGTTCCCGCTCCTCCGGCTGGGCAGCCAGGGGCGCGGCAAAGTGGGCTCGCAGGTCGGCCTCCGACACCTCACACCGCGGCACCACGCCCTTGAGAAGGCCCCGCACCGCCCTGGCGCGATCAGTCCTGTAAAGCCGCTGGAGTCGGCTGGCCTCGCGGGGATCGTGCATCGGGGCCCGCCAGGGCACCCGGTGACTCTCCCCGCGCGGCACAGCCGCCCCGGGAGGGGGTGGGGCAGGGGGTCCGTGGACGGGCACACATCCATGCGGTGCCCCAGGGGGACGAGGGGGGTGGCGAGAGGGAGGAGGTCTGCGGCCGGGCGCCCGGGCGGCAGTGCCCGGCGCACCAGCACCGTTGCGGCCGCCGCCCGTACGGCCGGCCGCTATATCCATGCTGATGCAACATGCGTGCATATATGCATGTCGATATCACCTGAGTGTGTGTGTTTGCAGCAGTGAGATGCAAGTACGCCGGCCAGCCCTGTGGCAGAGGCCGCGCCTGCCGCTACCTGTGGGTGCCGGTGCGCGGCCTGCGCTGCCTTCGCCGCATCTCGCCACGTACGTCACCAGCGCGCCGGCGGGCGGCCGCTCCTCTCGTGCTGGCGGCCTGTACATCTGGCGGTGGACCGCTGACAGGGGCGCGCTCAGGAGCTCTGGCAGAGACGGCAGAGCTCGAATGGTCACCAAATGCACGGTGGACGTCGGATGACGCGCTGGAAATCTGCCGTGGGAGCTCCCATTTCGTGTGCCGCCTGCCCGCTCCAGTAGTGGCGAAACATACTATGCCGTACACACTAGTCAGCGTCATAGACTGGAGCAGAACAGCTGCCAACTCTGGTAGCTGAGGCGCTCCAAACTATCACAGGAGTTCGCTCATATTTATCCAGGATAATGTCATTTTTCGTTTGCATGTATAAGGCAGCGTCGCAGTACAATCCCCAATAAGTACAAATATGCACGCACTGGTATGCGGGCTGGAAGATCACTTGTGCACTTCTCTCTCTGTTCGGTGCGGTTCTGGTAGTTTTGATTCTCACAATTCAACGAGTCGCACTTTTTATCCCGGAATAGTGAACACTGTAATGATATGATAGATGGCTGGAGATCTCTCACCACGATAGAAGGTCGAGGTCTTTATTTTCAGGACATGCTTTCAGATTGAATGGGAAAATGGCAACTTAGCATTAGCAGGGTAACAAGCCATACAGGTCCGAGGCTATCCCACCCGGGAGCTTCAGCCATGATGTGATAACTTCAGGGACGAACTGCCATCTCTATCTATAATGTGATAACTTCAGGGACGAACTGCCATCTCTATCTATAATGTGATAACTTCAGGGACGAACTGCCATCTCTATCTATAATGTGATAACTTCAGGGACGAACTGCCATCTCTATCTATAATGTGATAACTTCAGGGACGAACTGCCATCTCTATCTATGATGTGATAACTTCAGGGACGAACGCCATCCATCTAAGGATAACTTCAGGACGAACGCCATCTATCATGTTCAGGGCGCCATCTCTATTAATGGATACAGGCGCGCCAGCTCTATCTATATGATAACTTAGGACGAAGCCATCATCTATAATGGATAACTTCAGGACGAAGCCATCTCATCTATAATGTGATAACTTAGGGACACGCCAGCTCTATCTATAATATAACTGGACGCGCCATCTCATCTATGTGATCTTCAGGGACGCGCCATCATCTATAATGTATAACTTAGGACGACGCCATCTCTATCTATATGATAACTTCAGGACGCGCCATCTCTATCTAATGATAACTTCAGGGAGAACGCCATCTCTATCTATGATGTGATAACTTCAGGGACGAATGCCATCTCTATATATAATGTGATAACTTCAGGGACGAACTGCCATCTCTATCTATAATGTATAACTTCAGGGACGAACTGCCATCTCATCTATGATGTGATAACTTCAGGGACGAACTGCCATCTCTATATATAATGTGATAACTTCAGGGACGAACGCCATCTCTATCTATAATGTGATAACTTCAGGGACGAACTGCCATCTCTATCTATAACGTGATAACTTCAGGGACGAACTGCCATCTCTATCTATGATGTGATAACTTCAGGGGCGAACTGCCTGTCTAGCCATGGTCTGATGGCTTTAGGGATGAACGGTGCATATTCTTGTGCAGACCTCTTTCATAATGAAACCCACTTATCTGTCATGATTGTGAACATCTAGCTATGTTTCGTTAGCCAGTGGATATCCATTTCAATTGTATCTCTCCCTCTCATCTCGCTGTCTCTGCCTCTGTCTGTTTCTACCCCTGCCCATGTCCCACCCCACGTTCCTTTTTCTTTTTCTCTCAATATTTCTCTTTCTCCTTTTATTTTTATTTTTATTTCTCCTTTCTCTCTCTCTCTCTCTCTCTCTCTCTCTCTCTCTCTCTCTCTCTCTCTCTCTCCTCTCTCTCTCTCTCTCTCCTCTCTTCTCTCTCTCTCTCTCTCTCTCTCTCTCTCTCTCTCTCTCTCTCTCTTTCTCTCTTTCTCTCTCCCTTTCTCTTGTACCTCTTTCTCCCCTCTCTCTCATAAATCATGAAGCTATAATAATGTTGCAATGCGAAATTCATTGAAGGAGTAAACACCTCTAAAAACAAATATCATACAATACAATATTGCTATGCCACATGTACTCAGCGCTGACGCTTTATACTGTAATGAACAAAGCGTTCCTCACGTAAGTAGGTGCATGCCGAGATAGGACCCCGTTTGTGATGTACGTTTGACGTGTTCGTGTGTGTCAATGTGGATATAACCTGTACGTGTGTCTATCACAGTGCGTGTCCATGTCGATATAACATGTACGTGTCTAGGACACCTGGTCTCCATGTGGATATAACCAGGACGTGTGTTTATCACAGCGCGTGTCCATGTCGATATAGCCTAAACGCGTATCTATCACAACGTGTGTCCACGTGGATATAATCTGAACTTGCGTCTATCACAACGCATGTCCAGCACGTGTGTTTATTACAGCCAAATGCAGACGCGCTGGCCAGCGGTGCGGAAGCGGGCGCGTTTGTCGCCACCTGTCGACACTGCCGCGAAGCTTGGTCTGCCGTCGCCGCGTCTCGAAATGTACGTTACCACCGCGCTGGCTCGTGTCTTGCACTTGGCCGCGGACTCGTCGGTGGGGTGCATTCAGGACCCCTGGCAGGGACGGCAGAGATGGAAGTGTTGCCGAATGCGTGGTGTGCAGAGGTCTTGCTCGGAAAGCCCGTCGACCAAGATGCTGAGGTTGCTTCGCCGGGGCATGCCGACAGAGCTTTGCTCGCTTCGTCTCGTTTACTGGGTGGTTCACGACGCACTTTGTGCACATTCACGGCTAATGGCGCCAGAGCTTTGTTCTAATACCTGAGAAATTAATTGGAATTCAAGTCATTGGAAAACGCGGGAGAAAAGTATGGTAGCTTGCACCTGCGAACTATCAAATAAATCCACTCATGCATCTTCAGAGAAATGTCATGTTTGGATTGCTTATATTAGCCCCATAAACAAATATAATAAGCAAGAAATTCTTTTTTTTTTTTTTTTTAAATAAATTTAATCGAGTTGTTGTTGGGGTGAGGAACCAGGGTACCTCTTTCTCCCCTCTCTCTCATAAATCATGAAGCTATAATAATGTTGTAATGCGAAATTCATTGAAGGAGTAAACACCTCTAAAAACAAATATCATACAATGCAATATTGCTATGCCACATGTACTCAGCGCTGACGCTTTCTACTGTAATGAACAAAGCGTTCCTCACGTAAGTATGTGCATGCCGAGATAGGACCCCGTTTGTGATGTACGTTTAACGTGTTCGTGTGTATCATTGTGTATATAACCAGGACGTGTGTCTATCACAGTGCGTGTCCATGTCGATATAACATGTACGTGTCTTGGACACCTGGTCTCCATGTGGATATAACCAGAGCGTGTGTCCATGTTGATATAACATGTACGTGTCTTGGACACCTGGTCTCCATGTGGATATAACCAGGACGTGTGTCTATCACAGTGCGTGTCCATGTTGATATAACATGTACGTGTCTTGGACACCTGGTCTCCATGTAGATATAGCCTGCACATGTGTCTATCACCACGTGTGTCCATGTAGATATAGCCTGCACATGTGTCTATCACCACGTGTGTCCATGTGGATATAATCTGAACTTGCGTCTATCACAACGCATGTCCAGCACGTGTGTTTATTACAGCCAAATGCAGACGCGCTGGCCAGCGGTGCGGAAGCGGGCGCGTTTGTCGCCACCTGTCGACACTGCCGCGACGCTTGGTCTGCCGTCGCCCCGTCTCGAAATGTACGTTACCACCGCGCTGGCTCGTGTCTTACACTTGGCCGCGGACTCGTCGGTGGGGTGCATTCAGGACCCCTGGCAGGGACGGCAGAGATGGAAGCGTTGCCGAATGCGTGGTGTGCAGAGGTCTTGCTCGGAAAGCCCGTCGACCAAGATGCTGAGGTTGCTTCGCCGGGGCATGCCGACAGAGCTTTGCTCGCTTCGTCTCGTTTACTGGGTGGTTCACGACGCACTTTGTGCACATTCACGGCTAATGGCGCCAGAGCTTTGTTCTAATACCTGAGAAATTAATTGGAATTCAAGTCATTGGAAAACGCGGGAGAAAAGTATGGTAACTTGCACCTGCGAACTATCAAATAAATCCACTCATGCATCTTCAGAGAAATGTCATATTTGGATTGCTTACATTAGGAAGAGTCGAAGTAGCATACCAAAGCAGTATAATTATGTGATTATGCACATGTGGATATGAGAACTGGAAGGTGGCTGGCGAGTACCTCTGGCTGTTCGGTGAGGTTCTGGCAACTCTGGCTCTCACACGACAAAATCGCACATTTATCCTGGCAAGAAGAAGGAGGCGTGAAGGCTGTAATGCCGCGACTACCTCAGGCGCGAACTGCATCTTTTGTTGCCAAATCCATTCTATGAACCCATCTCTCAGTCATGTCCCAAAGAACTATGCCTCGTTCGCCAGCGATCAATCGCATCGAATGCTGTAGAGAGGATACCGTGTCTCGAACGCGACTGACGTTTTCAGTGCATGCACCCGATGCCGGCGCCGTCACCAAACTCATTTACCTCCAGACGAGGAAGATGATTAAGCCCCCCTTAAAGCATCTCGATATGAGTGGCACTGCTCCTCGTTCCCGATGCTCCTGCGCCCGTGCACTGTACGGCTTTGATCCGCCTTGGTGACGAATGTTCGCATTCCAGGGGCTTGCAACAAGCGCTGCAAGGGGGCCTGCCGGCCGTGCCGGCTCGGCTTCTGCTGCAGGAAGGCGTGCCGCGGCGCGTGGTGCAGGGGCTAGGCGCGCGCCCCTCTGCAGCTGAGGTCCGCGTGACGGTGCGTCGCGGTGGTGGTGCGCGGTCGCGACGGCACCGCACGCGTTCTTCAGGCTGATGCACTTCCATCAGCTCCGTCCTGGAATAACACGGCCGCGTCTCTCCGCCTGCTGGTCAATACACCGACGGGCAGTCCTGAGGACGGCGTTGGGGAGGGGGGGCGAGGAGCCGGTAGCTCGGCTGGCAGAGTGTCTGACTCTTGATCGCAAGGCCGTTGGTTTCGAATCTTGCAGCCGGCGGCAGTACCGAGTCCATCCGCGACCAATGGACGTGAGAGGTTGGCGTCACTATAGGGCCTGGCGGTTGAATGCGTCGTAAAGGAACCAAGGTTCTTCTTCGTCTGAGGGCGGTGCGCTCTCGCCGCCGTTGACATGGACGGCGCTCGGCAGTCGCCTGCAGCGACACCGATGTCAGCTGCTGTACATTGTATACCGACACACTGGCAGCCACTGTACACTGTACACCGACTCACTGTCAGCCATAGCTGGCCGCCCGTGCAACTGCGATCACTAGTGCAAGGCCCGGTCCAGATGGTTGGTTGGTTGGTTATTGTTTTTTTAAACGACACATTGACCGTTGAGTCATGCAGCGTCGCCAATCTCTGACGACGATTGGTAGCGAGCGAAGAGTAGCGACAACCTTTCGATTGTGAGACGAGCAACTTGCCCCTAGACTACTCGTCCCCGCCCGGTCCAAGTGAAGGGAGGACTCCTGGAACAGATAGCTTCACCGCGCGCCACTGTAAGGCAACGACATCACTTCCCTCACCCGACAGGGGTATAGACACTGACAATAATGGAACCAACCGGGCCAGCCTCCACCACTTCCTGGGCGTCGAACACTTCACAGGCCGACCCCGCCGCTTGAAACGACGACCCGAAACTTCAAAGGGCGCTCCCGGCGCCCAAGACGCGGGGAGGGTGGAGCGGGCACAACGGGTCTGATTGGTAGCATGGAGAAATAACACGCGGGTGCCTCAAAGGTGCATTCCGGACCTGGATAAGCGTCCTGGGGCTTCAAAGAGTTCGCCGGCACTGCATACGACATCCAGAGGCTTCAAGTGCTCAGGGACTCGACTCGTGGGGACTAAGAAGCTGTCGGCGAGGGTCGAGCTACCCCGAGTACAGTCACTGTGGTGGGGGGGGGGGGGGCGTCGGTAGCTCAGTGGCCAAGCTGATCGTCTGGCACGCTGGAGGTACGGGGTTCAGTGGTGGTGGCTGTTGGTTTTGCGACACGTCGACCGTCGAGTCGACGTGTCTTTGTTTTCACTGACGGACCTAAAGACGCAAAGTACACAGGAAATGCCATTGGTTCAGGTGCGCACACAAAGCAACATCGCTTGCCAAACGGGTCCTCCATTTTCGTCGCCGAATTACAAGCCATCCGCACTGCCCTTCGCCACGTCGGCAACCGTTCAATTTGTCCCCAATGCGCAGTGTGGTCGTTTGTGCCTGCTTCAAAGCTGTGCTTCGATCACTTTCTTCACTTTCCTTTTCACACCGTTTCCATATTTCCATTTATAACACACTTGAAACACTTCATATGATGCGCATCAAGGTCAGTTCCCTGTGGGTGCCCAGCCACTGCGGCATTCAGGGAACGATGAAGCAGACCAATTAGAAAAATCATCATTGCGATTTCCAAACATGACAAAAAATTCGACAAAAGTTTGCAGTTTTTAAATCAACGATAAAACAGAGCATACGATATTTTTGAAACAACAATGAACTGAAACTGCAAACCACACAATTATGTCTCATCAAACCTATCATCGATAACTGGGCCACATCATATCAAAAACACAGACGAGAAGAAAATTTATATCGTGGCTCAGCATACGTCACACTTTTCTCACCCATCGATATATTTACACTGCTTCACCTCGACCTTCATGCCCGGCACGCAACACTCGCCTTACAGTTTCACATATTTTCCCACACTGTCATCGGAGAACACCATGATCACCATGATCATTTACCACGATCATCGGAGAACACCTTTTCTGCTTCTCCCAGAGTCGGCGATGGCGGGCCGCCACGGTCGAGTCTGGTCAGGGCCCTGACAGAGGTGGCGGCGGGCCGCTCCGGTCGAGTCTGGTCAGGGCCCTGACAGGGGGTGGCGGCGGGCCGCTCCGGTCGAGTCTGGTCAGGGCCCTGACAGGGTGGCGGCGGCGGGCCGCTCCGGTCGAGTCTGGTCAGGGCCCTGACAGGGGTGGCGGCGGGCCGCTCCGGTCGAGTCTGGTCAGGGCCCTGACAGGGGTGGCGGCGGCGGAGGGACGCTCGGGCAGAATCAGCCAGGTATAAACGTCAGGTTGCTCTGGTTGGCATCACCTGTGAAATCTACAACACGTGGCGGATCAGACCGATACCCATCGACGCTGATGACGAAACTAACCGCAGTCAGCGACTCCAGGCCATGGCTGGCGGCACCGCAAAAGCGATCTGACAGTGTACACTGGTACGGATCAGAGCGCGAACAGCAGGTTCGTGTTCCACAGCGACCCGGCATCAGAGAAGCAGAAAAATAGTGAGAGAAAGGTTGAGAAAAGAAAATGAGACAGAGGGAGAGAGAATGTGTTGTATATTTTGGTATGTTTGAATGCATATTTACACACGCACTCATATGCATATATATATATATATATATATATATATATATATGCATCATCAGAGGCGCAGTCAGGGTTTTCTTACTGGGTCTGACCAAAATGTCAGGAATCAGAAACTACTGTCAGCGCCAAAAATGTCTTATGTGCGGTGAAAATATCACAATTTCTTCCTTGTCGTGTACTTGTTGCTAATGGAGGTAGGCAAGCCTCCTTAGCCACCGATCTGTAATCGCTTTCTGTGGAATTTCGAGAGAACAAAGCATCTTCGGCATCTATCTCCGAGATAACTATCTATCAGGTTATCTATCTCTGGTGAGATAGATAACCTCACAATTTTGATTCGCCGAGTTTCTGAACATTGCCAACGCACACCAAGCATGCGGCAACACTTCTATCTCTGCCGCCACTGACGGAAACCCTGGGTGCGCCCTGCGACAGGTTCAGCATGGGAGAAGCACGTGGACGGGTGCCGGCGCGGTGGTGACTTACCTAGTGGGAGGCTGCTCAGGCAGCCGAGGGCGCCTTGCACCCCGTCCAGGTAGCCGCAGGAGCCGTCTTTGCAAGGCTGGCCGACGTATCCACAATCCCCTGTGACAGACACACGCGCAAGTTATATCAACATGGACATACACACACGGACGACAGCTGTACCTATTCACGGACGAGGTCCTATATCGGCCTGCAATTACATAAGGGACGGTTTGCTCAAGGGACGGCACAAGGGACCTGCACAAGGGACGGTTTGCTCAAAGACTGTACAACAGACCTACACAGAGGACGGTTTGTTGTTGGACACGATAGAATCGGTCAGCATGTAGTACCCTATCTCCCTGTCTACCCTGCCATAGGCAGATACGGATACAGAAGCTACTTATCTTCTTGAATGCCACTAATTATCTACTTGATAGCCAAGGTAACTAAATATGAGGCACGTTGAAAAGAATGGTGTTCTAAATCGGGTGGAAGTTTAAATGGGGGTGGGAGCCCAGGTAGGCCGCAGATCCTAGGTGCCACATCTTACATCTTGGGAACCTATTATTCGGTCTTAAGACCTATTCTCATTTATTGAAGCCACCTCTTGCCACTCCTGGATTTTCTATGTCAAATTATAGCCTTCTGTAGTTCCGAAAGTACTCTATTGTATTTCGTCACTCGTCTCGTTTCCTCTTGATTCTTCTTTTGGACCCGTCCCATATGTTCCATGGACCTAACCTTGGTCCCGAGGACTTTTTTCGCTCATAGTAAGGGCTTCGTATGCCACTTTAGGGAATCGGCAAAATTTCCTGGGAAATTGCGTGCGTTGTGAGACCTCCGCTAGTGCTGAGGTTTCTCATTTTTCACTCGCTGAGCCTCCAGTTCCGCTTTATGGGGCTCATCTCATCTTCCGTGGTCCTCCCTATCCGCATTGTGGGCGTCCCTTTGCAGCCCATGGGCCTCCAATGTTATTTTATGTACTTACCGTAACATTTTAGGGACCTCGTCTCATTTCTTGAGGCCTCCCGGTGGGTTTTGGATCCTCCTCCTTCATGTGACAGCTTAGGGGCAAGTTCTTCCAGCTTACGGTTCTCGTCTCATTTCCCGTGAACTTCCTACCCGTCTTGGGGATTCCGATTGCACCCTGGAGACTTGAATTCTCAAATGACTCCCTCCTGCACGAGCTTACATGCTTAGTCTCGTTTCCTAGGAGGCTCCTGTGCCCGCCGGGAGGCTCCTGTCCAAGCCGGGCCTCCGGAACCGGCTTGGACGTGTACAGAAACTGTCTCCCCAAATACCCAGTTGTGGGAGTGGCGACCCATGCTGACCTGACGTCACGGGTACGGCAGTGTGGGACCTGGAGACGGATAGTTGGAGACCCGGGAAGGATAGTTGGAAACCGGGAGAATGATAGTTGGAGAACCGGGAAGGATAGTTGGAGACCCGGGGAAGAATAGTTGGAGACCGGGAGAAGGATAGTTGGAGACCAGGAGAATGATGCTGGAGGCCGGGAGAAGGATAATTGGAGACCGGGAGAAGGATGGTTGGAGACTGGGAGAAAAGTAGTTGGAGACCAGGAGTAGGATAGTTCAACATAGGGAGAAAGCTAGCCTGTGACCTGGAGAAGGATAGTGGGATGCTAGGAGAATCATAGTTGGACACAAGAAGAAACATAGTTTGGGGGCCCGGAGAAGGGTAGTTGGAGACTGGGAGGAGGATAGATGGATGCAGGAAGAAGGATAGTTGGAGACCTGGAGAAGGGTAGTGGGAGACCGGGAGAAGGATAGTTTGTGACCTGGAGGAAAGATAGTTGGGTGCTAGGAGAAAGATGGCTGTGGGCTTGAGTAGGATAGTTGGTGGCTATGGGCGCGATAGTTGGAAACGGGAGAAGAGAATAGATTGGCCCTGGAGTATGGTAGTTTACGGCAAGGAAAGCGATACATGAAGGCAGGAGTAGGATAGTTTTGGCCAGGAGCAGGCTGGGAGAATGACAGTTGGGGACCAGGAGAAGGGTAGTTAGTGCCCGAGAAGAGATAGTTGGGGCACGGGAGAAGGATGGCTAGTGTCCGAGAGGAGAAGACCGGGTAGCATTGCTGTGTGAAGCCTTACGGACTGGTTCAGGCTCGTCGCAGCACCGGCCGTTGCAGAAGTTGAAGCAGGTGATGCATCGCACGCCGGGCTGTTGGCACGACGACCCCGAACTGATCCATCTGGCTGCAACAGACCGGAACACAAAGTGTCAGAAGTATCCGTGTCAGTGACACTGCCCATACAGAGCATCACAGAGGTATCCGTGTCAGTGACACAGCCCATACCGAGCGTCACAGAGGTATATGTGTCAATGACACGGTTCACACAGAGCGTCACAGAGGTATCCGTGTCAGGGACACAGCCCATACCGAGCATCACAGAAGTATCCGTGTCAGTGACAGAGCCCATACCGAGCGTCACAGAGGTATATGTGTCAATGACACGGTTCACACAGAGCGTCACAGAGGTATCTGTATCAGTGACACAGCCAATACAGAGCACCAGAAGTATCCTTGTCAGTGACACATCCCATACAGAGCATCACAGAGGTATCCGTGTCAGTGACACAGCCCATACCGAGCGTCACAGAGGCACCCGTGTCAATGAAACGGTCCTATACACAGCAACACTTAGGTATTTAGTCACAGCAAGTCTATGGGACTGTTGCCATTGAATCGTTGTCCATGAACGATGCAGCTCACAGGAAATCACCGACGTAACTGTAGCAAAAATAATCACTGTGAAACAACAGCAAGAACAACAAATACACACACACACATACACACACACACACACACACACACACACACACACACACACACACACACACACACACACACACACACACACACACACACACACACACACACACACACACACACACACACACACACACACACACACACACATACACACACACATACACACACACATACACACACACACACACACACACACACACACACACACACACACACACATATATATATATATATATATATATATATATATATATATATATTGTGCTCTTTGACTGGGGCGGGGACACTGACTGGGGAAGGGGCTTTGACTGTGGAGGATCTCTGGCTGAGGAGGGGCTTTGACTGTGGAGGATCTCTGGCTGAGGAGGGGCTTTGACTGTGGAGGATCTCTGGCTGAGGAGGGGCTCTGACTGGGGAGGGGCTCTGTCTGAGGAGGGGCTTTGACTGTGGAGGATCTCTGGCTGAGGAGGGGCTCTGACTGGGGAGGGGGCACAGCCATGGCTGGAAGACGATGACCCAGAGGCTAACATACTAAAGGAAGCCCCGGGACAGAATATTAGTAACCTGAGTTGCACATGCTACAGTGTTATGGAAGCAAGGTGAATGGGCTTGATTAAACCGAGCTAGGCTAGTTCGAGATTAAGCCCCTTATTATTTGTTTCGTTCAAAGATATGTGCACCCGTGATATTGTATGTGCACATGTGAAAAACCATACCAAGCATTGTTTCTTCTAGACGGCTCAACAGGAAGCCTGCCGATGCCTCAAAACTGCATAAACTTAATTGGCAGCCAAACGCAAACCCTAGAACCATCATCTTGCAGCACAAATGTTGCGAATTTAACATTAGTTATCACGAATTTGATGTTAGTAAGTCACCAAATCGACCTGCAGGAAAACAAATTCTTTGCCAATTCATTTGCCATGGGATGAAGAACACTGAAAACAGAGTTCATCATATCATGCGTATCCTGCTCCCTTGTACTCTGGCAAAATCGGCAGACAACAAATAATACGACTTGCATTATTCACGCACTGAAGCACTTCCAGTAGTAGTGGACGTTGTCATGGCAACCATTACTGTACTTACCCTGTCGACTCTTTGACAACACCTGAAGGGATTGTATGCACGATGTTAGATGTATTGAGAGTATTCATCTCTGGTGATAATTATGACGCTCAAAACATACACCAAGCTAAAACATGCATCACAGGTAACGATATATGGCTGACATCACGTGAAAGCTCCAAATGTTGGCTATCCGTCGGGCACAATTTCGTTGCGGTCGGGTCAACGTGCTGCGCGTGCGCATCACTGGGGTCCTGAGAGAACGGGTGTCCGGTGGATGACCGGCCGCCCATAGGAATAGCATGCAAACTTACTTCATTGCAAATTTAAGCTGCCTAAGACCACGTCACATCACAGTTGCACATAGGTCCTTCACTACTGGTCCACAGAGGTGAGTGCCGCGTGTCACAGCCAGCAGGGGCACCCTGCAGCGAAGTGAAACGCTCAGCCCGCCAAGAGCGGCCCTGTTGCGTGGCCAGGCGCGCCTACAGTCAGTGTGTAACAGCGGCTACCTGTGTGCATGGCCGGGAATCACGTACACATGAGCTCTACGGCGAGAGACCACTCACCCTGGACGGCTGCAGCCACCAGGCAGAGCACTAGCAGGACGGACAGCAGACGCATGACTGCCGGCTGTGCAGCTTGGTGAGAATGACGCACCACCCGGCCACGCTGTCACCTTTATACCCCCTGGCTGTGACGTGTGTGGGCAAACGTCACTCACGACTGGTCACCTGCTGAGCAGTCGTGACGTGACGTGTGCCGTGGCCGCAGGCGTGCTCGCGAACAGAGTCCCAGATAGCATGAATAACATGAAACTGTGAATAACATGAATGTCATGAGCCCACCGATAGTATGAAAGGTGGCGAATTGTATGCTCATTTTCCCTGTACCAATCGATGCTATTCGTGTGGCCCCCATCAGTAGTTGCCTTTCGACAGTTACGCCTACTTCTTGCACGCCCACTCACACCGTACACCAAGGAATTGTTAGACGCGTAACACGGATACTTACTCATATAACCGGTAGAAGTCCTCGGCGGTTCCCTCGGCGGAATTTCAATGCGAGTGTAAGGACATGGTTCAGATGTATGACAATATTGTGTTATTCTGTTATCGGTACACCGCACGGGGAGAGGGGGTGATGGAGAGTGGGCGAGTGGCGGTGTGATTGCGCCGTGTTGTGGTCCGGAAGTGACATGTACCTAACTAGCTGGAACGTCCTGCGGTGTTGTAAGCTAGGGAGATGGACCTCAGCCCGGAGATTAGCGATGGGCGTGGTGCAGTGTGCTCCAGTGGTGAGGCGTAAGGCCTGATTTTATATGCGTTCAAGTGATGTGATGTGTGTCGGGAATGTACGATCGAAGATAAACGCAATGTATTCCAGGATTGAGCGATCCAAAACGACATGTATTTTGGTCAGTGTGGCTCTGTCTGCACCCCAGTCGTGACCGAAGATGCAGCTTTTGAGAGGTCCTAAACAGCGCTTAGCACATCACTGTTTAGGACCAGCAACATTGGCCAGAAATAGAGTCCTTTGTCTAAGGCGATGTCAAGATGGGTGAAGGTGGTTTGGTGAGAAATAGTTTGATCGTGATAACGTAGCGGTGTAAGAGGTAGAATAAGCTCACCGTGGGGAACAGAGAGAAAAGCACCGTGACTGATTTCGTGGGGGAGACCTGCTGTCCCCAAAGGGATTGCAGATCTCCCAGAGCATGGATCAAATATATTCCTGCAGAGCACCAGGAATCAATTTGATCCATGGCGCGCTGCATGGGGTAATTTGCTCTGCATGCCGATGGTTGTCCGTACCAAATGGCCAGATCGTCGGTGTAAAAAGAGTACGCTAGACAGGGGCAATCTTGTAGAGGTCAGCGAGAGCGTCCTTGGTCATCATGAGGAAGAGGGTCGAGAATAAAATGCTGCCTTGGGGAACGCCTTGGTCAAGTCTGTGGGGCCGAGAATAGATGTTGCGCAGCGGGCAGTGAATGTTCCCGCGCTTAACATCCATCAGTTTATCTCAGTAGCTAATCGGCGGACCCAGCTGATTAAAACGGCAATCGATAGATCCGTACAAGGCACGTTTGGATGTCTGCAAATGTTGATTTGATGTGCTAACGATGACGCCATGTGCCAGGTTTCGCCAGGTTCGGACGGCAGTCGACACGTATCGGACGGAGCTGAACATGCAGCGGTAACGTACGCACTGATGTTGGGAAGGGGTTCAGGACGCCCTGATGTTGAGGAGGGGTTCAGTACGTAATGATGTTGAGGAAGGGTTCAGTACGTAATGATGTTGAGGAAGGGTTCAATACGTACTGATGTTGAGGCGTTCAGTACATACTGATGTTGAGGGGGGTTCAGTACGCACTGATGTTGAGGAGGGATTCAGTATGCACTGATGTTGGAGAGGTTCAGTACGCCCTGATGTTGAGGAGGGATTCAGTACGTACTGACGTTGAGGATGGATTCAGTACGCCCTGATGTTGAGGAGGGATTCAGTACATACTGATGTCAACATCAGTTGGCATCAGTTGGTGTCAATTGATGTTGAGGATGGATTCAGCACGTACTGATGCCAACATCAGTTCACATCAGTTGATATCAACTGATGTTAAGAAGGGATTCACACTAACAGCAGTTAACTATTCCAACAGGAGCATGTGGTGAAGAATTCCAACAGCTTTCTGTGTTCAACATGATTCGGTAAGGACAAGCGGGAATGGGCACAGTATCGTCAGCAGGCAAGCATATAGATAAGTGAGTAAGTGTGCAAGCAAGGAAGCATTCGTTTTACGGTTTATGTTCGCACTGTACGTGTACCTGAATCATCTCAATTATCAAACCTTCAGTTCTCTCGTTTGCTACCATTGATGGGTTGGCATATCCGTGAGCACTACCACAACCACTGTTGATGGCAATTGCACTTAACCCAACAAATAAATACTGAGCTGTTTTTGAAAACCATTATGGGCGCAGGATCGCTAGATCAGTTGGGGATGGGGAGGCTCAGCCCTGGGTCTCGATCAACATAGGGTACCCGAAAGGTCAATTCTTCTTGGATGTGGGCCGGCTTATTTTGTCATGTTGAAGAAAATCAATGTCATGCATATTCTCTTCTTTTTCCAGTTTTCCAAGAACCTAGTCTATCCGAGAACAAAATAATCAGGAAGTTGTTGATCGTTTTTCGATCAACAACTTCCTGATTATTTTCGACTGCTACCAAATATAAAGAATTTACCTGGTGCCGAAACGACATCTTCCCTTTTCGTTCCGCATCGTGCCAAATTCAATCATTGCTCTATAATATTTATATATGTTACTTCGAATTTCCGTTGATCAAAACGGAGTAAAGAGTACGAAAAGAAACAACACACATAACCATCAGAGCAAGCTCCACATTGCGATCAGTGCTAAAAGGCCAATATGATTATCGATTTTAGAAAACTTAAAATAGAATTGCTTATACCATTCCAAATTATCAGAGGTCACTGCCATTGCTAAGTAGTACTAAGAATAACCGCTTAATGTCGTCACCAGTCTTTATATATATTTTGGGAAATCTTACACCTACCTAGAGCGACCACGTGTAGCATGTCATATGCGACATTTATACAGCACTGCTTGCATTTTTCACGGGCTAGACTTACAAGGCGTGGGAGGACCAAGTTGTTGGGCAGCTTAGCTGCAAATTCGGGGGGAGCCCTCCCAACCGAATAGGATTCTACACCCCTACCAGATGTGTACGGCTAGCACATCTGAGCGTGCCGTAGTGCTGTACACACGAGTAGCGACAGCATAGGAACGTGGGGGGCAATGGGTCCGGGTGCTTTGTACTGCACACAATGCTACCATTGTTTGGTAATCCGAGTGGAAAACCCTGGCTCAGCCGCATCGCTGGGGCTAAGCGGTATTGGTGAGCGGAAATCCCTCCTTCAATTGGCTCATTTGTAATGCTTGCCTAACTCGCACAATTGCATTTGGCTATATCAACAGACAGGGGAACATAGGGTACTTTTTTGTTGTTGACAATGCAGCAGCACGATATCCTATGTTCAATATTATGCTTATAGTGATTCATGGAAAGCACGGACTTCAACTTACGTCTGGTAGCGCCAAGAACAATGGCGAATATCCATCTATGTCAGTAGACGTAACGACTGAAACCAAAAGAGTGTAGCAAAACGCCTAGTTCATGGTATGGATAGCAATTGGTAGATACGCAACGCTTGAATGCCGGTGTCATGCATCTGCCTCTCAAGACGTGATACTAGAACCTACTAGAACCCATCACGTGCTAACAATTTGTTTTCTCTTCGTTTAAAAAAATATTAAATCCAAGGTATTGCTGGGGTGCCTCCCGCGACGAGCCTGCCGCGAACCATTCTTCCGGAGTCCCCCGACAAGGCAGCGCACACTGCTCAATTAAACTCGCGCCGATTAAAAAGAAAACGCTGCATAATTCGATTTCACCCATTTCAGTCCAAACACCGGGTTGTCACCAAATCCACGTTAGTTCATGTGTGTACGCCCTTTGCACATTCGTAGCAACCACCAAACTTCCTGCACTTCTGCAGTTTCTGCGGCTGATGTCAGGTCCCGTACGTTTTGCTAGTTACAGTCATATGATGGTCTTGTGCCGTATTTCGCGTCATGCACAGTTCATTGGTGTGGTGTTCACTTCGAGTGGTGATTCACTGAGACATATTTATAATTGCATGACAAAATTCGAAAATTGTTTTGCCTCTTTCCGCATTTCATTGCGCAAAGAAAAACCGGATATTACGCTGGCTTTTCATGTACCTAATCGTTTCTTTTAATTATTCTCCCAGACTGGCTACGGAATTGGAGCTCTGGCTCGGTGTTCATTTTACGATCGGCATTGTTTCGTTTTTGTCTTCTAATGTGTTTAGGGTTCCATCAGTGCATTTCCTAGTGCCCCGGTGCATTTTTCATGTTTTCCTGCTTTTGTGAACCCACTGTGTTTTTGTGGTACCGGCGCGTTTTCATTTCGCGAAGGCCCAGATGTGAGCACTTACTGTCCCGACTTGTTTCTTCAGGAGCATGTCGCTTTTTGTCGGTCCAGGCCTGTTTTTGAGATCACCATCCCGCCTTTGTAGCCCGATGTGCGGCCGACGGCAGTCAAGCGGACCTTACCCAGCGCACGTGCTAACTTTACGTCCAGTCCGAGAACCCGGGCCAGGTCGCGGGACTTCCCCACAGGAGCCCACGGCGCCACGCTGTATACTGTTCCGCCTCGGCGCGCCCGGGCCTCTGTTGGCGAGCACACCTGCGGCCACGGCACACGTCACGTCACGTCTGCCCAGCAGGTGACCAGACGTGAGTGGCGTCTGCCCACATACGTCACGTCACGTCTGCTCAGCAGGTGACCAGACGTGAGTGGCGTCTGCCCACACACGTCACGTCACGTCTGCTCAGCAGGTGACCAGACGTGAGTGACGTCTGCCCACACACGTCACGTCACGACTGCTCAGCAGGTGACCAGACGTGAGTGGCGTCTGCCCACACACGTCACGTCACGTCTGCTCAGCAGGTGACCAGACTTGAGTGACGTCTGCCCACACACGTCACGTCACGTCTGCTCAGCAGGTGACCAGACGTGAGTGGCGTCTGCCCACACACGTCACGTCACGTCTGCTCAGCAGGTGACCAAAGTGGTGACGTCCACACACGTCACGTCACGTCTGCTCAGCAGGTACCAGACGTGAGTGGCGTCTGCCCACACACGTCACGTCACGTCTGCTCAGCAGGTGACCAGACGTGAGTGACGTCTGCCCACACACGTCACGTCACGTCTGCTCAGCAGGTGACCAGACGTGAGTGACGTCTGCCCACACACGTCACGTCACGTCTGCTCAGCAGGTGACCAGTCGTGAGTGGCGTCTGCCCACACACGCCATAGCCAGCGGGCATAAAGGTAACAGCGTGGCCGGGTGATGCGTCATCCTCGCCGGGCTGCACAGCGGGCAGTCATGCGTCTGCTGTCCGTCCTGCTGTCCGTCCTGCTGGTGCTCTGTCTGGTGGCTGCAGCCGTCCAGGGTGGGTGGTCTCTCGCCGTAGAGCTCATATGTGCGCGATGTCCGGCCATGCATACAGATAGCTGCTGTTTATATATACACATATATTATATATACATATATATGTATGTATACATATCTTTATAAATATATATGTTCCGCTGGCGAATTTTCGGAATTTCACAAACTGTCTGAGTCGACATAAAAATTCCAAAGCCTTCAATTTCCTTTTAAAGTTTTTGTGCATCTTCACGGACACAAAAACTGGGTAGGGCACATTATTAAACCGTGCGATCACAAGGACAACAAACCCTCTCCGCCCACTACGGGAATGTGACATTTCGCCTAATTTGCGCGGTGAAGATGGACAAAAACGCCAACCTTGGAATATGAAGGATTATTTTGACCTATTGTGGCCAGAGGCAATTAAAAACTGTTCTCCGTTCGGTGTGTCAACGCTAATGCTCGTGTGCTACATAACCAGTAACAGGTGTAACCAGTAACATAATAACTAGTAACATGCTCGTGTGCTACATGTAAAAAGTTGCAATGGTTGGGGCACACTAATTGGGGCATGATTGGGGATTTGAAAGAAAGGGGTCGTGCTTCCCCAACGCGCACAAATATTTTCCACTGCAAGTATGTTATATATATATATATATATATATATATATATATATACATATATTTATATATATGTATATATATATATGTATATATATATGTATATCTACATATATATAGCTGCATATATATATATATATATATATATATATATATATATATATATATATATATATATATATGTGTGTGTGTGTGTGTGTGTGTGTGTGTGTGTGTGTGTGTGTTTGTCGTTGTTGCCGTCGTTGTAAGGATTTCTGCTACAGTTACGTCGGTGATTTCCTGTGAGCTGCATCGTTCATGGACAACAATTCAATGACACCAGTCCCATAGGACTTACTGTGACAAAATATTCAAATGTCGCTCTGTGTGGGGCTGTGTCACTGACACGGATACCTCTGTGACGCTCTGTGTGAGCCGTGTCACTGACACAGATACCTCTGCGACGCTCATTATGAGCTGTGTCACTGACACGGATACCTCTGTGGCGCTCTGTATGGGCAGTGTCATGACACGGATACCTCTGTGGCGCTCTGTGTGGGCTGTGTCACTGACACGGATACCTCTGTGATGCACTGTATGGGCAGTGTCACTGACACGGGTACTTCTGACACTTTGTGTTCCGGTCTGTTGCAGCCAGATGGATCAGTTCGGGGCCGTTGTGCCTACAGCCCGGCGTGCAATGTCAGACCTGCATCAACATCTGCAACGACCGGTGCTGCGACGAGCCTGAACCAGTCCGTAAGGCTTCACACAGCAATGCTACCCGGTCTACTTGTCCCGGACACTAGCCATCCTTTTCCCGTGCCCCAACTATCTCTTCTCTAACCCTAACTATCCATCTCCTTATTCAATAACATCATTCTCCTAGCCTACTCCAGGCCAAAACCATCCTGCTCATGTCTCTAAATATTGTTTTCATAGCCGCCAACTATCATTATCCAGGCCCCTAACTATGCTTCTTCCGTCTCAGGTCACAAACTATCCTTCTCCTTGTGTCGAGCTATCCTACTCCTGGTCTCCAACTACCTTTCTCCCAGTCTCAAACTATCCTTCTCCCAGTATCCAATTATCCTTCTCCCGGCCTCCATCATCATTCTCCTGGTCTCCAACTATCCTTCTCCCGGTCTCCAATTATCCTTTTCCCAGTCTCCAACTACCCTTCTCCCAGTCTCCAACTATCCTTCACCCGGTCTCCAACTATCCTTCTCCCAGTCTCCAACTTTCCTTCTCCTGGCCTCCAACATCATTCTCCTGGTCTCCAACTATCCTTCTCCCGGTCTCCAACTACCCTTCCCCGGGTCTTCAACTATTCTTCCCCGGGTCTCCAACTATCCTTCCCGGTTCTCCAACTATCATTCTCCCGGTTTCAAACTATCCTTCCCGGGTCTCCAACTATCCGTCTCCAGGTCCCACACTGCCGTACCCGTGACGTTAGGTCACCATGGGTCGCCACTCCCACAACTGGATATTTGGGGAGACAGTTTCTGTACACGCCTAAGCCGGTTCCGGAGGCCCCGAGACGGGCACAGGAGCCTCCTAGGAAACGAGACTAAGCATGTAAGCTCGTGCAGGAGGGAGTCATTTCCGAATTCAAGTCTTCATGGCAGAGGTCAAACAAACCGTCACTTGTGCAGGTCTCTTGTTCTGCTCTATGAACAAACCATCCCTTGTGTATGTCTCTCGTGAAGACATAAAAACGTAAAAGAGCAGTGCAGCCATGAGCTACAAGGGTTCTTCTTGGTTGCGCTCTGGATACTCAACCAGTTGCCCACCAAATCCGTCTATC
Source organism: Imbricaverruca yamaguchii (assembly GCA_034440575.1). NCBI lineage: Eukaryota > Metazoa > Arthropoda > Thecostraca > Neoverrucidae > Imbricaverruca > Imbricaverruca yamaguchii. The sequence continues at coordinate 151,950 of JAOTOL010001268.1, read as the reverse complement.
AGCCCTCCCTGGAATACTGAAAAGCAAGCCCTCTATTCTTATAATGATTGTCTATGCTGTTTTTAAGGATGCTCAATGTGTTGCTACTGGCCATGGTCTCTGGCAGCTGGTTCCAGTGTTTTATTACCCTGTTGGTGAAGAAAGCCTGTCTTAACCTTGTCCTGCTGTGGTTAAATTTAATTTTGAATTGATGACCTCTAATTGCATCATTTCTGTTAAATTCAAACGCTTCCCGGAGATATCCATTCTTCAGACCATGGACAAATTTAAAGACCTCGATGAGATCTCCTCTCAGCCTTCTATATTTAAGTGAAAATGGAAAATTCCAGTGGACTTCCAGTGGACAAATTGTGCCAGAAACTTTACCCAGCTTATAGAAAATAAAGACCTTTTTACTGTCCACATCACAGTTCCTAGCCAAATCCAATTCTTTTCCTCGCTTTGCTTCTCTGGTTTTTTGCTTCAGTGTCTCTAGCTTTTCGATGCGACCTTAGATTTACGATATTTGAAGCTTCCTTAAACACTCTAAATGCAGCTTTCTTAGCCTTAATTGCTTTTATCAAGTCTGGTGTAAGCCATGCTGGCTTTCCTATCCTTCTTTTGCGCCTTTGCCTTTAGGGGACATGTTTAATCTGAATTTCCTTCAAGTAAGATTTGAACTTCTCCCACATTTCACACGCATTTAAATTGGAGAATTCTTCTTCCCATCTTATGGCGTAAAGCCGCTCTCATGCAGTCGAAGTCAGCTCTGTTGAAATCAGGGACCTTTACCAAATTATCTTCAATGGTTCTCACTATATGTGCCTTGAAGCTAGCTATCCAACTTGAATCTATCGCGCCGTACCTTGAGCAGACCGTCCCCTGTGTAGGTTTCTTGTTCCGTCCTTTGAGCAAACTGTCCCCTATGTAGTTGCAGGTCGATATAGGACCTCGTCCGTGTATAGGTACAGCTGTCGTCCATGTGTGTATGTCCATGCTGATATAAGCTGCGCGTGTGTCCAGGTCGACATAACTTGCGCGTGTGTCTGTCACAGGGGATTGTGTATACGTCGGCCAGCCTTGCAAAGACGGCTTCTGCGGCTACCTGGACGGGCTGCAAGGTGGCCTCCGGTGCCTGAACGGCCACGCACTAGGTAAGTCACCACCGCGCCGGCACCCGTCCACGTGCTTCTCCCATACTGAACCCGTCGCAGGGGCGCACTCAGGATCTCCGTCAGTGGCGGCAGAGATGGTAGTGTTACCGCATGCTTGGGGTATATTGGGAGTGTTCAGAAACTCGGCGGATCAAAATGGTGAGGTTATCTATCTCACCAGAGAGAAGCCGAAAATGATTTGTTCTCTCGGAATTCCACGGAAAGCAATAACAGATTGGTGGCTAAAGGGCTTCCCCGCCCAAATTACGAACTACAAATGCACGATAACAAGGAAGACATTTCCATATTTCACCATACAAGACATTTTCGGCGCCGACAGAAGTCTCTACTTCCTGACATTTAGATTAGGCCCAGTAAGAAAATCCTGACTGCGTCTCTGGTGATGCATGCACGCAGGTACACACACACACACAAACACAAATATATATATATATATAATATATATATATATATATATATATATATATATATATATATATATATATATATATATATTCGAAGATATCAAAATAGTTAACACATTCTCTCTCTCTCTTTTTCAATTTTTTGTATATATCTTTCTCCCACGCTCTTCTTCTGCTTCTCTGATGCCGGGTCGCCGTGAGACACAAACTTACTGTTTGTGTTCTGGTCCGTACCCGTGTACACCGTCAGATAGTTTGTGCAGTGCCGCCAGCCATGGCCCTCGCCCTCGCCATGGCCTGGAGTCGCTGACTGCGGTTAGTTTCGTCATCAGCGTCGATGGGTGTCGGTCTGATCCGCCACGGGTTGTAGATTTCACAGGGTGATGCCGGCCAGAACAGCCTGACGTTTATACGCGGCTGATTCGGTCCGACCGTCCCGCCGCCGCCACCCCTATCAGGGCCCTGACCAGACTCGACCGGAGCGGCCCGCCGCCGCCACCCCTGTCAGGGCCCTGACCAGACTCGACCGGAGCGGCCCGCCGCCGCCACCCCTGTCAGGGCCCTGACCAGACTCGATCGGAGCGGCCCGCCGCCGCCACCCCTATCAGGACCCTGACCAGACTCGACCGGAGCGGCCCGCCGCCGCCACCCCTGTCAGGGCCCTGACCAGACTCGACCGGAGCGGCCCGCCGCTGCCACCCCTATCAGGGCCCTGACCAGACTCGACCGGAGCGGCCCGCCACCGTCCTGACGTCTGTTGCGTCTGTTGCGTGTCTAATAAACTCAAGTGATGAATCAGGTGATGGTGACGTGACTTTCATGCACGACATGGGGCGGTCAAGTGGTTGCGAAGCCATCCTCCGGAGTCGCTGGATCACGTGACTTATGTTCAGCTCAAGAAGTATGCTCGTCGGTAGTAGCTGATTGCAGTAAAAACCGAAGCTAAGATTTACAACATACTCAGCTTGTCTAGAAATGGCGCAAAAAAGTGCAATCGCTTCATTAATGAATCATGAATCCTCATTTGAAGCATCATTTCTCATTCGGTTGGCATATCACGTAATCATCACCATCCAGTGCATAACAGTTTTGCAAACAGGTGTCTATCGTTAAAGACGCGCCACTTCGAACTTCCCCCCGGTGATGCTTGATCACCAGCTGACTTCGCCAGGAGTGTGTCGGCTTTTGTTGCTCTGCCTCGCTCCTCAATGACTTGATGATCCGTGCATAGCTACACCCTCTCACGCGCATTGATACAGCCTCCAGTACCTTCGTGCAAACTGTCACCCAATTAGGTCCACTTAAAAAAAACGAAACATTTTCTCACTATCGATGAACACTGCGTCCACTGCCAGTTAGCAACAATGCGGCTGATACGACTGCATGGCGAACGAGCGGCACAGGGTTTCGATTAGGGCATGTTCAGATTCAGTGAATTGACCTCAACCACTCCCTGACCCACACGACCCATGGCTAAACTCACCAGATGCTTTGCTCTTGCTAATGGGTGCAATATAACCCAATGGGGTTGACGCACCCTAAAACCCCAATAATCATCATTTGCTATTGCTAATGCTACTGCTTCTAGTGTCACTGATATATTTGTTGGATTCATGAATTAAAAATATTCGTCTTTATTGGCCTTGCTGCCCTCCGCTCGGTCCAATTCAAAAATTGTTTCGGCGCCCTTTTGTATGCCACTAAAATGGAGGCCCAATGCGAGAGGAATTACTCCGCCGGCAGAACAGGGACCACCCTATCACCTCTCAGTCAACCTGGCAATCGTTCTTACGCCCCGAGGCACAGGACGCTGTTTAAACCACTGGATGATGAACCCCAAATCCAGTGGAAAGCCTCCGGACGCTACAGCACATGATGAATGCACAGGTGGCTCTGTCTGTGCCACAAGAAACGTTCTGAAAGTGGGCAGTGGAGGCCTGAGAGCTGCCGTTACTCCGTAAACATCAAGAGAGGTCATTAGAAGCAGCATGAGTGCGTCATGACCCAGGACGCCCTCATGCTGATTAGAAGGACGTTTTAACTGCGGGGAGAGGGACCACAATTGGTTGTTGCGGGACCAATAGGGGTGGGGGTGGTGGAGGTGGAGTTCGTTTGGCCCTGATAGTGATCAGGGCCAAACGAACTCCAACTCCCCCACCCCCACCCCTATCCGCACCACCACCATCATCATAAATGTTAATCGATGGGAAAAGGCCACGGACAAGGCTGGACAAGGCGGGGGTGCGGGCGACTGCCAGTTGAACTTTCAAAGCGTCAGTGCACACGCGGGCGGTAGGGTCGCCACCGGGGCTGCTGCAGGCCACACACTGACACCTGTGGCGGGAACTACCGACACGTCGGCCAACTTACGTGTCACGCGTGACAGGAGTGCTTCACACTGCGCTTGCTTGCATGACGGACCCTCTACCCCCCCCGTTGGGTGCGCCGCTGGCCGCCGCCCTCCCCCGCTGGGTGAGCCTACGCTTGGAACTGTCCGTGCACATTTCACCGAGTCTGCGAACATGTACGTCGGTTAGGTGGTGTGGCGGGCGAACTCCGACACAGATGTGCCCCTTCCTTATCGGGCCGGCAGTTGTATTACTTCTCATTACGTAAGTTCCGCTTTGATGTCGTGTTGCATCCCGTTCGATACGCGGAATGCTCCGGCTGCAACTTTGACACCGGCGTGGTGCACAGAGTCGACACTCTTTGTAGACATGGTGCCACGCCATATATAACGCGTGCATGGTCAATAACAGATATAAATCGATGCTAGACATAATCTGAACATGCAGCTATATCTGCTCCATCTAATGTACGTGATTCATGATGTATGCATTGCATCATATACGTGACATATGACGTACGAATATGTTATACAGACGGCAGGCAATCATGGTGGCTGTCCCATGACGTACCGAACCGAGATTGGTGGTGATAAAATTCCACTGCAAGCATCGAACGAGCTTTTATGGTGGTGCATTTTTGCTATTTGATCGCATGCATCCAGTGGGACCTTAGGACACAGTGATCAATGAATATGGTGCATGATTTCCATGCTTCTTACCCCATGGGCCGACTATGATGCAAATAGACATCTGACAGCTCATTGAAAAATAATGACTCTTCAGAGGCGTGCTCTACTCAGTTTTCAATTGTTTGATTTAGCTGTTAAAATTGCTGTGTTTTAAAAATGTCCTGCAAGACGTGTAATCGAGCTAGCCTGTTGACTCTTCTTTCCGCATTCCGATTACTCTGGAAAATCGTTTCATTGGAGTATCATGCCGCTTAAAACTCACTAGGTCATAAAATAAGAGAAGTTAAAAGAATCCCCGAACTCTCGTTGAAGGTGTAGGCATGAAAGTTGTCTCGTGACACACTGAATAAAATATACCTCCCGGAGTCACATCCCTCTCGAAAAAGCATCATTTTCTGAGTACACGTTTATTTGCCTTTTCTGGACGTGTCACCAATGGCATCGTCCGGGTGAACCGCCACGCTGATCGCGCACAAAAACAAATGCCGGATTCGCAGAAAAAGATCACTGCTTAAGCTAGTCAAGCATCTCTAGCACTGCTTGAACGGGCTTTGGAAGCCCGCCACTGGAAAGCACTTCTGCATGAAAACCTCAGTCCCTGCATTAACCCACTCGTCTCGGGGGTGGGGGGGGTGAGGTGTCTTCAACCGCCCCTCAGGTTTTTTTTCCGCGGATAGTGGACGAACGTCTCGCGGTAGTGTGCCCAAATTTGGCATACCTTTTCCCACGTCAATTTGACATGCTGTTTCAAAATTTTGAAGTCAGGTCATATAGGGTCAACGAGTTAGTCAAGGTCAAGTGATGACACCTCCAAAAAGGTTCAACCAGTCGTCACGCTTCAACGGATAAAGATATTTAAATTAAACTTTCAGCCTTTGGTTATCTTTAGGGATGCAACAAAACGTACCAGTGGAATTGTTCTCTTTTTTTGACTACACATAAATTTTGCATATTTGCCAATTGGAGTTCAAAAAGAAGATTCTGACTAAAGTAAGCATTTTTTACTAAGGGAAGTTGACTTCCAACAATGTTTCTTGGTCTGCTCTTCCCATAGGAAAAGTAAACTTAAAGAACACTTGAAAACTCAAAATTTTGAAAAAGCAAAAAAATAAAATGTTTTTTGGAGGGGCCAAAAAATTGTATGGGCTTGGTCAAGTTCGCTGTCCTTTTCTCATTCCAAATACATTTTTATTCTTCATATCCCAAAATGAACTCCCCAGACCCAAAAACACGTCGTGAAAAGTCGTGACAATCTAGCATCCTGGTGACGTCACTTTTGGGGGAAATTGCTTTGGGGGTGGATCCGGACCCTGCTCGTCGAGCGCTTTACGATGACATCTATTTCGTTTTCGTGTGACGCTTAGTCCGGATTTTAGAGGGGGTTAATATCTGCCCCGCCCCCCGAGACAGGGTGTGAGCATCTGACCGGAGAGACGGCGCGGGTTAGCCGTGGGAATCTCCTGGTTCAATGCAGCCAACAGTACACCCGATTCCAGGGACATGTCTTTGTTGATGCGGCTGTTGGGACAAATTGGTTCATTTCCTGTTATTGGTACATTTCCTGTTATTGCGGCTTACGCATTCATCCCACAATGAACAGATAGGAGATGATCTGGTATAATCGATAAGCAAATCTGCTTTTCGCGATGCGGGGCCAAGAGAGTCAACATATCGTCAACCAAACTCTCACCCCAATAATACGGCGGCAATGTGCAATGACCAACACCAGGTGCTGTCCCTCTCCCAAATTAGTACGGATATACCATTTCCCCCCGAAAATTTCCCTTCAAGGAAATTCGCAGTGGCACCCCACGGAGAACATAGTGCCTCTCCAGACGAATGCCCAGGATGAAAGGTTGTAGGTCATTTTTTTTTTAAAAATATCTGGGTAGGTGGTTTTTTGTAAGTCAGTTTTTCTTCAAAAACAGTTTTGGTATTTTTAGGCATTTCTTAAATTGAACATTTTTAAGAACAAAAAATTGTTTGAAAATTTTAATTTACAAAAAAAATGTTTTCTTGCATAGATGGATGGGCTAGGATAGGTTATGCTACATAATTTTTCTTGATTTAAAACATTACCTTTTATGCTGTATTACCAAACTCCAAAACCATTTTTGAGTGGCATGCTGCCTCCCAACTGAAAAGCATGCATTTGCAGAGGAATGAAATGGTCTCATCATGTCGAGTACATTCATAAGCATTGCATTAGAAGAAAAAATCCCTTGAAATCATAAATTACCTAAAACTGTTAATTTAACGGATTAGCGGAATCAGCATATTAGATACCTAACACCTTCGGAACACACCTCAATTTCCATCACTAATTAACGACAGCAAAAGTTACTTTTAGCATTGCAATTACACACAAGATACACCACAACACAACACTATGCAATAAAACTACAAATAAAACGCAGGTACATCTAACACAAAGTGTGACACGAGACATATAACAACCTACCATGGAGCTATGTAGACAACTGCGCTATTTATGGCTCAACTGCGCCATCGAATAATTTGAGAGTATGCGTGCCCCTAAAACGCTGCATTCGTGATGGTCGTCGCCTAATACGCAGCCTAACTGATGATGATAAAATAACAACTCAACACGATTCAAAAAGCACAGACGTGGTATGGTAAGATTTGGAAAGCGAGTTGAATTGAAAGTATTTCCATTTTAAAAAGCATGAAACCATTAAAACGGTCCAAAAGTTGTACCCGTGATGACGTCATTTGTACCATTCGAGCCGACACGCAGGAAGGCATGGGGATGACATGGGCCTGCTGAAGACCACGTGACCTTGGAACAAAAAGCCGCCATAACACCAGCTTTAGTTTTCGTCCATTGCTGTGTGCGTGAGCGTGCTCCTCCATTGGCCTGTGGTTTTCGTAGCATTTTGCAGTTTTTCTTGATCTTCCATTGCATATCTCTGCCGGAAGGTAGGTCGGTAGGTGCCTATGGATGAACCAAAATCGAACTACGCATGTCGTATCTGGATAGAACCTCAGAAACTGAAATCGAATTTAGCTATGGGTCCTCAAACTAAACTCAGCCATAGGTCTTCAAGCTGAATTTGGCTACGGACCCTCAAACTGAACTCAGCTATGAGATTTCACCTAACAAACTGAACACAGCTGTGGGATCTAAAGCTAAACTCAACCATGGTACCTTGAACTGAACTCAGCCATGGGACTTTTAACTGAACTCAGCCATGCCCTGGCCCATCCAACCTCAGAGTTCAGACTGAGGAAAGTCTGAGTCCGTTCTGGTTTCTTGATAATTAAATTGGAGATATTTTTCTTACATCCTGTGCATCAGAATCTAAATTTTCCTTTTACAGTCCATCAATTCCAGTCAAACCCTTGGTCACAACAGTTCATGGTAAATTTGTGTTTTTAGATGTTTGATGAATTCTTGGAATTTATCGCCAGTCTGAGCTTTTAGGCTTAATAAGAGCCACAAGGCCCATCAGTTAAGTTCGTAATTCACTGCCTCCCTATCTACCCAAACCATCTAGCCATGTTCCATTGATCCCTCTTAACAGGGTGGGAAATTTGCTTTCCAGGTTTGGAGTCTGAGTGCAAACAGATTTCTTCCAGAGTACACTTTCATGCACATATTATTTTTCATGAATGGAATCTATTTGCTGGTAACCGACAAGAAAATCATATGTACCTAGTCAGTGCACGTAATATGCATAGGTAATACACATCATTTTTGGTCACATCAAAGCATAGAAACAAAGAAGTGAGCAATGGATGACACCACAAGACAGGGAGTTGTGATCAGCTCAGCTTTGTCTCTCATAACTCACAGGAGCAATGCACCTTCCTTTCACTGTTGGTCTCAGCACAATGCTAGGCAAAATTAAAAACACCCTCAGCTCAGAGCACACACCTACCTACATATGCAGCCCATTCCCTGCATGATATGGACCCAACACCACTACCTCACATGCAGTCAGAAGGGTCTAAAATGCCACCTTTTCTGCCCAATGGATGATCTCAGTAATTACAAGGTGGATGTCGATGAAAGGTGCAATAATAGTTGCCTTTTAATTGATGCTGTGGTATTGGACTATAACCGTAATTAATAGTTTCAGTTAAATGTCTTTAAATGGCCCCAAAATGGCAGTGCAACTTTGTAATTACGACAATAGAAAGTGCAGATGGATGATCTCAGTAACTACTGCACCAATTTTCATGAAAATAACTCTAAAATAAACTTCAACATCAATTTTTGGGGGTATGAGTCCTTTCCAGCTGATATAAGTGGGTAGAAAGCCACAAAATCAGGGATTGAACTTCAAGATTTGCCTGATGGATGCTCTACGAAAGTAACCAATATAATTGTGCCAAACACACTGATCCATGTATTTTTACAATATTAGATGGATTGAGGTAGTTGAGGGAAAAATAACACAAAATGTTGAAATGCATAAAAAACATGTGGTGGTGCTACCGACAGCAGTGCCATTTTGAAATATATCATGCCGATGGCCGATTTCGGTATTTAGTAAATCTATATGCTTAAAAATTATGCTAATAAAGTGTGGATTAGATATGGGCTGGCTACATGGTGCGTGGGACTCGGAATAGGTAAAAGGACAGACAATCATAATAATTTCAGATATCATTCTGATGAGTACTTTTGGTGGAAGGAAATGTTCTCTACACCTCCCAGTATTTCAAGAATTCATGGAGGCAAAGTCATTCAGAAATTGATTTCCCCAAAATTTAATTTATTTTCTCACCTTATTTCTATATTCATAAATACCTACACACTTATGTAATTGTGCAGTATTTCTTTCAATACAAGATCTAAAACTAGAGCTTGTCCTTCAAACAGCCGAAAGTGGCAGCCCAGGGTGCTATGGCTTGCTTTGGCAATGGTGGTAGGGTGTACACTTTATTGTTGTTTTTTCAATTTATTGTGCTCTTGTGTTGCTAAAATGGCATGTTGCCAGATTACTTAGGCATATATATGTATGTATATATATGTATATAACTAGGTATATACATACCTATAGGTAGGTAGGTATATACCTATAGGTAGGTAGGTGTATACCTATAGTTAGGTAGGCACCTACCTACCTACTTACTTACCCAGGCACAATTTTGGGTAAATATTTAGAAGGTAGATGTTGATCTTTGTAAGTTTGTTCTTAAATGATGCTTTTCAATGTGACAGACAATGCCTCCACTTACTTTTCTCTACAAATGATTGTTTTTCAGTTAATGGCAATTGATATAATTGATGGCATGAAAAGAATGGTCCTGGTTGTGGCTCATTTATTTCTTCCTCAGCACATTGCTGGGATTGTGGCTTGGAATAGTTTGATAAAGAAGTTATGAATTTTAGGGCTGTTAAATTCCTTCAAAAACCTTCTGAGATACAAACAAAATGCCTTTCAAGATATTGGAGCAAACACTTGCTCTTGCACAAAATGCCCATCTGCCTGCACCCAATCTTACATAGCTCTGCAGTTCCTCATTGTTTTTTATGTGAACAGTGCTGTCTGACATCCACGAAATTGTTCCTGTGACTCACTTCAATTCACATAACCTAGTGTGACCTAACCTGAACTAAGATAACAGCCTAATATATAAAATATATTATCACATAATATAATCCAGCCTGACATATCCTAACCAGAAAAAAAAATTGTCATGATGTGATAACATGCAATATTGGCAGAGCTGTCTATCAATAACTCCAGATCTTCAGCAAAGCATGCTTGATCATGTCAGTCTGCAAGTATTCCTTCTCAGGAATAAATGTACAATTAAGGCAAAAAGATAAAAAATGGCACTGTCCAAAAGAATAAATCAAGTGTGTGAAGTATTGAATTCCTTCTATATCACATCTGTGACACACCAGGTACAGATAACTATTTGTTATTGGCTTTGTTTGTGGGGTGAAGATTATGATTGTTAATTTCTTTGCCAGCTGAAAAAATATTCATTTCCAGATAAAATAAGTGGTGGCATCAAAGCATTATGTTTTGATGAAACAAAATCAACATTTACCTTCATCTCCCTATTTATCCAATTTTGTATCACATTGAATACTCCATTGGTTGTGTTTGACATTGAATAATCCATTGGTTATGTTTGACAGGGGTGCAATATGACCACAGCAGTTGGTGTACCCTAAAGCCCTAATAACTAACTATGTTTGACAAGCAGTATTTTCGTGGTTTGGTTCACACACATTTTCAGTTTCACAGTGGCAACTTGCTCTCTTGTCTAGGTCACTTCACCCTTCCAAGTCATTCCTTGCTTCAACTAAACATTCTAGAGGTGAACTAAAAAGTACATTGAAGAACATTTAATATTGATCAGAATTGGTTTCAATCAATTTTTGTCAGCCATTTCATTGATACGTTGTTTCTTTGTGGCGAGAATAAAACGATTTTAGATGGATTGTTTTAGTACGATCGGAATCGACGGCGGTGCGCAAAGGATCAGTCAATGTCCTGTGTTTGCAGCATGGCACTGTTAAGTGCTCAAAAGACGTGTTCAAAGTTGCTAATGGTTTTGACGTCATTTAAAAAATACCTTGCATTGATTGGTTGAAAAACAGTTTTCGTAACAGAAAATGCTAACGCAGCAAATTCCGATCGGCGGCCTCCGCTGCACTCCGGAAGCGTCTCTTAAAACAGTCAGTTTTTCCCACTATGGGGTGGCTCGAAAGCAGGTTTCTGGAGACGCACCGAGCGAATTCGTAGCAACCGGAGGCCACTATATTCAGTGCACAGGCGCGAAGTTTGGCGCGTTGTCGTCGGCATTTCCGCTGGTTGTGGTTTCGTGTGGTGTGTGTTCGGTTGCTGTCTGTGTGCTTGATGGTATGAAAAGTGTATAGTTATTTGGTAACCGTAAGTAGAATAACATGTTTGGTGGGTATTTTCTTCAATCTTGTATTAAATTTGTAGTGGTATTTTTGTTCCTTCTGCATGTTTGTGTCGGAGTACATGTGGAGCCCATTCTATCCAGTATGAATCCGGAGTGCAAAAATGTTTTAAGAGATGCAATCTCTTAACCCGTTTTAGCCCGGCAGGCCATTTTTGGACGGTCATTTCAAACTGCTGTAAATATGACAATATCCAGTGGATAAAGACGAAACTTTATCAGGATGTCGGCAACAGTCCTGACATGTCCCCTACCCGTGTAAAAAGGTCCCAATCATCGTCTAAGGGGAAATTAATTAGAAGTAAATTTAGCGATTTTGGTCACACGTGACCCATGTGTACAAACTTCCATATTTCTTAACTTTTTTGGGAATAAAGAAAAAATTTTTTTTTAAAAAAAGAAAATTTTTGTTTTTTTTTATTTATTTTTTGTTGTTTTTTTTTTTTTTTTTTGGTTGTTACAAAGAGGAGGGTATATTTAATTTTTTTTTTAACTAAATATGTTAAATTGGTGTGTAAGTTTAAGATAGATTTTAGGACTAAAATTCAGTCTGCCGCCAGGCGTTGAGGAGGAAACACGTGTTTGGTGTGGCTACTACATACGAGCTAAGTGTTGCGGAAAAGGACGGTGTACTGGGATAAATTGTGTATAGATATTTAGCGGTTGCTTCTGAGCGTATATTTCAACAGTTTTTATCAAATAAGTATTTTTGACCAGCAAATTAGGCCAGCAAATATATTAACCCAGGGAGGCTGCCCAGCGCCATTTTGTTAAGTTCTAAGGGTGTTGGCTGTGTCAATTTGGTGTTTACGTTTAAGATAGATTTTAAGACTAAGATAGTGGGTATAGCATTACACTAGGTATATCTTCATATCCTAGTGTAACAAATTAGACCAGCAAATATATTAACCCAGGGAGGCTGCCCAGTGCCATTTTGTTAAGTTCTAAGGGTGTTGGCTGTGTCAATTTGGTGTTTAAGTTTAAGATAGATTTTAAGACTAAGATAGTAGGCATAGCATTACACTAGGTATATCTTCATATCCTAGTGTAACTGCAGGATTGTTGGGTGTTGTGGACGGGTACTACAGTGTTTGATTCAGTGGTGTATATTTGTGTGGTGTGAGCTCTGTAGTGTGTAATTCTAGAGTGTATAATTCTATAGTGTAGGCTTCTGTAGTGAATAAGTTTGTGTCAAATTGGTGTGTAAGTTTAAGATAGATTTTAGGACTAAAATAGTGGGCATAAATTACAGTAGGTATCTTCATATCTAGTGTAATTATACGGGATTATAGTGTATTGTAGATACTTATAGGCTATATTACTGTATTACTGTAGATATATTACAGTAGATACTTGTAGGCTTACAAGCTTACAGTAACTAGACTTAGTACTAAGAGTAGAAAGAAAAAAAAAACAACAAAAATGGAAGGAGACTGTGGGAATTGTAAGTGTGTGGGAATCATTGGGGACTTGAGTAAGAGGTTAGATATGTTAACGGGGGAGGTGGAGCGCTTGAAGTGTTTGGTGGCGGGACCCATCATGGGAGGTGCCAGCCAGGCAACTCGGGTGCCCGAGCGGAGGACTGATGGGAGTTCGGATGGCTTGGTCCGGGATGGTGGCAGTTGGAAGGTGGCAAGGCGCCATAGCACCTGACTGGCGCTAAGGAAGGTGGACATGGGCGTCCCAATTAAAAATAGGTTTGATGCACTGGAGGAGAGGGAAGGTAATGATGAGAGGGACGGAGGTGGGGATGACCAGATGGCTGAAGATAGAGATGGAGAGAGAGAGGTTTTAGTCATAGGGGATTCCAGGGTTCGGTACATGGACCGAACATTTTGTAGCAAGAATCCCAGCAGACGGATGCGTGTTTGCTACCCGGGAGCGCAGGTGAAAGATGTTAGGGATAGGCTGGAGGGAGTAATGAGGGGAAGTGGAGAGGGTGCAACGGTAATTGTGCAGGTTGGAGTTAACGATGTAGGAAAAAAATAATACAGAGGAAACAATGAAAGCCTATAGGGCTTTGATAGGTAGTTTAGCAGGAAGTAGGAAAAGAGGAGTGGTGACATCCATCCTCCCTATGGTCCATGCAAGCATGGAGTGGTATTCGAGGGCCATTGGGCTCAATACCAGGGTGGCCAACATTTGTAAGGAGCTTGGGGTGCAGTTCTTGGATTTGTGGGGGGAGTTTTGGGGGAGGACGGAGATGTTTGCTTTAGATGGATTACATCTGAGCAAGAGAGGAGTGGAATTGCTCAGCAATAGGTATGAGGAGGCTCTCAACAGGAAACAGGGAAACTAGGCAGGACATGGGGGGATGTAGCTGATAAAGAGAGAAGCATAGCAAGCAATGGAAGGAATAATTTATCATGTTTTTATGTCAATGCCAGAAGTGTTAGGAACAAAATTGGGGAACTGCATGCATATATGTTGTCTGAACAGCTAGATTTGGTGTGCATAACAGAAGCATGGGTTAACGAAAGCATGTTTGGAGACAACTTGCAAGAATTTGAATTGACAGGCTACAACATGCATGCCTATCAAAGAGAGGCAAGGATAGGAGGTGGCATTCTCTTGTATGTTAGGCAAGTAATGAAATGTCATTCCATAGAGGATGGAGTACATAGTGCAGGAGTAGAATCTTTGTGGTTAGATATAATTCTGAAGAATGGAACAAAATTTAGGATTGGGGCATTCTATAGACCTCCAGACCAGAATGAAAACACTGACAGGCTGATGCAGGAAGAGATAAGTAGGAGAGTACAGGAGAGAACTATTTTGTTGGGGGATTTCAACATAGCAGGATTGGGAAACAAAACAATAGGTGTAAGCAAATCAGAAAGATGTTTCATGGCTTGTTTTGAGGACAATTTCTTCTTTCAAATGATACACGAGCCTACAAGGGAAAATAAAATATTAGATCTAGTGCTTACTAATGAGGAAAATTTTGTGCAAAATGTTAACGTAGGAGAGACCTTTGGTAATAGTGATCACAACATTATACGCTTCTCATTATATGTTGGAAGGGTAGCAACCAACAGAACATTGATTCCGAATTTTACAAAAGGGAATTACAGTGAGTTCAGGAGCTTCCTAAGTGAAATTAATTGGGAAGACATATTGAATGGCTTAGATGCTTATGAAATGTGGACAATGATAAAAGATAAGCTATTTCAGGGTCAGGATAGGTTCATTCCCAGTAGGCAAATTAGATCAAACAGGGTTAAGCACCCTTCGTGGCTGACTAGGGAAGTTAAGCAATTACTGGACTCAAAGAAACAAGCATTCAAGAAACTAAAAGATACTAACTCTGGGTTAAACCTAGAATCATATAGAATAGCTAGAAATAAAGTTAGGAGGTGTGTTAGAGCATCTAAAAGACTTGCTGAAATCAACTTTGCTCGAGAATGTTCAGCAGGTAATGCTAAGAGATTCTTTAGCTTCTATAAATTTAAGGCTAAAAAGTGTAGTGTAGGACCACTGGAGGTAGATGGGGAAATAGTGGTTGATGATTGCGACATTGTGGAATCCCTAAGCAAGCAATTCTCATCAGTCTTCACTAAAGATAATTCTGGTACAATAGGAACATCTGTAGGCCATGCCATGGCAGATGATATGCTGGAGGATCTTACAATAACTACAGAAGCCGTAGAGAAGCAGTTGCAGAATATAAAACCTAATAAAGCTTCCGGACCAGATGAAATATATGCTAGATCTTAGTAGAGTGTGCTAAAGCTTTAGCAACTCCCCTAGGTATCATTTTCAGGCGATCTATGGAGTATTCAGAAGTACCTGAAGATTGGAGAAATGCAAGTGTAGTACCAATTTTCAAAAAGGGAAATAGGAAGAGTGTAGGAAACTACAGGCCAGTCAGTTTGACCTCATTAGTTTGCAAAGTACTAGAAAAGCTGGTTAAACAGAATGTTCAGATTCATCTTGATAGGCACAACCTTTTAAGGGATACTCAACATGGATTTCGATCTCAAAGGTCTTGTTTAACTAACCTATTGGAGTTCATTGAGTATGTTACCAAAGAAGTAGACAATGAAAGCAGGATGGATGTTGTGTACTTGGACTTTAGCAAAGCTTTTGATAAAGTTCCACATGGAAGGTTAATTCATCAATTACAACAACATGGGATTGTAGGAAAAGTTCTACATTGGATTGAAGCATGGTTGCAGGGAAGGAAACAAAGGGTAGTATTGAATGGATGTAAATCTGGTTGGAAAGATGTTCTGAGTGGAGTGCCACAGGGCTCTGTTCTAGGGCCCCTCCTTTATCATCTTTGTGAACAACATTGAAGTAGGGCTGAGGAATAGAGTGTTCAAATTTGCTGATGACATCAAGCTGGTAGGAGTGGCTAACAGCAGAGATCAATCTAGTAATATTCAACTAGATTTGGACGACCTAAAAGAGTGGGCTGATCAATGGCAGATGACTTTCAACTATGATAAGTGTAAGGTTATGCATATAGGGTCTGCAGGCGAGACATTCAGTTATAAAATGGGAGGGAGGGAACTGGATGTTATTGAAGAGGAAAGGGACTTAGGTGTGTTGGTCTCAAAAGACCTTAAAGCAGAAAAACAATGTATCTCAGCTAGAAATAGGGCACTCAGAATGCTGGGACTCATTAATAGAAGTGTGA
Source organism: Imbricaverruca yamaguchii (assembly GCA_034440575.1). NCBI lineage: Eukaryota > Metazoa > Arthropoda > Thecostraca > Neoverrucidae > Imbricaverruca > Imbricaverruca yamaguchii. The sequence continues at coordinate 135,801 of JAOTOL010001268.1, read as the reverse complement.
AATATAAGAGCAGGGAAGTCATGAAAAAGCTGTACTTAGCATATGTGCGGCCCCACTTGGAGTACTCTGTACAAGCATGGAGCCCCTACCTAGAAAAGGATATAGATATGTTAGAAAGAGTCCAGCGCAAAGCCACTAGACTCGTCAGTGGATTAAGTAACTTAGAATATGGAGAAAGGCTTAATGCATTAGATATGTACTCACTCAAGTATAGGAGATTAAGGGGAGACATGATTGAAATGTACAAAATTGTTAGAGGGCTAGATCAGGTCAATTTGAATGATGCTCTGCAGTTTAGAGTATCCCATAGGGGTCATCAATTCAGGTTAGACAAAATGAGGTGCAGGACAGTTAAACGACAACAGGTCTTCAGTCAAAGGGTTGTTGACCAATGGAATAGGCTGCCTGCTGATGCAGTGGGGAGTCCCTCATTGAATGTCTTTAAAAGTAGGGTGGATAAATTTTTTAGACAGGAAAATGTTGTTTTTGAATTCTAACTTGTGATGCATGGGATATTGGCAACTTCCTTTGCGATGTCATACTGATGAGATTGGCTGTGGTGGCACAGGTGGAGGGATTGCATGGGTTTGGAATTGATAGGTGTGAACATGTACTTTCTAATATCTTCTAGACAGGCTTGACCCAGATGGGCCCTTGTGGCCCTTATTAAGCCTTAACACTTTATGACTTTATGACTTTATGAATCCGGGCAGCGCGCCGAAGGGTCGAACCGGGGGACGCCACGATGGAATGGAGGGGAGAGACGGGCGGGCACCGGAAACCAGTGACAGTGGTCATAAAGTCATATAAAGTCATAAAGTGTTAAGGTTAATACAGGCCACAAGGGCCCATCTGGGTCAAGCCTGTCTAGAAGATATTAGAAAGTCCATGTGTGTCACACCTATTATTTCCAAACCCATCCAATCCCTCCACCTGTGCCACCACAGCCAATTCATCAGTTATGACATCGCAAAGGAAGTTGCCAAAACCACCTGTCTAGTACCACCCCACATATAGTACAACATAACACTAGCACAATGTTATACCTTATATAGCTAGTGACAAATACTCAATATCCCATGCATCACAAGTTAGAATTCACACTACCAACATTTTCCTGTCTAAAAAAATTATCCACCCTACTCTTACAAGACATCCACTGAGGGACTTTTCTTCTTTTTATTCCTTCTTGGTCACGGCATAGCCTGTTCTGCTATAGACCGCTCTCCTGGCTGGTAACCTCCACTGCATCAGCAGGCAGCCTATTCGCACTTGGTCAATCCGTGGTTGCGAAGAAACCATCATGCCTCGTGTTCAGTGCCTTACAGTCCAAGAAGCGGTGGAACTGATAATGAACGATGACGAACTGTGTGATGCCGACCTGGAGCTTGTAAACATTCCTCCGGCCGTGGAGGACGACATGAGTGACGAGGATGAGGCTGATGATGACGGAACTGGTCCAGCCATCGTACACGATGTGCCTGGTACTGTGGGGGTGCACTTCTGCCGGGAGGAAGAGCAGGAAGACGAGCCGGCCGCTCCAGTGAAAAAGAAGCGCAAGTTTGATAAATCTGCACCGGTGTGGAAGCCCGTGAACCCGGTGTACTGTGGATGGGGTGCGATGTCCGACACGGCTTCGAAAAATCGACAGGATCTAACGGATCAGCTCGGCTCGAAAAAGCCGGTTGAAATTTTCGAGCAAGTTTTCAGCGACAACATCATCCAGCATATCCGCACTGAGACGCTGAGATATGCCCAGGACGTCAAAAACGACCCCGAGTTCCAGCTACACGAGGACGAGCTGAAAGGCTTCCTGGGTGGGCTGCTGTACTCGGGCTACAGCCAGCTGCCCAACGAGAGGATGTATTGGTCGGAAGCCGTGGACATGCAGCACACCATCATTCGCAACTTCATGCCTCGAAGCCGGTACATGAAGATAAAATCATATCTTCATGTACAGGACAACTCCAAGCTGCCTGGGCCGCAATCTCGGCTCCAAGACCGTGCCTTCAAGGTGCGTCCGCTGCTGGACCTTCTGAACGAGTCGTTCCAGCAGTTCAGCGTGTTTCAGGAGGATCTGGCGGTTGATGAGATGATGGTAAAGTACTGCGGTCATCACGGCCTCAAGCAGTACCTGCGCGGAAAACCGATAAGGTTCGGATACAAGCTGTGGGCGCTGTGTAGCAGTGACGGCTTCTGTTACAAGTTTGACTTGTACTGTGGCAAGGAGAAGCGGCCGGAGCTGCAAGATCTACCCCTGGGAACGCGTGTCGTGCTGGACATGATCAGCCCAGTGACCGACACAGGCGCCCACAGACCGTTCTTCGACAACCTGTTCACGTCGCGGACGCTGAAGGCTCGTGGTCTGCGCGCCACTGGTACGGCACGAGAGGACAGACTGGACAAGTGCGCGGTCACACCACTCAAGGCAATGAACAAGAAAAAGCGTGGTACTCACGAGCAGCACTTTGACTCGACAGACGAGGTGCTGCTGGTGAGGTGGAAGGACAACAAGGTGGTCAACATCATGACCAACTTTGACACTGTGGATCCGGCGACCTCTACATACCGCTATGACAGGACGGAGAAGAAACGCGTGGAAGTTCCGCAGCCCAAACTGCTGAAAGCGTACAACCAAGGCATGGGCGGCGTGGACCTCCATGACTGGATGCTGGGCCAGTCCAGGTGTCCATCCGGGACAACATGTGGTATTGGTGTCTCATCACCCGTGCTCTGGACATGGCCATGGTCAACAGCTGGCTGCTACACCTGCGCCGCAGTGCCTCAGCAGCAGAAACTGACGCTGCTCCAGTTCCGCCGTGACATCGCCACCACCTATCTGATGACCGCTGCCAGGGTCAGCACCGGAGGTGGGGCAAAGGCGAGCTGTCCGAAGCGTACACACGGAGTGTGGATCCCTGGCAGCCTCCGGTACGACGGCGTGGGACACCTGCCCACCAACCTAGGCTTCCGCCGGCGCTGCCAGCTAGAGAAGTGTCAGCGGAGGTCCACCAAGAAGTGCGTGAAGTGTGATGTGCCTCTCTGCTTCGCCTGCTTCGTCGCCTACCACACGGCCTAGAGCACATACATGTAGGTAGACTGCACGGCCAGGGCGTTATCCGTCAGAGATGAGAGAGCAGGTAGCCAGTTAGTCTGCCACCGAGGTGTATTCGGATTGCGCCATGATTTGGGGCCGTCGGTGCCCGGTCGTGTGCATGCCATTGGTTTGTGATTGTCACAGCTCACCACATGCAATGGCAGGATGAGGTCCTGTGTTATGCTGGGGGTGAATGCGTATGGTGTACCTACCTACGTTGAGTCTTCACCTACATTCGCAGTTTGTGCTCGTTTATCACGATATGTCGTAAAGACTGCTGAATGGTCAATGGTCATGTATGGTGTTTGAACACATAATGTATCTCACAGCTCGTAAACGCATGCTTTTGAATGGGTGTTAAGTATCCAGTTCGTTTTGGAATGATCCGGGGATGAGCATCGCACAATAAACGTCTCGGCTTTACCTGCTTATTATTTTTTCGTTTCATGATCGTCTCATATTATTTGTAGGGCAATGGATCAGATGATCTGAATACTAGGACAATCTGCTACGTGCTGCGTCGTAACACTGCAAAAGCATAGGTATAGGAGAAAAAAAACTCCTCAACTACCTTATCCGTACATTCCTAATAATGGATATCCAGCGGTTTTTATGCCTTCCACCGGCATCCACCGCTGCGCGGACCCGCGCCACCCGTCACCGCGCGGCCTGCCCGCCTGCCGCCCGCCACCGCGCGGCCGCCCGCCCGTCGCTGGCGCCCGTGCGGCCATTTTTGGTCGCATCTGTATCCAAAAAACTATCGAGTATTTTTTTCCTCAGATTTTCTTACTTCCCTCATAACTAGGCTACATGCCCAAAAAAAACTGAAAATTTGGACGGAAAATGGGTCCGGGCTTTAATGGGTTAAGAAGTGCCTTAATTCCCACCCTGCCTCTTAACATGCACCCTGGAGGGGAGGTGAAACCTGCCGACCCCTCCAGTTTTTCATAGATAACTCAAGATTTTACTGGCTGATATGTCATTGTTTGTGTGCCTGCTTATAAATGACTGGCTCATTCTTTAAAGTAAAAAATGACCAACCAAAATTTCTTGAGTTAGGGGTTGCTAAAGTCCACAAAATTTCCCAGCACCAGACCACACATTTTGGTGCTGATGTGCTTCCTGTATATTGGCAAAAATGAAATGTTCTTGGCAAAAATAGTGACTTGTTTGGTGCACATTGTTATGCTATATTGTATCAAAGTCATGTCAGGTCACCAAGGTCAAGTCAGGTCAAGTTTATGACAGGGTAACAAGCCCTGGAGGGGGATGGCGAATTCCTCCCACCTCTCCAATTTTTGTGTAGATAACTCCATATTGTACAGGCTGATATACTCCAATTTTTCAGTATCTACTTGGAAATGATTGGTGCATTGTTTAAAGTAAGAAAAATGAAAATCGGCCAAGAACTTTTCATGTTAGGGACCGTTAAAGTAAGAACAATTTGCAGTGCCGGACCACATAAGTTGGTGCTGATGCGCTTCTCGTATATTGGCAAAATGGAACTGTTCTTGACAAAACTAGCAACTTGTTTGATGCATTTTGTTGTGCTGTATAATTTAAGTCATGTTATGTCACCAAGGTCAAGTCAGGTCGAGTTCATGACAGACTAATACAACCAAACTTGGTCAACTGGAATGTTGTCAAAAATGCAGATATGTGATTGATGTCACTTTACATGTTACTCCCTACACATCCCAAAATCTACTGTTTGTCATAGTGTGCCTAAGCATTTCCATACTTTATTTATGTATTTCATTCCTTTCTTTGTGAAGCTGATAGTACTGAACCACCCAACTTAGAAGTTTGGTGGGCAGCCCGGTTCTGGTAACTGGAGTGGGTAATGACCTGCTAAAGTGCTTCTATATAGGTGACATGAGGTCAAATGGTGGATCTGGCATCTGTATTGCATCATTGGTCATGTCCAAAACATCATTAATGCCACTCTTGGAGCATTTAAACACAATCACAGTGATGCAAATTTTACTATTTTGACCTCATTTGACCTTGAAGATATTGACCTAAGGTCATGAAATTTGCACACCACTCAGTTCACTATCGTGCCCATCCGCTTTGCAAATTTTGTGCATGTGCATGTGCATAATTTTCCAAGGCCCTCCAGGGAGTGTTTATTTTCTAAAAAGTTCCAAACAGAAAAGCAACACAATCTAGCCTAGCAAAACCTAACCTAACCTAAGCTGCCTTTTAGTGGAATAAAAATGGTAAATTTTAAAGTTTTTTTTTGGAAACAGACTTGATTGGATGGGCCCTTGTGGTTCACGTACAGATGGCTGTACGTGAGCAGTGTGTGTGTGTGTGTGTGTGTGTGTGTGGCCATGTTGCCAGATGGCTGTATGTGAGTATGTGTGTGTGTGTGTATGGCCATGTTGCCAGCTGGCGGCACGTGAGCATTGGGTGTGTATGTGGCCATGTTGCCAGGTTGCAGTACGTGAGCAGTGTGTGTGTGTGTGTATGTAGAGCTGTGTGCTGGCCGTGTTGCCGGACTGCAGTACGTGAGCAGTGTGTGTGTGTGTGTATATGTGTGTGTAGAGCTGTGTGCTGGCCGCGTTGCCGGGTCGCAGTACGTGAGCAGTGTGAGTGTGTATATGTGTGTATAGCTGTGTGCTGGCCATGCTGCCAGGCTGCAGTACATGAGCACAGTGTGTGTGTGTGTGTATATGTGTATGTAGAGATGTGTGCTGGCCATGTTGCCGGGTTGCAGTACATGAGCAGTGTGTGTGTATGTGTATGTAGAGCTGTGTGCTGGCCGTGTTGCCGGGCTGCAGTACATGAGCAATGTGAGTGTGTATATGTGTGTATAGAGCTGTGTGCTGGCCATGTTGCCAGGCTCCAGTACATGAGCAGTGTGTGTGTGTGTGTGTGTGTATGTGTGTAGAGCTGTGTGCTGGCCATGTTGCCAGGCTGCAGTACATGAGCAGTGTGTGTGTGTGTATGTGTATGTAGAGATGTGTGCTGGCCGTGTTGCCAGGCTGCAGTACATGAGCAGTGTGTGTGTGTGTGTGTATGTAGAGCTGTGTGCTGGCCGTGTTGCCGGGTCGCAGTACGTGAGCAGTGTGTGTGTGTGTGTGTATGTAGAGCTGTGTGGTGGCCATGTTGCCAGGCTGCAGTACATGAGCAGTGTGTGTGTGTGTGTATGTGTATGTAGAGCTGTGTGCTGGCCATGTTGCCGGGCTGCAGTACATGAGCAGTGTGTGTGTGTGTATATGTGTATGTAGAGATGTGTGCTGGCCGTGTTGCCGGGCTGCAGTACGTGAGCAGTGTGTGTGTGTGTGTGTATGTAGAGCTGTGTGCTGGCCATGTTGCCAGGCTGCAGTACATGAGCAGTGTGTGTGTGTGTATATGTGTGTGTAGAGCTGTGTGCTGGCCATGTTGCCAGGCTCCAGTACATGAGCAGTGTGTGTGTGTGTGTGTATGTAGAGCTGTGTGCTGGCCATGTTGCCAGGCTGCAGTACGTGAGCAGTGTGTGTGTGTGTGTGTGTAGAGCTGTGTGCTGGCCGTGTTGCCAGGCTCCAGTACATGAGCAGTGTGTGTGTGTGTGTATATGTGTGTGTGTAGAGCTGTGTGCTGGCCGTGTTGCCGGGCTGCAGTACATGAGCAGTGTGTGTTGTGTGCTGGCCGTGTTGCCAGGCTCCAGTACATGAGCAGTGTGTGTGTGTGTGTATATGTGTGTGTAGAGCTGTGTGCTGGCCGTGTTGCCGGGCTCCAGTACATGAGCAGTGTGTGTGTGTGTATATGTGTGTGTAGAGCTGTGTGCTGGCCGTGTTGCCGGGCTGCAGTACGTGAGCAGTGTGTGTGTGTGTGTGTGTGTAGAGCTGTGTGCTGGCCGTGTTGCCGGGCTGCAGTACATGAGCAGTGTGTGTGTGTGTGTGTGTGTAGAGCTGTGTGCTGGCCGTGTTGCCGGGCTGCAGTACATGAGCAGTGTGAGTGTGTGTATGTGTATGTAGAGCTGTGTGCTGGCCGTGTTGCCGGGCTGCAGTACGTGAGCAGTGTGTGTGTGTGTAAGAGCTGTGTGCTGGCCGTGTTGCCGGGCTGCAGTACATGAGCAGTGTGTGTGTGTATGTGTATGTAGAGCTGTGTGCTGGCCATGTTGCCAGGCTGCAGTACATGAGCAGTGTGTGTGTGTGTGTAGAGCTGTGTGCTGGCCGTGTTGCCGGGCTGCAGTACATGAGCAGTGTGTGTGTGTATATATGTATGTAGAGATGTGTGCTGGCCGTGTTGCCGGGCTGCAGTACGTGAGCAGTGTGTGTGTGTGTGTATGTAGAGCTGTGTGCTGGCCGTGTTGCCGGGCTGCAGTACATGAGCAGTGTGTGTGTGTATATATGTGTATGTAGAGCTGTGTGCTGGCCGTGTTGCCAGGCTGCAGTACGTGAGCAGTGTGTGTGTGTGTGTATGTAGAGCTGTGTGCTGGCCATGTTGCCGGGCTGCAGTACATGAGCAGTGTGAGTGTGTATATATGTGTATGTAGAGCTGTGTGCTGGCCGTGTTGCCAGGCTGCAGTACGTGAGCAGTGTGTGTGTGTGTGTATGTAGAGCTGTGTGCTGGCCGTGTTGCCAGGCTCCAGTACATGAGCAGTGTGTGTGTGTGTGTGTATATGTGTGTAGAGCTGTGTGCTGGCCGTGTTGCCAGGCTGCAGTACATGAGCACAGTGTGTGTGTGTGTGTATATGTGTATGTAGAGCTGTGTGCTGGCCTGTTGCCGGGCTGCAGTACGTGAGCAGTGTGGGTGTATGTAGAGCTGTGTGCTGGCCATGTTGCCAGGCTGCAGTACGTGAGCAGTGTGTATGTGTATGTAGAGCTGTGTGCTGGCCATGTTGCCAGGCTCCAGTACATGAGCAGTGTGTGTGTGTGTGTATGTGTATGTAGAGCTGTGTGCTGGCCATGTTGCCAGGCTCCAGTACATGAGCAGTGTGTGTGTATGTGTATGTAGAGCTGTGTGCTGGCCATGTTGCCAGGCTCCAGTACATGAGCAGTGTGTGTGTGTGTGTATGTGTATGTAGAGCTGTGTGCTGGCCGTGTTGCCGGGCTGCAGTGCGTGGGCAGTGGGTAACTGGCGGCGCTCCTCAGCCGCCGCCATGGACCTGAGCGTGTCGCCGTCGTCTGCCGGGCCGCCGCCCAGTCCGGCCACCTCGCCGCTGCCGCTGGCCGGCACGACCCGGCGCCGGCCGGCGCTGGACGGCGCGCTGTCGGCCCGCCGGCTGGCCGCCCAGCTGCAGGCCGGCCTGCTGCCGCTGCTGGACCCCGCCGCACCGCCGGCACACTCGGCCGCGCCGCCGCAGCTCTGTCAGCTGCCATACGGTGAGCTATTGGGCTGGGGACGGCTCTGCCAGCTGCCATACGGTGAGTATTGGGCTGGGGACGGCTCTGTCAGCTGCCCTACAGTGAGATATTGGGATGGCTCTGCCAGCTGCCCTACGGTGAGCTATTGGACTGGGGACGGCTCTGTCAGCTGCCCTACAGTGAGATATTGGGATGGCTCTGCCAGCTGCCATACGGTGAGATATTGGGCTGGGGACGGCTCTGTTAGCTGCCATACGGTGAGTATTGGGCTGGGGACGGCTCTGTTAGCTGCCATACGGTGAGTATTGGGCTGGGGACGGCTCTGCCAGCTGCCATACGGTGAGATATTGGGATGGCTCTGTCAGCTGCCATACGGTGAGATATTGGGATGGCTCTGCCAGCTGCCCTACGGTGAGATATTGGGCTGGGGACGGCTCTGTTAGCTACCATACGGTGAGATATTGGGATGGCTCTGCCAGCTGCCATACGGTGAGATATTGGGCTGGGGACGGCTCTGTCAGCTACCATACGGTAAGATATTGGGATGGCTCTGCCAGCTGCCATACGGTGAGATATTGGGCTGGGGACGGCTCTGTCAGCTGCCCTACGGTGAGATATTGGGCTGGGGACGGCTCTGTCAGCTGCCCTACAGTGAGATATTGGGATGGCTCTGCCAGCTGCCCTACGGTGAGATATTGGGCTGGAGATGGTTCTGCCAGCTGCCCTACAGTGAGACATTGGGCTGGGGGTGGCTCTGCCAGCTGCCCTATGGTGAGGCATTGGGCTGGGGATGGCTTCGTCAGCTGCCCTACTGTATGAGATATTGGAATGTGTGAGAGATGTGGCTGGTGGATGGCTCTGCCAGCTGCCATACAGTCATGGATTGGACTGGAGACGGCTTTGCAAGCTGCCTTACAGTGACAATCTTTGAAAGAACGGCACTTTCGGTTATCCGCAAAAGCTGGTGAGGTGGCAGGAGATGGAATGGAAGAGACAGAGACAGAGATACAGAAAAAAAAGAGATAGACACAGAGAAGGATAGATAAACAGAGAGAGACAGAGAGAGAGAGAGGGGGGAGAGAGAAAGAAATATCGAGAAAGAAAAAGGACGTGGGGTGGGGCATGGGCAGGGGTAGAGACAGACAGAGGCAGAGACAGCGAGATGAGAGGGAGAGATACAATTGAAATGGATATCCACTGGCTAACGAAACACAGCTTCTCAGGTCAGACAGACAGACGAACAAGTGCGCTGGTATGATAGGTGACGCACACATTCCCAAACGATATAGACACCAAACACTTGATATTTTGACGGATGGGAGAGCACACTAACAATTTGACCAGCGGTAGCCTGCTGGCTCATGCTGAAAGGGAAGTCTAAGCGCTAAGGCTGAAAGTTAGTCTGAGAGGCAGGGCTGATAGACTGAGAGAAACGACTGAAAGCGAGTCTGAGGGGAAGGACTGATAGTCTGAGCAGCAAGTCTAACGGACAGCATCAGAGTGCAAACTGTGAGTGTAAAAGGCTCAATGTGAGGTGAGGTATCTCACAACATCAGAGTCAACAGACGTCGTTGATGAGTGGCGGTCCGCTACTCGTATACTGGTATGCCGTGGGGTATGGTACCATGCTGTGAGGTATGGTACCATGCTGTGTGGTATGGTACCATGATGTGGGATATGGTACCATGCCGTGATGTATGGTACCATGCTGTGGGGTATGGTACCATGCCGTGGGGTATGGTACCCGTATGTGCCCCTCCCCCCGCCACGTTCCCCACGTGCCCCGTCCGGGGTTCATAATGACTTTGCCTGCAGCCATCTGTCTGGAGGCCAGACAGGATGTCATTGACGTCTCCACCTACCTATTCAAGTCGGAATTGCTTCCTCCGGTTCCATTGTGTGATAATCCCTCATCCACATAGGCGAGTCGCCCTTTCCCGTCTCAAATGAACTTGGAAGGGTCCCCAAATGGATTTGGCCGTGATTGAGATCAATGTTTTTTTATTTTATTATAATTTTATTTTATTTAATTTTTTTTTTTTTTTTTTTTTCTTATTTTATTTTATTTTTTTTATTTTTATTTTTATTTTTTTTTTTTCCCTTTTTTCATTTATTAATTTAAAAAATTTATTTTCTTTTCCCTTTTCCTCTTTTTTTATTTTTTTTAAAAAAAAAAGGGAAAAAAAAAAAACCCTTTTTCGCTCCCCTCTAAAAAATTTTTTAAAAATATTTTTATTCCATTTAATACTTTTCTTTTTTTTTTTCCCCCCAACCATTCTTTAAAAATATAATAAATTTTTCTTAAAACCCCTTTTTTTTTTATTTTATGAATTAACCTCCCTTTTGAAGTTTATGAAAAGCTTTCGGCTAAAGTCCAAGCACAACAGTGGCCAGCGAGCTGCTTATGTGTCCGCCGTGACTGACCGACTGACTGACCGACTGACTGACTGACTGACGGCATGGGTTATCCTTTTGCCTGACAATGCCTGTGCAATTTGTACTCACCAGGCCGGCGTAGTGGTTGTGTTAACCATGAGGGTATTCTGTTTATGTCCACCAAATGCGTTTTATGTTAATGCTCACCAAATGAAAATTATGTTTGTGTTCATCAGGTGTGCTTTATGTTTGCATTCATGGCCGTGGGAGCGGACCAAAAAAAATTAGACCGGAGAACCTGCTTTTATGTCTACTTTTTCCAGTAAGCACTATATGGGTGCTATATAATCAACATGAACAGCGCGCCCTGAAGCTGGAATAACTAACAGCAAGCATAGGGTTAATGGTTAAGATGGTTTGAGAGACATGCCCCCCACCCCCACCCACCCCCTCCTGCCTCTGCCCATGCTTGTCTTCACCATGTGATTGTTGTTTGTGTTCACCACATGTTTGTTGTTTGTGTTCACCACATGATAGTTGCTTGCATTCACCACATGATTGTTGTTTACGTTCACCACATGATTGTTGTTTGTGTTCACCACATGATTGTTGCTTGCATTCACCACATGATTGTTGTGTTTGTGTTCACCACATGATTGTCGTGTTTGTGTCCGCCAGCTGCCGACGAGTGTTCGCACGTGTCCCGCGTGAAGAGGAACGAAAGTCGGCGCACCCACACCCTGGTCCGGTGGCTGCGGCACACCAAAAACCTGCACCACAACAGTGAGTGGCCCGGGGCGCGATTCCACTCCCTGGTCCGGGGCGCGCGTCCACTCCCTGGCCCTGTGGCTGCAGCGCACCTAACACCTGCACCACAACAGTGAGTGGCCCGGGGCGCGCGTCCACTCCCTGGCCCGGTGGCTGCGGCGCACCAAACACCTGCACCACAACAGTGAGTGGCCCGGGGCGCGCGTCCACTCCCTGGCCCGGTGGCTGCGGCGCACCAAACACCTGCACCACAACAGTGAGTGGCCCGGGGCGCGAGTCCACTCCCTGGCCCGGTGGCTGCGGCGCACCAAACACCTGCACCACAACAGTGAGTGGCCCGGGGCGCGAGTCCACTCCCTTGCCCGGGCGCGAGTCCACACCCTGGTGCGGTGGCTGCGGCGCACCAAACACCTGCACCACAACAGTGAGTGGCCCGGGGCGCGAGTCCACTCCCTTGCCCGGGCGCGAGTCCACACCCTGGTGCGGTGGCTGCGGCGCACCAAACACCTGCACCACAACAGTGAGTGGCCCGGGGCGCGAGTCCACTCCCTGGCCCGGGCGCGAGTCCACACCCTGGTGCGGTGGCTGCGGCGCACCAAACACCTGCACCACAACAGTGAGTGGCTCCGGGGCGCGCGTCCACTCCCTGGCCCGGGGCGCGAGTCCACTCCCTGGCCCGGTGGCTGCGGCGCACCTAACACCTGCACCACAACAGTGAGTGGCCCGGGGCGCGAGTCCACTCCCTGGCCCGGTGGCTGCGGCGCACCTAAAACCTGCACCACAACAGTGAGTGGTCGCAGCGAAGAACAGCGACAGATGAGACCCGAACCCACAACCTTTCGATCGTGAGACGAACAACTTACCTCTAGACTACTCGTCCCCTTCGTGAGAGGTCCGAAGTGACGTGTGTCTGCACGGCATAGTGTGGGAAGCGTGTTGGGCTGGTCGTAGCTGGCGACGTGGCTGGCCCAGGACAGCTGGACACAGTCCACTGCGTGCACACGCACAGCCGTTTCAAGGCTCACTTTGGTGCGCATCTCCAAATAATTCTGAAGTATGGCTTCAATCACTTTCTCTTAAAAGGCAGGAATTGCAAGAGGTGATGTATTGGCAGCTGTCCAAACAAAATGTGGAAGGTGCAGGTTTGCGGTTATGCTACAGTGCGGTCCTCCATTATGGGGTGCTTCATTCTGTTCCAGTGATGCGTGCCGTGCGCAGCAACAACGCTGTGCGCATGCGCGGTCTGGTCCACATGGGAGCCGACGTGAACAAGCGGGACGAGACGGGTCGCACTGCCCTGCACTGGGCCGCCGAGCAGGTCAGTACCGGGGCGGGTCGGACTGCCCTGCACTGGGCCGTCGAGCAGGTCAGTACTGGGGCGGGTCGGACTGCCCTGCACTGGGCCGCCGAGCAGGTCAGTACCGGGGCGGGTCGGACTGCCCTGCACTGGGCCGCCGAGCAGGTCAGTACCGGGGCGGGTCGGACTGCCCTGCACAGGGCCGTCGAGCAGGTCAGTACCGGGGCGGGTCGGACTGCCCTGCACAGGGCCGTCGAGCAGGTCAGTATCAGGGCGGGTCAGACTCGGAGATTATTTTTTTTCATGAAATATGGTGCAATATATCACTTTCAGAGCAATGAATAGTAACTGTTTCCCAGGAGGTGCCAACATCATGATTGTTGATATGTGCTTGCGAAGTCCCCATGACTCGTTTCTGAGTATTCCATGTCAAGGTATAAAGCTTATTCTCACCGTTACGGATTGTGATCACAAGCATCTCTGAACGCAATTTCGGGTACAGAGCCTGTCTGTCATGTCTGTTGAGCAGCGTCATCTGCCGATACCACGATATTTCAATCGTTATTGTCAGTATATATACCCATATATTGGATTTTTCGCAAATTGAATGAAAATATGAACTTCAGTGCACTTTTGGCTCAAAATTGAGTTTCATGAACTGAAACGATATTTTAATTGGCATGTCTCCATGACAAAATTTCGACATCCTGCTGTACTCATTTTGGCATCTCACCCAACGAAGATTAATTATTGTAGCACTGGTTGGACTGCCCTCCACCGGGTGGTCTGAGCAGTTCATCGACACACCTTGCAGTGACTCATGTTCGCCGTAGACCTGTCCAACTGCTGCTATACGTCGTGCATCGTAACAAGGATTTTTGTGTGTTGTATACAAAGAACGGTGCTTGTTATATTTAATTATGTGATGAGCTGGCGTTGCTTGTGGCCAGTGTTGAATAAGCGTTGACCTGGTCTGGCCTGGCGCTGGGGGTCCGAAATGGTCGCATTGCCTGTGGCCAGTATTGACCTGACCTGGTGCCGGGTGTCTGACAGCGCCTATCCGACATGGTGGCGGCGCTGGTGGCAAGTGCTGAGTTATCGGTGACCTGACCTGATCTGACCTGGTGTTGACCTGACCTGACCCGGTGCCGGGTGACCAACAGCGCCTCTCCGCCATGGTGGCGGCGCTGGTGGTAAGTGTTGACCTGACCTGACCTGACCCGGTGCCGGATGTCCGACAGCGCCTGTCCGCCATGGTGGCGGCGCTGGTGGTAAGTGTTGACCTGACCTGACCTGACCCGGTGCCGGGTGTCCGACAGCGCCTGTCCGACATGGTGGCGGCGCTGGTGGCGGTCGGCGCGGTGCCGGATGTGCTGGACAAGGCGCGCGCCACGCCGCTGCACGTGGCCATCCGGCGCAGCTGTAGTGTGTCGGTGCGCCACCTGCTGGTTGGCGGCGCCAGTGTGTCGCTGCCGTGCGGGGACTGCACCACGCCGATGCAGCTGGCGGCGCAGCGGCTGGAGATGCACCGGGCGCTGTCTCCTGAAGGTGGCCCCCAGCCGGGCTGGCAGCACCTGGTGGAGCTGCAGAAGGTCAGCTGGGGTCTTTGGTGGGGTGGGACAACAGGCTCATTACCGGGAACCGTCGACTGACGCCGGTCCCCAGCCGGGCTGGCAGCACCTGACGGAACTGCAGGTCAGTTGGGGTCATGGGGTGTGGGGTAGGGTGGGATAACAGGCTCATTATTGGGCTCTGTCCACTGACACTTATCCAGGGCAGGGTCCAACAGCTGGCTCATCACTAGGCTCTGTCTACTGGCATATGGGGCAGGGTCAAACAACAGTCTCGTCACTAGGCTCTGCCAACTGACTGATGTATGGGGTGTGGTCAGAACGGGTTTCATCACGGAGTTGATGGGAGGGAGTGGGCGGCGCTCAGCGGCAACAGTCTTCTAGCTGAACTGGTTGAGGGAGATTAGCAGGTTGAGAACTGGTGCCCTATGCAATTTTATGGTCTCATATGTTTTCTGGTGAAGCTGACTAGCAGCTGAACTACGTGGCTGTGTTCTTAGAGTTGTGGCGTGTTCAGTTGGGATGCCTACGTTGCTTACGCGTTCCACGATCCATGCAATATATCTGCACCCAATTCTGATTTCGTGATACCAACAATTAGCGCTTTCCGGGCCGTCGTTTGACACTGATAAAACGATTTGAACACGATGTATAATGGCAGTATGGCAATTGATATTTACATGCTGTAATATTGTGGTGTAGTGGCTCCTGTCATGCTACGATGTCCTCGGTGAGAGTACACCGGCTGACAGCGATGTCCGCCGTTAGATTGTCAAGATGCTGGAGTTGGTGTGGCGCCCCTCGAATCGGCCGGATCTCGCCAGCGTCCTCAGACAAATCGAGGGTCTCGGCATCACCGACCAGCCGTCCGCCGCCGTCCAACTCAGCAACCAACTGCGCCAGATGCAGCTGACATCTGCCGGCGCCGACGTGAACTCCAGCTACACCGCCGGCCAACAGACGGCGGGCGACGATTGACGGACGGCGTCAGACGGTGCGCAGTTGCGCGTAGTGTCAATATATGGTGTTGGGTGGCCGACGCGACAATCTGGACCAACCTGGACACGAGCCACGCCCATAAGTGGGCGGACCTGCGGCCGTGCCGCGGTGACCTCGGGCTCGCTGCCGCCGGCGCGCCGTCCAGGCGTGGGGCGATGGTGACGGCAGGTGACTCAGACTGCTGGCAGCTCAAAGGCTGGCCTGCGCCTGCAGACGCGAGCTCGTCCTGGCTGCCTCGCACTAGGGAGTGTGTTGAATATCCAGAGCGTGAGTGCGTGGGCGTCCGGCGGGTGGACGTGCGCTCTGGACACTGCCGCCTCATTCCTGCGTGACACGCCTGGCGCCGGGGCGGGCTCGCGGCCGTCTGGGCTGTGCTGGTGCCCGCCAACATGCCACCAACTTGTACACGGTGTGTATTTTGCCGGGTCGCTGGCGGGTGGCGCCAGCTCCTCCCGCCAGTCGGCCTGTACATTCCATGCCGAGGGTCAGCTAGCCTGGTGGTCCGTGAGGTGTCCGCAAGGCGTGCCAGGGGTCACTGCCAGGCTCTGCTGGTGGGTGCGGCCACCCAGTCGGACGCAAGCGTTCGGGTGCTGGCTGTGGGCAGCAGCATCACCACCTGCCTTTTGTATGGGGTGGGGGTAGGGGAACAATGCGCATCGGTCTTCGATGCCTGTGCTCCAGAGGCACCCGCGCGTTTCGTCGGTTTGACGTACTGTTTGGAGTGTGCATTGTTTACACCATTGCGAAGCCTCTGTCATACTCGCCGCGTACATACAGTCTCCCTGTCAGACTTGGAGCCTATCTACCATCTGGTCACTGACATACCAGCTGAGCATGCAGAGGAACTGTCGACTTCCTGGCAATTTCCCGCCCGTATACTCGGGGTTCTGCGGTTTATGAGTGTTCCCCGTGAACCGTTGTGAAAACTAGCCTTCAGTATGCTATCCTTCAGTGGTGTATTGTGGGGACCCATCGTCCCACGCATAAGTTGGCGTGCTAACTACAACACGTTTGATAAGCTACTCCTGCTAGAGCCTCCACCTATGTCTCGAGTCGCCTGGGTTCTCGAAATGGGGGACAAAAATATCTTCCTCATCCTGTTCGACGGCGAGGCTGCTACCTCTTCGTCGTCCCATCCCACTTCCCCAGCGATCCTGACTATCCCGTCAGTTGCAGCTGCTTCGACTTCTGCAAATCTACATGTGCGTGTGCACACGCATGTGTGTGTTCAGCGGGTCGATATTTTTCTGCACGTGACTAACATCTGGCACTGTATGCCACCGCTGTGCTACACACCGCTGTGCTACACACCGCCGTGCTATACACCGCCGTGCTACGCACCGTCATGCTACGTACCATGCTACACACAGTCATGCTACATACCACTACTACACACTGCCCTGCTCAAGTGTGATGAATTGTCCGGTTCCGACGACCTCGGGTTCGTTGGCTGGTCTGGAACCTCTGTCCGTGTTGCCGGGATTGGGTTCGTTGGCTGATCTGGAACCTCTGTCCGTGTTGCCGGGATTGCTTTGACGACTTACTGAACCGTACCCGCTGCTGCGGCCGCCACGCTGCGGCCGCCGAGTATTTGTATAGTTTGATCTCGGTGTTGCACGTAATGTGCTGTACCTTCAGCCGTGTGTGGCGGTCCGGACGGCCTCCCGTCCGGTACCGCCGGGTACCGCCAGGTACCGCCAGGTACCGCCGGGTACCGCCAGGTACCGCCGGGTACCGCCCGGTTGGGCTGGCAGCCGTTCTGGGGCTGGCAGCCGTTCTCGGGCTGGCAGCCGTTCTCGGGCTGGCAGCCGTTCTCGGGCTGGCAGCCGTTCTGAGGCTGGCAGCCGCTCTGAGGCAGGCAGCCGTTCTGAGGCTGGCAGGCGTCTGGCACCTATGTGCGGTGTGGTGCTGATGCTGACCAGGGTGGCCGGCAACCTGTTCTCCATGTTGCGAGATGCTGGGTTTCACGCGATACTTTGCCCCTCGAGGTCGAGGCGACGTACCACTGAACCTCACGATGCGTTCAGGCCCTGCCAGAGCCAGTGATGCAGCTACACACAGTTGGTAGTCGCTGGGCTGTTCAGCGTTGCCGCTCCAGGTGCCGGGCGTGCGCGTCTGCCCGTCCCCATTTCGGGGCCGTCCCCCGACCGCTTCCACGACTACCGGTAGTCCACATTCTTCAGGGAGCAATACTCAGTTGAGAGAAGGGAAAGGGAGGGGAGGGGTAGAGAGCGGACGGTGATGGTCTTGTCTCGCACAAACGTCGAGACGTGTGCTCTCCGACATTCCTCATTTTGTAAGTGTGTCTGCATGCTGTCTGCGCAGCGCTTTTGATCTGAATCGCAGCGCTGTTGATCTGAATCGCCGTGCTGCTGATCTGAATCGCAGCGCTGTTGATCTGAATCGCCGTGCTGCTGATCTGAATCGCCGTGCTGCTGATCTGAATCGCCGTGCTTTTCATCTGAGGCGACCGACGTCATATTTGTAAATTGTGTTTGATAATACATTTGTACAACTGACACGCGTGTCTATTGTGTGCGCGCTCGCGAGAGACCTGCGGGCGCGAATGATGTACCTCGGTCTACGCGCCCTGAAGCCCATGTGACCAACCAATTCGCGGCAGGTCTGGTGCAGCGTGAAAAACTTGGCACTGTGCCAGGCGTGACGCGACCGTATGGTTAGTTAGGGCGCATCAACTGCAGTGGTTATACAGCGCCCAACGCGACGCGACCGTATGGTGTCTGGTGCGATGACGAGGGGGGAATTTCGTGACACAAGCCCAGTTTGCGCGGCAATCGGCCAATGCGACACGGCGACAAGTGACGAACTTTGTCTTCTGTCGGGGAACGATGTGGAGAGCGCAGGTTTTCAGCGACTTGGTTTGAACGCGTCGCCGTGGCAACCCGCACGATGCGACAGCGAATTGTCCCGTTTTCCCATTGACCACGGCGGCGTGCCGTTGTTCCCCCGGCCACGGATCCTGTGGTCTGAGGACCCCCCCCCCTCCACGCCTAGTATACTGCACCGCTCGAAGGACCTGGTATTCTCCCCAGATGTTCCACACATGTTTGGCAGCATCCGTTGAGACCTCTGGTGGCCCAGCACGCCAATCATTCTGGGACTGCAGCTGGCGGCGGCGGGGGGAGGGGGACCACCTGGCGCGTCCGCCGCCTCCCGCCGACACTTCCCCTCCCCTCCCCCACTGGCGGCTGTCACATCGCCTGGCCACCATCGACCCTCCCCTGTCCGTGTACCTCATGGATAGAATGTCACCAGAGATGCGCCATATGGAAACCTATGGCGCGAACCAGCCAGCCGTTTGGGAATCAAATGTTGGCAGCCCCCAAGGTTATAATGAACTTCAACTGACGGGATCGTGCGAAACGGCTGCCCTAATGGTACAAAACACCGCAATACCCGTGTGCTCTCATGGGCGGATCCAGATATATTCATCTCGTCGGAAGAGCGCCCTCGGTGGGAGGATTCATGCGGTGCAGAGGATGCACTGGAGCATGCCAAACAGGCGCCTTTCGTTTCGTTTCGTTTCGTATTCCCCTCGGAGCAATCACAAATCTGAGATATCTGAAATGTTAAATCTGAAAATCATAAATCCACGAAAGTCTTTGGCTACAAAATATGGCTGAATCGTGGGATCAGGACTCCGCGCTCAGAGCAGCCGGTCGGCCGGCTCCTGCCACCGCCGACGTCGGCAGACTGACGCCTCCAGTCCCGGTGTGAGCCGAATGTTTCGCTTGGTCATCGCCGGTGCCGGGCAGCGACGGTCGGTCGGGGGATGCTCTGTCGTCATGGGATCGTGACACCCATGTACCATGTAACCAGCCACATGTGGGGCGTGTCTGGGGTGCGACGACCGGACCGCTCCCTTCGTGGTGCGCTGCATGTTGCAATGCGTGATGCCGACCAGTGACAGGCCAGGGCGTTGGCCAGTTTAGCCCCCTCCCCGTGAGCGACTGGTCCCTTTTCACGCGCGACTCCCCAGACAGAATTGAGCGGTTGACGCGGTAAGCTGCAGCCCTGGAATATGGCCAAACAACGGACGCTGGATAACAATGGACGTCAAGCAATAAACGTTGGATGATTGCCCGTCACGGCTGCGAAGAGACTGGAGGCACGAACTTGGACAGGGGCGCACTGGTGTTCGCTACGTGCGCAAAGTTTACACAGCAGTGATTGAACTCCTGAAAAACTGAGTGAGTGCAGAAGTGACAGCGCCCTTCTCCATAGTGACTGCCCTTACATCAAGCATCAGCTACTGCCCGTGCCCAGTCTTCTTTTCTACACTGTAGCTGAGAAGGAATTGATTTGACTGACGACTTGGTGCCGCTCGGAATTCCTGTTTCTCCAACAACAGTGACCGTCTACCTCACATCGTCTATCTTCAGCTCTACCAGCCTTCCATCTTCAGCTCTACCATGCATACAGACATCATCAGGCTTCTGGTAACCATCGCCCTGGTCCAAACGTTCAACGCCATCACGTCCCCCGGTCAGCAGCGCGCACGAAGCCGCCCCGTCCGCGACGCCATCAACCACGCGACCTTAACTCCCACCAGTCACCACACTCGCCTCTGCAGAGCGTGAAGCCAGACCGTCGGCGTTACCATGACAACGCCAAAGAAAACACGACGGGGCAGGCGCGGCGCCAGGGGTGGCAGATGACGGGGATCACGGGGCGGAACAAGCCAGGTGACGGCTCAGCAGCGCAAAGGGCAGCTGCACCTGGGACTCATCAATACCCAATCTATGAAACCTAAGCTACTTGAGCCATAACACCACCTCCTTTCTTACTCTCTAGACCTAGCTGTGGTGCTGAGACCTGGCTGCGACCTAGCACCCCGACGCGTCTCATTAACTTCTCTGGTTACCAGTTAAAATGTGCGGACAGGCCTAACTCTAGTGACGAAGGTGGAGTGGGGATTATCGCCAAGTCAGCGCTTACTATTACCGTTTTGAAAACTTCTACGCTTCCAAACTCGAGCTCCAAATTAGAATCACTCCGGACCAAAAAAAAAAAAAAAAAAGGAATTTTTTTTTTTTTCGAATATATTTTCATCCTCTTATAACACTCTACCTGCCTTAAATGATGACTTCGCTGAGCTCATAAGACAGGTTTAATTGGCGACACTGAACCTTACCTGTGCTTACTACCTCAAAGGTGATCTAATTGCAACCGCCTCGATACGGCTTATGACCACAGCAAGACGCACCTGGTTGAGTTAGTTAGCAACTATTTTCTTATCATATGACAGCGAAGCGCCCTGCGTTCGCCGCAGGCTCTTTATTGGATGTAATAGCAAACTCTCCCATATCTGTCGGCAAGACCAGTGAGTTTCTGCCACTACAGTTCCCGCACATTAGATATGGGCGCAAAATGACCCTAGATGTCGACGCGCCCAAAAACTCCAATCCAATCCAATCCACGCATTAGATGTTAGATTCAGGTAAACAGGCCGACCTCAGTCAACACCGTGATAAAGTCATTTTCTTTCGGACAAGTAGATGCCTCAAAACTGACCCTTGACCCTGGGGAGGTCGACTGGGCTTAGGTCATTGGTCGTATCTCAGTAGCTGACAAATTGGACACCCTTCCAAGATTCCTAACACCTATTTTCGACGAGCACCTGACACTCAGAGGCATACAAATTTAGAACCCAACAGCACCACATGGTAGCGAAGCTACCAAATTGCTCATGCATAGGCGATATGTAGCTTTACCCTCGGATGGCATGAACACATACAAATTACTTAATACACAAGTTCGCTCAACTACTGGAGTTGATTACGGGAACGAAATCAGCGAAAGATGGCGCAGAACTGCCCATCAGCTGCGTGGCGTGCTATCAAGCCTATTTTCGACACCAAAAAAGGCTCCCACAGAGCTAACCTCAGGTCTTATCTGAGCAGCGATGTCAGTACTTTGTATGTGTCGGACCTAAAGTATCAGCAGAGGTCAAACGCCAAGCAAACATGCGGGCGCTGTATAACCAACGCAGTCGATGCGCCCGCAAGCCCAAATAGCCAACCAACCAAGCAAACATGCCTGAACACATACCTCCCAGCTGCCGGCTGCCGCGCGTCTCTACCAGCTACTATAGAGTATCACCCATATCCCTCGAACAGCCAGCCAAAGTTGTCATGAACATGAGAAGCACAAGTCTTACGGACCCGACGGGATCTGTATTAAGGTTGTCAAATTTCTGTTCTTTTTCATCGGATAAGTGCTGCTAGACGTTATGAGCACATGTATGACTACTGCTGATATCCCCTCCACTCGTGAATAGCCAATAGTAAGTCCCAGTCACAAAGCAGGAATTCCTTCGGATCCCTCTAATTTTCAGCCCACCTGACTGGTTCGGATTATCGCTGAGATCCCAAAGAAAGTAGTGCAAAAACAACTGTTTCTTCCTGAACTCAAACTACCTGCTATACCAAACTCAGCAGGGCTTCATACCCCGCCACTCTATGGAAACCGCTCTCGTTTTAGTCACATACAAAATAATAGCAGCAATGAATCTTTCAGAAGTAGCTCTCTTGTCTTCTGGACCTCAATAAATGCTTCCACGTAATAGACCACACCAAACCGCTCACTAAACTAGAACTCAATGAAATCGATGCTGATTGGTTTCAGGCATACCTGAACATACACATGCAGGCTGTTAGCACCTTCAGGTCAACTCGGAAACAGGCAACTCCTTTCTCCCGGGTCCAATAGGTGTTTTTCAAGGCTCTATACTAGATCTATATAGCTCAAGGCTCATCACTAGGTCCACTTTTCTATTGCACCTTTCCGAAGCATCTCAGCTTGCACGTCCCGATAGCACATGCCACTCAGTTCGGGAACGACACCCAGGTCCTCATCTCCGGTCGCAAATCTGATATCCCAGTCTGCTAAGTCAGATGGAGACATGTCTGAACCACCTCGCAGACATATCTGGTTTATGTTTGAACCAGACATGTTTTCGACTACTTTTTTGGATAACGGTTCGAAGGTAAACCCGACCAAAAGTAAGCTTTTCACATTCGGATCTCGTCAAAATCTTTGCAAAGTTACTCCGTCACGAGCGTGCCTTAGAGACGCCATGATAAATGAAAGCCAGTCGGGTAGGAACCTGGGAGTGATATTTTATCGTACATGCCATGTGATTCCATTATAGCTGTCGTGGTCCGCAAGTGCACTGGACTCCTGACCCTGACCCATCTGCGACACCATCTGCCCACCAGTACCTTCTTCACTATAGTCAACAGCCTAGAGCTAGGCCGTTGTATTTCATCTCTATAATACAACATCCTAGCCTGGCATCCAGCATTCACTACTGCGTATCTGTTTACGGGAACGTGTCGGCAGCAAACACCCACAGACTAGACAAGGTCATAAACGTCGCCAGTAGAGTCGTATCAGGTGTAAGGAATTTTTTTTTCACGTTTCTGATGCCCGTAACGAGCTGGGTCTTGTCACCGCAGCTGATCTGCACCTTTTCACATCCTTACACTGCCCCACAAGATCATTCTGACGGGTGGGCCCACGACCATCAGCGGCCAAATCATCGCAAACTCTACCCTCTCGAAACCGTCAAACACGTGCAGACGACCACCTGCACCTGCTGGCCATATACAGAGAGGCGGGCACCAGAAAATGTATGCACTCGTCTGTCTTCCACTACAACAAACTTCCTGCTAAAAAACATCGAGGCTGTTAAGCTTCAAGAAAAACGCACCGGCATTTCTCGACGAACAATGCTAGTCGCACAAATTAAATTTTTGAATTTTTTTATTTTCATTTTAGCATATAGTTTTTTTTCCATTTTTTTATCCCTCCCTTTTATAACCCTCCTTTTAATTGTGTTTTTTAAAGTTGGGGTTTATTTGTTTTTATATTTTTTTTTGTTTTTTTATTTTTTTTTGGTTTTTTTCTCTTCTACTTTTGACCACAAATCTATCCTTTCTTTGCAAATATCTGTGAGTTCAACCCAGACTCTCCGTAACCCCCACTGCGTTTTGGAGATATTTTGTGAAATAAATAAATAAATAAATTTATCTGCTGTTGAAATCTCTGCACAAATTGGCGCCGTATTGGTAATTATCAGCCCGGCCAGTTGAGAAGTAACGTAACTTGGATTTGAGAACCAGTCGTCGTACAAGCACGGCAAATCCTGGAATATCACTGTCAGACGAAACGAATTTGCCTACCACGGCTGCCATGACAACGGTTGCCATGACCACGGTCGCCATGACCACGGTTGCCATGACCACGGCTGCCGTGGTCCTGGATCTGATCGAAGTTGTCGGCAATTACGTTGACACCGGTCTATACGTGAGCGCAAGAAATGTACTTTTTGCTCGCCTGTTTAGTGCTGGTTTTGTAGATGTTCTTGCTGATTCCTCTAACGGCACGAAATGCTGTACATGAAAGCGACAACTGATTCATTTTCCCGTGTTAAGATATGTCTCAATATGTATGTAACCGCCAAGTGCATGGCATCAGCTGATTGCGAGACCTTGCTATAACGACACTGTGACCCATCTGCCAGGTATAAACTTCATGAAATGTCGCTTCATACGGACTGTCCACAGTAAACATCAACTCTGGTGGTGATTGGTCAATTGGCATCCTGTCATTATTTTTGGTTTAATGGCAATGCTGGAAAATGCACTGTATTGCCAGCAATATTTAACTTATGCCAAATTACTTTTGCATCAATAAGCTTACCTTTGTTCAAGGAAAAAAAATTGAAAAAGTATCTAAAAGTTGTCAATCTTTTGCATGGTATGCTAGAACCAATAAACCAGTTGCATATTTGTTGTATCCCCGCTCTTTCCACACTGCAAAACCATGACCTGCTGTTTATATGACCATATTAGCAGCTGTCTTCAAGATACTCATTATTGAGAAAATTGTTAATGTGAACTTCTTCCTTGGAGTAACAGCAAGCAAGCTGATCTCAGTCTCATTATGGTGGTGGAACTCTGCATCCCAGCAGGCAGAGGCTGGGCTGGGGCTGACTTCTGGTGCAGGCGGAAGATCGCGACAGGAGAGGCTGGAGGCAGAAACTACCCCCTCACGGGAAGGTTGAGATGGAGTATCCAAACTGAAAATAAGGACAGACATATACTTCAATATGCACCTTTGAGTTCACAACATTTTATTCCTAAACATCTTAGTTTAGACAATTATCTTGCCACAACAAGAACAACAAAGTTTTCCATCTTTCAAAATTCCTCCATTTGATTATCAATCAATAATTATATCTCCAATGGGAGATTAGGCTAGCTTAGCACGCGCCCTGGAGGGGGGTGAAATCCGCCCACCCGTCCGGTTTTTCGCACATAACTCAAGATTTCATCGGCAGATTTACGCCATTCTTCGCGTACCTGCTTAGAAATGACCGGCACATTGTTTAAAGCCCGAAGTTCGAGTTGGGGGCCGTTAAAGTAAAACATTTGCAGCACCAGACAACTAAAATTGGCGTTGATGTGCTTCACAAATATTGGCAAAAGGAAGTATTCATGGTGACACTAGCGATTTATTTGATGTGTATTGTTATGCTATATAATTTCAAAGTCATGTTTGGTCACCGAGGTCAAGTTAGGTCAAGTCCATGAAAGGTTAATGGGACCAGACTTGGTCAACTTGAATGTTGTCATAAATGAAAATGACCGTCATGCGATTGATGTCACTTTGCATGTTACTCACTACACATCTTGAAAAGTACTGCTTGCCATTGTGTACCTAAGAGTTTCAATACTGTATTCATGTAGGTGCTTCATTCCTTTCTTTGGGAAGCCGATTGCGCCGAGCCGCCCAATGGAGCAGTCTGACGGGTTGCCCGGTTTCAGTAACTGGAGCAAGTAGTGACCCGATAAAGTGCTGCTATATAGGTGACTTCAGGTTAAATGCTTCTGGCATGCAATGGTCTAACATCTGTATTGCATCATTAGTAATCATTGATTCATTGTTGGAGCACCATTTAAACACAATCACCGCGAACCCTAACAATGACAAGTCAATCCACGCAAAACCAGAAAATGTTGCCATTTGGACCCCATTTGACCTTGAAAAATATTGACCTAAGGTCATGAAATTTGAACACAATAGTGTTCACTATTGTATCCATCCACCCTGCGAATTTCGTTGCTCCAACTTTAATGGGAGCCGAGATCTTAGGGGGCGAATCCGCCACCTCCAGTGCATGTAATTTTCAGAGGCCCTCCAGGGCTCGTGTTAGGTTCTGTTGCATTTTTATTTTATGTTTTATAAACATTGCTTTTTATCAAACTCAAAGCCTCCTTTTGGTGCTACTTTGCTCACAAACTGAAAAATAAACAATTGCACAGAAAATGAGTGGCCCTAATTGGTGTCAGTCACATTCATAAACATTGCATTGGAAAGGTACATTCCAAGGATTCATAAAACACCTTCAACCATGAATTCACAACCTAACCTTCGATGTCAGAATTTGTTGAAAGGATTTATTTTTGTTTTAATCTCAAAATCAAATAAAAGTAGACCAAAGCCTAGCCAAATCTAATCTGTTCTTCCAGAAAATGGATTGATTGTGAAAATTATTTTTTAAAAGTTTGTACTAATTGTTTTTCAAAGAAAAAGAAAAACGTAGCCTAACCTAATCTAACCAAGCTGAACCAAGCCCAACCCTATATGCTTGCTTCATGAAGGTAAAATGTGTAAAACTTGTTTTGTGGATACTTTAACACGCTCTCTGGAGGAACTCTGAAGATTACGCGCACTGGACGGTGGCGGATTTCGCCTACATAGCAGATCACCTACATAGCAGCGCTTTATTAGGCCATTACCTGCTCCAGTTACCGGAACCAGGCCGCCCGCCCCACTGATCCGTTTGGCGGCTTGGCGCAATCGGCTTCGCAAAAAAATTAAGGAAGTACATAAATAGAGTGTAGAATCGTTTAGGTATACAATGACAAACAGTAGTTTTCATGTGGAGGGAGTAACCTAAAAAGTGACATAAATCGTATGACAGTCATTTGCATTTATGACAACATTCCAGTTGACCAATTTTGGCTCCATTAACCTGTCATTAACTTGACCTGACTTAACCACCGTGACCTAACATAACTGTGAAACTATATAGCATAACCATATACATCAAACTAGCCGCTGGTGTTGCCAAGAACACTTCCCTTTTGCCAATACACTGGAAGCGCATCAGCGCCGATTTTTGTAGTCTGGTGCTGATAATATTTTTGGCCGATATTCGTTTTTCGTGCTTTAAGCAACGCTCCGTGAATTTTTAAGCAGGTACGCAAGCAATGACGTATATTGGCCGGTAAAATCTGGAGTTATGTACAAAAAACTGGAGTGGTGGGCGGATTTCGCCTCCCCCGCCCCTCCAGGGCGCGTGTTAAAAATTGTAATAATACACAAAATATAGGGAAATAATCACACGATTCTAGAAAGGCATCTATGTACTTACCTAGGTATGTACTAAGTAATAGGCAAAGCTTGTCTGGTGTTATCAGATTTGAAAGTTTTCAGAAAAAAGGTGATGAAGCTCACCAAAGGCGAATACATTTTTCATCCAACAGACTTAAAAGAAAAGCCTAACCTATTTTCAGAGTATTTCCTTGTTGAGCATGGTCATCCAAATCATTAACCAAGTGTACAGTAGTATCACCATGGTGGTAAACTTGCAGTGCAAGGTAATTTTTTGAGTTCTTAGAAATTCCTTTCCTGTTGCAATGCTTGTAAATATTGTCAATATGATGCAACCACTCATTTCCTCTGGAAGCGTATACTTTTTCAGTTGGGAGGCAAAGCAACACCAAAAAATGGGATTGGATTTGGGTAAGATATCATTAAAAGTGATGTTCAAAGTAAGAAAAATGCAGCTTACGTTAACCTAGCCTAGCCTAACCTTCAATGCAAGAAAACACTTTTTTAATAAATGGAAACATTTTCGAACTTTTTGCATAAAAAGATTCAACTTACTAAACTTAACTTCACCTAACGTAGCCTGATCCATTTTTTAAGGATCAATTTCTTGGAAAAAATATTCCCCAAACTTGTTCTTTTTCTTTTTCTTCTTCTTAAAACAGAAGTCTAGCCTAGCCCAACCTAACCAAGCCTAACCTATATGTTTGCTTCATTAGGGTGTATGCACAAAGTGTGTCTCATAGATGCCTACCAGCGTTAAAATATTGCTTTTTCGTTAGGTGTGAGATGTCTAAAGGAGTCCACGAAGATGTCGATCTTGCCCATGGAAGTGATGCCATTTACAATATCGATTACGTCCTTGAAACTCAATTTTGAACCAATAGCCGGTATATGTGCACCTGTTTCGTTTATTTTTGGAGACGCCTATTATAGGGATACTAATGCTAATGACAATGATAAGAATGGCATACTATCAGTAAATTATCTTGAACAGTAAACCATACGATGAGTAATCTCTACTTGAAATCGTGTTCGGTACAGGACGTATCACAATCTATAATGGTAAGCATAAGCATGATACTTACAGACAGACCACGGTTAGAAACGAGACATGAAGACTTCACAAGCACATCAAGAAACAAGATGTCGATAGTTGTTTGGAAAGGATGTCTTTTCATTGTTCAATAGGTGGTACATTCTACCCTATTCCACGAATAATTTATCACTGCCTTGAACTACAATAAAACCCTTAAAGGTTGATAGTCCGGTCCTACCACCCGAATCTCCCTTACTTGCGAACCCACTAATTATCTCTTATTCAGGATCTAAATACCTACATACCTCCTCTTGCTATTCTTGTAAGAAAAAAACAGCTAACGTAGCCTGTCTCTTCGTCTTAGCGACCCACAGCATCAACATAGGAAGCATGCTGCTCAACTGGGCTTAACTGGACACACGCACAAAACATCCTGTTCAAATTTCGCTTTCGAAATCTGGCTCACTGGGTTTGCTTGCCTGTCACTGGCTAAACTAAATTCATGAAGCTGTGTGACTGAGGAATAATGAAACTGCTGATTTTGTCAACTCTTGCTGTAAGCAGAACGTAAACAGCATAGAACCCTCGATATGCGTCAGAATCTACTATGCTACCATATTGAGTTTCCAAACAATTATGAAAGTACCTTTAAAAGTGGAGATTCTTTCACACGGAGCGCTATTTTCAGTTACCGTATTTTAATTTAGTTTACTTCTGTTGGTTTCGGGGGACCAAAAGACACAATGGCCCACCTTAAGGCGCTTCGAGGGGGGGGGGGGCATGGCCGGAATCCCCCCCCCCTTGGATCCGCCAGTGTCAAGCCCATGAGCGCAATGTTCTTAGACAATATCGAGGAAGCCTGTCGGCCTCCACTGTACTAGTGGCAGAACTCGTGCCAGGTACATCGCCTAGTGTTTCAAATCTGAAAATCTACTATTACTTTATCGTTTGGGCCCATTGACATTTGGTTTGCGCCCCACCATTTATGAATGGCGGCAGGCGGTCGGAGACGGGCCTGGGGCCGCCAGCATCGCCGCCAGCGTCCGGCTGTCTATGGTGGAAAGTTCCAGAATGCAATGCGCAAGATAACAATATGCGCAATATATCACTGTAAATGGCAATGAAATTTACGTCTGAATGCAAACTAGCTTTCATACATGTAATTCGCACCATATTTTATGGAGACAGAGTCTCATAAATTGTAACTATATTTTTCGCGCACACACTAATGAACATCCGGGCGCGCTTGTCGCGTGGGCACGCTTCAAAGTTCTTGAATGGCATCAAGAACCTACCTGTTTTCTTTCTTTACTGAGGGTCCCCCTGATGTCCGCATTAACATTGCGTCTGACGCCTAACGAAAAATTATGGCTGGAGTTTCTGGATGATTATTGCCCACACGTGGCTTCCAAGGTGTCACAGCGCGGTGCATGTAATGATCTGTGACATAACCGACGCACCTGGACACTCCCACCATTTTCTCGTTGTTGAGTACTGTACTACTCTGTTCACTTAAACTCTAGTTTAAAATATTATATTTGGAAAATATGAAATAGTTACTGGCTTTCATAATTGTTACCGAGGCATATTTGCAAGAAAGCCACGCCGGTGCCATGATGTAATTTCTATTGTTGTTTTAAATGTATTAACTCAAAAGTATTATTTAAAAAATCTCCAAACTTTCGACCTCCATTGCTATTGTGTATCTGGGTAACCTGTATGAGAAAAAAAAAACTGGAAATGCATTGGGCAGATGAGGGGCAACACCGCTGGAGAGAGCTAAAACCACTGGGGAGAGCCCATACTGTTGGGTAAATCCAACATCGCTGGGGAGAGCCAGCATCACTGGAGGGAGGGCCAACGCCGCTGGGGAGAGACCAACACCGCTGGAGAGAGGGCCAACATCACTGGAAAGCGGGCTAACACCGCTGGAGAGAGGGCCAGCACCGCTGGGGAGAGACCAACACCGCTGGAAAGAGGGCCAGCACCGCCGGAGAGAGGGCCAGCACCGCCGGAGAGAGGGCCAACACCGCTGGAGAGAGGGCCAGCACCGCTGGAGAGAGGGCTAACACGGCTGGCGAAGGTGAACAGCCGTGAAGAGCGGCTGAAGAGACCGTGAATGCAACGGACGGATATAATTACAGGCAACCAAGAGCAGGGCCAGCCGCACGGGGTAGAGTGGGATAGTAGCCGGGACTCTACCCAGCAGTCCGCCGACCGCTGTTGCTGCTGGAACGTGAGGGTCGTCTGGCGCCGTGGCGGTCATCACCCGAGCCGGCCGGTGGTGGGCCCCGTCACCGCCCCGGCGCAGATCGACAGATGGGACTCCGGGGAGGGGGAGGCGTGAAATGTAACCAAGCACCAGGAATAACAGGAACCGTGCGCGGGCGCGCGAAGTGAGCGAACATTGCAAACGAGGCCCTCAAATTTTGGTCCTCAAAGGAACTCGATTGCCGTTTTTGTTTCCGCTAGTCGGTTGCCTTGTACAATAGTGAAAAGACGCAATGCCCAGGAGGTCCTGCTCATCTTTCAGGAGCCAATCGCAAACTCAGGGCATCACAGTCCAGTCCTCTCTGGCTCCCAAGGGCCCACTTCATCCATTAGGGCCCTCTCCTGCCCTTATAGGAGCCCGCAGCTCTGTGATGTAACTCAATAGTTCAGCTCAGTTAGTTCTCAGCTCAAAAGCTCTGTGAAGCTCCCCTCTCTGGATAATTCCAGCTCTGAGATGGGTCCTCACTATTCATATTTGCCTCTTATTTAGCTCCAACTACGCTTCGCGACCTTCAGGGCCCTGTTCGTGCCTTAGCTGATAGGGGATGTCACCTTCCAAACGGCCTTTTTCAGCCGGGCATGGATATTTCAGATCTCAGACTGACCGTGTCCCCTCTTGTCTTCACGGCCCTCGTCAGCCCTCAGGGTGGACGTCTTCACATCTCAAGGGATCTTTCAACACAAGCTGCTAGATGCATTTCATTTTTATTGTGCTATATATCGGTACCTGCAACTCAAAAGGCTCTTACGTATCACTCAAAGCGGAGGCACTCTTCCACCTCAAAGCGGTCGGCTGGAGGGCCGTCCTCGGAGCTGCCGAGGGGATGCAGCTGATTCCCTCCTGGGCTGCGCCAATAGGAATGGGGACGAGTAAATGCATTGTAAGGAATTAAATGTTAGCAGATGAACACATCTCGTTTGGAGTGGTGCAAGTACAAAAATGTCCTTACTGATTCTGAAACCGTTCCGATAGACTGGCAAAGTTGCAGAATCATTACTCCCTTTTATGAGAAGAGATGGACCGGCGTCGGCCCGGCTCGCAGGCCGGGCGGCACAAATCATACAGAGTAGGGGTCGGGAAGCTGGCAACGGCCGTGAAACGAACCTCGCGAATGGTTGGTGGGGAACAGCATGAAATCAAGGATAACCGTTAAAATGTAATGCATTTTTATCCGCTAAGGGGAGTCCCGAGCTCCCGGTCTCCTCTTGGCTGCGGCTCCGTCGGCGAGCCCCTGGTGCTTATCCACGAACAGTGTCCGCCACGACATTGGTATTTGATCGTTGGCGAAGTAAGCGCCGTTGTGACGTCACAAGTCCGACCACCGCATAGTGTTGGCCGTCAAGTCGCCGCCGGCCGCGGCCGCCAGAGGACCCAGCAGTCAGCTGTAAAGCCGGCTGTAGCTGCAAAGTCTCTTTCACGTGCCGGGTTCATGTACTCGCGTCGGAGCCTGCGAACCGACTGACTCACACCACAGCCGGGGGCTATCTCCCCGCCTCAGGCGCGTCACCCCCCACCCAGACGTGACGCGGTCATCGCTGGGCCATGCCCTAATACGGCGCGATCGACGGCCCCCCGGTCATACCCTGACTCATCCATTGTGCAACTACAGCCCAGTCACCATACTACACCACCCCCTGATCTTCAAGGATCACACATAACACAGAACACATATTCACTCGCTATCAACCCATGCATACGGATCCACATTGGAACAGCCCGGCACGGCTGTCGGCTCGTTGGCCCGCGCGAGCCTCTCGCTGCGACGCGGCGTCGCCTGCCACCGCGCCGCATGCCGCAGCCGCACGTCGGGTACATAGTCGTCATCAGACGAGTCTTCAACCGTCAAGTCCAGATCTGACATCGTGTCCGCAGTGATGTTACATGGCGGCACACCAGACACCTCGCGCGACACAGGATCGGGCGGCGCACGCGGCGGCCGCTCTACCTCCACCGTCTCGGTCTCAGGCGGCGTTGCCGGCGGTGCTGGCGGCGCGGGTTCCAGCGGCGGCAGAGGTGGTGGCACCGGGTCAGGACCGGCCTCGTCGTCATCCGCTGGTGCCCGCTCATCGGGCGCGACCGGGTTGCGCGCTGGGTACCGCCGACGGATGTTCCGGCGATGCCACGGGGTGCCATCCACCTCTACCAGGGGGGTGCCAGCACCCGCGTCACCACGCCGGGACGAGACACCGTCATGCACGGCGTGTTACCGCGGCGGCGCACCCATACCGGCTCGCCCGGCCGCAGCGAACCGGATCGCAACCGTGGCTGCGCGCCTTGTCCTACAGGACTCGCATCGACTGGCAAGTCTCGGCCGGGTTCCCGGAACAGGCAGGCGAGAGGGGCGGAATTTGCGTCAGCGGTGTCCCTCGGCGTGGCGTTGTACCGATGCACTGCGACAGCCACGGAGCAGCCCTGTCGTGCCGCCATCACTTTGACGGTACGATGGTGTCGCTCCACAATTCCGTTCCCACCCGCCTCATGCACGCCACGGAAGTGCAGCTGAATTCCCCAGCGTGCCGCGAGCGTCGCCATCTGACGCGCGTGGAACACTGTAGCATTGTCCAGCAGCACCTCCGCCGGGGCACCATGCTCCAGGAACACGGTCTCGAGCAAGCCCACAATGGCCTCTGCGGTCTCACCCCAGTCCAGGAGGCGCCACAGCGCGTAGCGCGACGGCCCACAGTCAATGATCGTCAGGTAGGCAGCGCCGCGCACGTGAGTCACGTCAATTGCCAGGCGCTCCCAGCACCGGGGCACGCTCAGATGGCCGTGCCTCCAACGCACGGGCGCCGGGTCGATCGACTGACACACGTCGCAAGCCGCCACCACCTCCCGCACCACCGACCGCGTCACCCGCCCGTCACAAACCCGCCGTGCGTGTCACAGCGTCCGGCGCACACCCTGGTGCCCGACACTCTCATGCACCGCACGGACCTGGGCCGGGTCAGCCGCGTCGCGCGGATCCACCAGGGCCGCTACCACGGGTAACGCGCCCTCGCCTCCATCGTCGATCTCTGCCACGTCAGCTGCGGCCGTCTCGCGCAACCACACCTGCGGCACACGGGTTAACGCGTCCGCCGGATTGTCCGCTGATCGAACCAGACTGATGCTCATCGTGAGCTGGAGCTCGTCCACCAGCTGACGAATCACGTCGATCCTCCGACGGATCAGCATCTCCCCGTGCGCCTTGGTGCGCAAGCGCGAGCGGCCACTCAGGGCGTCGTCGATCCACTTATGGACCGTGGCCGAATCGGTGCGGAGATCGATGTTAGTGATCCCCCACGCGATTGCCAAGTTGACGCCGCTGAGTGCCGCGTCGAGTTCCGCCATGTTGATGTGCATGGCGGCCCTCGCCTCCGGCCGCAGCCAACTCGCGTCCTCCACGACGCCGCCACTCGCCGCATCCACGAGCACCACGCCCGCTGCAAGCGAGCTGGCATCGGTCCAGACAACCATCCGATCGCCCGTCACGCACCACGGCCCGCACGCCGGGTCAGCCGCACTTAGCCGCTCGGCCACCTGGTCCACATGGCTGCGCAGCGCCGAGTCGCCGATCGGGTCATCCCAACCGGCCGACAGAGCGTTAGCGCGCCGCTTGAGCCAAGCAGCCGCCGGTCTAAGCCAGCCAGCAACCGGCACGTGCGACACCAATTGGCCGCACCACGCAAACACGGCGCGCCGTGTCAGGACCGCAGGCGGCAGCGCCGGCGCACCGTCCCGCTGCCACCGCAGGTCTTCGTCGGGGCCTTCACCCACCCACAGACCGAGGAGACGGGCGCCCTCAGCCGCCCGCACGGGCGGCTTGCACACCAAGCCGTACCGCGCGAAGTGCTCCACTACATACTCTGCGCTGATGACCGTCTCGTCCACGAGCAGGTCATCTACGTAGGGCAACACTCCGCGCGACACGGCCGGGTCGCGGCGCAGCACAGCCTGCACGACGGCTTTCATCACCAGTGGGGCGATGTTGAGCCCAAAACCGACGCGCGTCAGGCAGTACCGCTGCCCGCGGACCTCCACCGTTTGATAGGGCCACAACCGCCGTTCCAACCTGAGCTGCAGGTACGCCTTTCGCAGGTCCACTACCGCGACGCGGGCGCCGTGCCGTCGCCAGCGACGAAGCTGGTCGGCACACACGTCCGCGTCCGCGGTGTGGGCTGTGACGTACCCATTCAGCTCGCGGTAGTCCAGCACAGGGCGCACCTTGTGCTGGTTGGGCTGTTGTACCGCCATCAACGGTATCAGGCCGCGCGCCGGTCCGTCCGCCTCCTCGTCATACGGGACGAGCCACCCCTCCCTGACCCACAGGTCGAGCTCCGCCTCGTAGGCCTCCCGGGCCGCCGCCGGCACCGCATACTGTGCGGTCCTGTTTCGCAAACAGGCCGGGCCGGCGCCCGCGGCCCACTTCCAACCGACAGTCCACTCGCCTGTCTGCGCATCAAAACGCGCCTTAAAATCCGCGGCCTCTATTTGCACGTCCTGCTGTCGCCGTGCTGCCCCGCCGCCCGCGACTGTCGCCGCACACACCGCCACCTCGGCCGGTGCCGGCACCTGGATGCCCCTCAGGGCCCGCACGCCCGACATACCAAACACCATGTCCACCCCCAGTGGCCTGGTTGGCACTACCAACGCGTCCAGCACAACGCGCCGATCCTGATAGGCCACCGTCACCCGCACAGTTCCCACGCACTGAAGCGAACCGCCATCCACAGTGTGCAGCAACGCCCTCTTTGCAGTGTCATACCCCGACACACAGCACCCACGATACAGCAGCACATCAGTGCACCCAGTGTCAACAAGCGCGTTCCGCCGTACCCCGTCCACTTGCATTGGTACCACGGGGAGCGCGCTCACGCCTCCGGAGACGGCGCTTGCGCTCGCGCACCGCCCCCGGCAGCGTTTCCCGCCGCACGACGTGGACAGGAGGCGGCCAGGTGTCCGAAGGCGCCGCAGGTCCAGCAGCGCCGCCGCGGGGTCGGGTTCGGCCGTCTGTCGTCCGGGCGGGCCGCCGCCACAACCGCCGACGCGGCCTCCGTATGTTGATGCTGGCCAGCCACGGCAGCGGCAGCGGTCGCGTTGGCGGCCTCATCGCTCAGGATCTCCCGCGCCACACGGACCAGCTCCGCCAGCGGCACCGCCTGTGCTCGCGTCCCGGCCTTCAGCTGTGTCCGCACGCGCAGCGGCAGGCCAGACACGAACTTGGTCGCCATAACCGTCTCCGGGAACGCCTCCCCCGAGCCGATCACCAGATCCATCAGCCGGCGGAGGTCAGCCAGGTAGGCGTCCGGCGACTCTCCCGGCTGTAGTTCTCTGGCCTGGAACGCCGCGAACGCCACGTAGCGATTGGGAGCGAACGCGTCGTACAGCGCAGCGCGGACAGCTTCCAGTGACCCTTGCGCCTGTTCAGACATCTGCTCCCACACCGCAAAAGCGGCGCCCGTCAGCCGCTCCAGTAGGACGTCCGTGAACAGCACTCCCCGCCGACGGCACAGCTTCTCCGCCCTCACGAAC
Organism: Imbricaverruca yamaguchii; assembly: GCA_034440575.1. Taxonomy (NCBI): domain Eukaryota; kingdom Metazoa; phylum Arthropoda; class Thecostraca; family Neoverrucidae; genus Imbricaverruca; species Imbricaverruca yamaguchii. The sequence continues at coordinate 100,150 of JAOTOL010001268.1, read as the reverse complement.
CACTCCGACACGTTATCACCGGTACCACTAAACTCCGGGATATATCGCGTGTCGAAATACCGAGCCTGTCCGCCCTGCTCCACCGGCACAGCACTGGTCACTGTCTCCTCCTCCCCGGAACCCGGCATGGCTGTCACGTTGTTACGGTAAAGCCGAAATAGCTTGTAGCTGCAAAGTCTCTTTCACGTGCCGGGTTCATGTACTCGCGTCGGAGCCTGCGAACCGACTGACTCACACCACAGCCGGGGGCTATCTCCCCGCCTCAGGCGCGTCACCCCCCACCCAGACGTGACGCGGTCATCGCTGGGCCATGCCCTAATACGGCGCGATCGACGGTCCCCCCCCCGGTCATACCCTGACTCATCCATTGTGCAACTACAGCCCAGTCACCATACTACACCGGCAACGGCCGACCCGGCCTCTGGCTCAGGAGTGAGCACCTCGACCACGCCGCCGGCAACGGCAGGACCTCGGTCGGGGGATGTCGGTGTGGTGACCGCACCACAGGTCACAGGTCACAGGTCACAGGCCGACGCATGGTTGTCTTGGACAGTACGCAGCCCGGCTGATGAACCTGAAACAATAGGGAATGCGACATTAATAGACATCCGGGCAAGCAGTCAGACAGACATTCTTACCCCCCAACAGACAGACAGGACAGTCAGACAGACACTCTTGGCCCGATAAATAAACAGGACAGACAGACAGACAGGACAGTCGGATAGACACACTTGGCCCGATAAATAAACAGGACAGCCAGACAGACACATTCCCCAGCAGACAGACAGACAGACACTCTTTTTTCTCGGAAGGCAGACAGACACTCTTGCCCCGACAGACAGACAGGACAGTCAGACAGACACTCTTGGCCCAAGATACAAACGGTACAGACAAAAAGACAGTCAGACATACACTCTTACCCTGCCAGACAAACAGACATATTACACTTTTGCCCTGGCAGAACTGCACCTGGGAAGAGGGATTCTTCCCAGCTCTTCTCCAACTTAGGTAGATACGGAAGGTGGGAAGTGCAGGTACGGAGGAAAGCCAACTAGGGAGTCTATTCAGCACCAGTAGGCTCTTAGGCCTGTTTGCACTCGGCAGAAAAACTCGGCAGACTGCCGGCAGAATCGTGACGTTGGCACGACTGAGCGGAATCTACCAGAACCGAGCAGAATCGAGCAGAACCTGACGTCGACAACGTCCGCATCCTCTGACGTCGCAGCAAATATTGTTGACGTCATGCAATGCATTAGCCACAGCGCTCGTGATTTAGTGGCTTTGTGAACGTCGACGATGTCGGCGGAGGATAACTTGAAATGTGCACAGTTGTTTGTCGCGTCCCGCCGTATGCCGCGGGAGTCGGACGGATCTGGTGGCTGCTGTTCGGCCTTTCGGTAGCTACGTCTGTTGGAACTGAACGCTGTGAGTGTTGTGGATGAACATATTTGTGAGTACCTAAGTTGTACTTTCCGTTTGTAACACGCACTGCACGGCAATCCAAATAAACGCAGAAGATGGTGTGTGATATGATATGGACATGGAATATGGTATGCAAACCATGGTATGATATACCCAATGCGGGTGTATATTTTTGGAAGGAGGCTCATGTCACCAAATGAAGTCTTCTAAAATAATGAACTTTGTGCATTTCTGGTGTTGTTGATGCAACACCAATTGGCAAGTTTAGCATTGGGCCTTCGCTGTCCCATGGAATAAATGAACTCAAAATGTAGTTTGGGAACACCAATCATGTTGGGAATTCGATTCTTTCTATGCAACACCCATGCAGTAAATGATCAACTTTTTTTCTTCAAAGTTTGGGTCGCTACCCCCTTAACTCCCATCCTCCCACATTCGGTTCCTGTACCCTGGTCCCTCATCCTGGTAGGAACGAGCAGTTTTCGACACTTCAGTTTCCGGCACCCTTCTCAACTCTTTAACTGGAAGATAGCTTCCTCTGCTTCCCTGTCATCGTAATCTCATCACCACGCCCTCCATAGAAAACCATTAACATGGACGTACAAGAGCCCTTCTTGTAATGAGTTCGTAACAAATATCTAGGAATTAATTATATCTTGGCATTACCGTGAGTGGTACCACTTGAGTGCATTAGCACTGCAGCGGATCATTTATGGCGCAGAATACAAGCAACCGAGACGCTTCATAGCGCGTTGCATAAATGACGTCAGTTAGCTAGTTTCATGAATGAAACGTGACGTCAGTCTGCTGCCGCCTGATGCTTTCTGGCGCTGCCTGCAAACGTCTGCCGCAGTCTGCCAAACGTCTGCCGCAGTCTGCCAAACGTCTGCCGCAGTCTGCCAAACGTCTGCCGCAGTCTGCCAAACGTCTGCCGCAGTCTGCCAAACGTCTGCCGCAGTCTGCCAAACGTCTGCCGCAGTCTGCCAAACGTCTGCCGCAGTCTGCCAAACGTCTGCCGCAGTCTGCAAAACGTCTGCCGCAGTCTGCCAAACGTCTGCCGCAGTCTGCCAGTCTGCCAAACGTCTGCCAAACGTCTGCCGCAGTCTGCCAAAGTCAACGTCTTGCCGCAGTCTGCCAAACGTCTGCCGCAGTCTGCAAAACGTCTGCCGCAGTCTGCAAAACGTCTGCCGCAGTCTGCCAAACGTCTGCCGCAGTCTGCCGCAGTCTGCCGCAGTCTGCCGCAGTCTGCCGCAGTCTGCCGCAGTCTGCCAAAGTCTGCCGCAGTCTGCCAAACGTCTGCCGCAGTCTGCCAAACGTCTGCCGCAGTCTGCAAAACGTCTGCCGCAGTCTGCCGCAGTCTGCCAAACGTCTGCCGCAGTCTGCCAAACGTCTGCCGCTGCCCGTCAACTTCTGTCACTGATGTTGCGAATGTTGGGTCTGCCGAAGCACGAGGATTTTGCCGGAATTCTGCCACATGCATACGCATGTGGCAGGCCTTGGGACTGGGCCTTGATGTGATGCTCGGCAGCTCTATAATTGTCACATCCGGGTGGGGCATGTCATCCAGCGGACACCTCTGCCCCACGCCCAATAACAGTCTGATTTGGAGTAGAATTCGTTTTGAATATGAATGAGTGCAAAAACTTGCAGCATTTTAGAGGATAATGCTGCTCTAAGTTCATTCCTTAGTAAGCTATAAGCTTCCCAAACAAAGGAGTTCGAAATGTTGTCAGAATTGGCTTTTGCTTTGCTCTACCAAATGACCCACATCAACTTTCTTGCTCTGTCCAATGCATGCAAATTGCACTGATATTTTAAACTGTGTGAGTCTTAATTCCAAAAGCAGTCTAAGCCTAACTACAGTGTTGACCTGATATTTTTAGGGGGAGGAGTGGGAGTAATAAGCACAATATATGTAGACATTTTATTTTATGCCACGAACATTCTTGTCACGTCCTTACTTCCAAGTGCTATTCAGGAGATGGAACGTCCCTCTAGGTGGAAATGACGTCCCTATGGGAAGATCGAGTTTATCACCCGAACTTCGCTCAACAAAATGTATGATAGTCCTCGAGACTGGAAAAGACGCCCCTGAAGCAAGCTGACTCCACCGCTCCCTACCCCCAGCTACGCGGATTCTCCTATCGAAGGTCTAACAGGGCAGACCGATTATGACGATTATGATTATGATATCTTGACGGATGGGAGAGCACACTAACAATTTGACCAGCGGTAGCCTGCTGACTCATGCTGAAAGGGAAGTATAAACGGTAAGACTGAAAGTTAGTCTGAGAGGCAGGGCTGATAGACTGAGAGAAACGACTGAAAGCAAGTCTGAGGGGAAAGACTAATAGTCTGGACAGCAAGTCTAACAGTAAGCCTCTCAGAGTGCATCCTGGAGGCAAGTCTGAGAGGAAAGATTGATAGTCTGAACAGCAAGTCTAACGGAAAGCATCAGAATGCAAACTGTGAGTGTGAAAGGCTCAATGTGAGGTGAGGTATCTCACATCAGAGTCAACAGACGTCGTTGATGAGTGGCGGTCCGCTACTCGTATACTAGTATGCCGTGGGGTATGGTACCATGCAGTGGGGTATGGTACCATGCCGTGAGGTATGGCCCCATGCTGTGTGGTATGGTACCATGCCGTGATGTATGGTACCATGCTGTGGAGTATGGTACCATGCCGTGATGTATGGTACCATGCTGTGGGGTATGGTACTATGCCGTGAGGTATGGCACCATGCTGTGGGGTATGGTACCATGTCGTGAGGTATGGTACCATGCCGTGGGGTATGGTACCATGCTGTGGGGTATGGTACCATGTCGTGAGGTATGGTACCATGCCGTGGGGTATGGTACCATGCTGTGGGGTATGGTACCATGCCGTGATGTATGGTACCATGCTGTGGGGTATGGTACTATGCCGTGAGGTATGGCACCATGCTGTGGGGTATGGTACCATGCTGTGGGGTATGGTACCATGCTGTGGGGTATGGTACCATGCTGTGAGGTATGGCACCATGCTGTGGGGTATGGTACCATGCTGTGATGTATGGTACCATGCTGTGGGGTATGGTACCATGCCGTGATGTATGGTACCATGCTGTGGATGACATGCTGTGGTATGGTACCATGTGATGTATGGTACCATGCTGTGGGGTATGGTACCATGCTGTGGGGTATGGTACCATGCTGTGGGGCATGGTACCATGCCGTGATGTATGGTACCATGCTGTGTGGTATGGTACCATGCCGTGAGGTATGGTACCATGCCGTGATGTATGGTACTATGCCGTGAGGTATGGTACCATGCCGTGATGTATGGTACCATGCTGTGGGGTATGGTACCATGCCGTGATGTATGGTACCATGCCGTGATGTATGGTACCATGCTGTGGGGTATGGTACCATGCCGTGATGTATGGTACCATGCTGTGGGGTATGGTACCATGTCGTGAGGTATGGTACCATGCTGTGGGGTATGGTACCCGTATGTCCCCCTCCTCCCGCCATGTTCCCCACGTGCCCCGTCCGGGGTTCATAATGACTTCGCCTGCCGGCATCTGTCTGGAGGCCAGACAGGATGTCATTAACGTCTCCACCTACCTATTCAAGTCGGAATTGCTTCCTCCGGTTCCATTGTGTGATAATCCCTCATCCACATAGGCGAGTCGCCCTTTCCCGTCTCAAATGAACTTGGAAGGGTCCCCAAATGGATTTGGCCGTGATTGAGATCAATGTGGCGCCGCTGTCGGCGCCGGCCGGCGTCTGGGCGACAGCTGAGGTGGCCAAACGCAGCTGAGGTGCCCGGTGACATTTGAGGTGTCTGAGATTGCTCATGTGTTCGGGACATCTGAGGTGTTCGATACAGAAGTGGAACATGAACAGATGGATGGAGATATGAAGAAATGTATATATGGATACATGTATATGCATATATATATATATATATATATATATATATATATATATATATATATATATATATATGTGTGTGTGTGTGTGTGTGTGTGTGTGTGTGTGTGTGTGTGTGTGTGTGTGTGCGTATGTGTGTGTGTGTGTGTGCGTATGTGTGTGTGTGTGTGTATTTGTGTGTGTGTGTGTGTTTGTTTGTGTGCATGCGTGCGTGCGTGCATGAGTGAGTGAGTGAGTGAGTGAGTGAGTGAGTGAGTGAGTGAGTGCGTGCGTGCGTGCGTGCGTGCGTGCATGTGTGTGTGTGTCAAATAATTTATTCTAACGTATTAGGTGGTAATTCTGGAGCTACATACAAAGGCGTTCCCATCGAGTTTTTAGGGCGCCTGCTGGAACTACCAGTATGTCTTTAAAGTTTCCTCATTCTGAGGGAGGTAGCGGTTTTGCCATTGGTTACTTCGGCATAACTAGCAAATTATTTGTGTTGTCGAGGAGTGTTTTTGGGATGCAAGGTTGGTGTGAACAGGTGCAGCCAGTGGTGGCGGCCGACCACTAGCAACCGAAATACACCAGATCAAACGAAATTCTTTTAGATTTTCGCGACGCAAAAATATAAATTTACGAGCTTCGCACGCCGGAATCTTTCCTCGTTTACTTCCATGCTTCTTGGTTTGTCCTGGGAGAGGGGAGGAGGATGAAAGAAAATCGTGTCTCCGGCCCTGGGTATGTAGCATAATCGGCTCCGGGTATTGGCTGCCGAATCGAAATCGGTGTGGGCTATCGAGGGAGATAGGCGCTCCTGGCTATATATGACGCTTGATTTGATATGCATGCTGAATCAAGAACGTCTTTACTATAAGGCTGCTTTCGCTAATCAATCTTGCGGTGGGATATCGTGGGATCTGGAGAAAATATGGAAAGTGAGGAATGCTCCTACACGTTTTCTCTATTGTATATTATTCTTTAGGTATTGGAAAATGACATAGCTCGGGTTGTTGGTGCTGTGTGGATGGAGGAAGCCAATCCCAAGACTGTCTGGTGGCCTCTCCAAACACGGTATGGGCGCCACTCTATATGGCCGCCAGCCGGTTCACTCGGGACAGAGGATTCATAATGCACAAAATCATTGACCAGTACATACATCAAAGTTTCATGTATCATGTTCCATGCTGCTGTATGAAGGAGGAGGTGGGTTTCTTTTTACCCTCTGAACTTTCATGTACAAACTCACCGGAATGGAGACGTTATCGAAATGGCAACGGAAAAAAACCTTTTGGAATACCTGAAGGTAAGACATGGAGGATGGTGGTGTTTGCTGCAGCTTATGTGCTGCCCTGTTACCTTCAGTGCGGGTCCATGACTAATCCAGCATGCCGATGTGTGGTCCGCATGTGAATCTCACCGACACAGCTGCGTCCGGGCGGCCGCGCCCCCAACTCTGTATCAAGCGGCGCCGGCGAGAGACTGTGGCCTGGGCGGCGGCGGCCGGCGCCGGCGGCGGTGCCTGCTGCACTACGTCACGTGATAAACAGGTCGATGACTGCAGTGTGGCGTGCCATCTGTTGGTACGACGGCGAGCTGGTGTTCGAGCGCACGACCAGCCTTGGCAAAACGACGAAGGCAGCAGCAAAGCGTCTCCTATCGCGTCGAAAGCGGAACAGTGGCGCCATCTACGCGAAAACCCGTTTTTATGCTAATTGATGGTGAAAATGCGGTTTGGTAGGCAGTTTAATTAACTAGGACGGTCCATGCTGTGGTGAAGGAGAAGGGACAATCCCAGCACTGGTTCTGCGCTGCTGTCGACCCGACATGGGCGCCGCTCGTCCAGCCGGCCTGACGGTCCGCCCCGTGTAGGATCTGCAGTGCTGTTTGGGGCAGACTCAAGTTTTAATTATTTTTCCCAAAATGTTTTTTGAAAGGGTTTTTTGTTCGTGATGGACAAATATGAGCAGTTATTCGTGTAGAAATCAAACTTTCACCTGATTTTCGACGCCAACCGTCAATGGGAATTTTTTTTTTTAGTTCCTAAACGAAACGTCAACATGGAAATTTCCAAAAATTCGAACAGGACCCCCAAATTGCATCGCTTCTCGGCCTTTGGCTAAGATCAAGTGTAGTATCTGTCGATTGGAACACGCACCGATATGGCGACCGGACATTCACTACATTGGTGAAAATAGGTGCGGCGGCGAACCTCGCGACTGAGTGGTGAGACGGTGTGTGGAGAGCGGTGATAAGTGAAGTGTGTAAATGTGACTTCACGCGATCGGTAGAGGGCGCGCGATGGCGAGTGCCGGTGCCGTCGTCGCCCCCGACGCTGTGGTGCTGGATGGGGGGCGGCTGTTGTTGCCGTTCCCCCTACCGATGCCGACGCGATGCCCTATCCAGGGCTGCGCGACGCGGTACACGGTGGAGCCATTCACCACGCGTCGCGGCAGCATCCTGCGCCACCTCCGAGCCGCCCATGCCACCGAGGTGTTCCGCACCATATGGGTGTGTGCTGGGTGCCAGGCCGGGCTCGGTCGCCGACCATCAAACCACGTCTGCCGAACACCGCGACCGGCCCAGCCTGCCTTCACACCACCACCAGTGCAGTGCCCACATTGCCGACGGCGCCGGTTCGAGAACCTACGAGGACTCTATAACCACCTGCGCCAGTGTTCGAGCCGGCGTCCGTCGGCGACAAACGCCGCACGACCGGCCGCGTCGCCAGCCAGCCCGGCACCGACCAACGTAGTGGTCGTCCGCCGGGGGAACGCCGACCATCGTCGCCCGTCGCCGCCGTCCGCCGAACCAGCCGCCCGACAGACCGCTCCGCATCCCAGCCAGGCCCCGGCCCACGAAAATGCCGTCCACCGGAGGAGTGCCGACCGTCACCGGTCGTCGTCGCCGTCCCCGGTGACCCCGGCTCCGGTGGCTGGCAGCCGCTCGCCCTCTCCGTCGCCGTCCGCGGTTACCCCGGCTCCGGTGGCTGGCAGCCGCTCGCCCTCTCCGTCGCCGTCCCCGGTGACCCCGGCTCCGGTGGCTGGCAGCCGCTCGCCCTCTCCGTCGCCGCGGTTTGCGATGCCGGAATTCGCGCCAATGACCCCGCCGCCGCCGCTGCGACCCCCCTCCTGGACACCGCCTCCTCGCACACCGCCGCCCGCTGCCACTGACTCTGACTCGGACCCCGACTCTGGGGTCGAGGAGTGGCGGGGTGCCAGTGCCGAGCCCATCGAGGACGCCGACGCCACCGCAAGTTTGGAAGCGACGCCTGGCCTCAGCATGCCCAGCCTCGCCGCCCTGCTGAGGTCACCGGCCAGCCGATCCGCCGCCTCCGACTCCAGCCACACCGACTTGCCGGTGGCCTGGAACTCCAGCTGGGAGCAGCCGGACCCACCGGCCGGTCGGCGCACCGAGACCGGATCCCCCGACCTGCGCGCGCTCGGCGACTGGTTCTGGGGTCTGGAGGCTCACCGTCGCCGTCCGTCGCCTGCCGTCGGCCTCGCCGCCGCGGCGCGGCGAGCCCGCTCGCTGTCGGAGACGGAAGTTGTGCCGTGTTGTGCCTGTGGTGCCGTTGTGCCGCCCCGCATCCCTGTCTCCCAGCGCGCCGCCCAGGAGCCGTTGGAGCCCGCGGCGCCGTCGACGGGACGGGGGCGCGAGCCAGAGTTGCTGTCCCCGACCCCTGTCAGCCTCATCCCTCGGCTGACGCCGCCGGGAGTCGGGGAGCCCCGGTCGCCGTCCCCACGACGAAATCGGTGGGTGGTGTCAGCGGCGCCGACACCCCGCATCCCTACCCCCCAGCGCGCCGCCCCAGAGCCTCTGGAGCCCATGGCGCTGCCGACCGGACGGGAGCGCGAGCCGGAGTTGTTGTCCCCGACCCCTGTCGGCCCCAGCCCTCGGCTGACGCCGCCGGGAATCGGGGAGCCCCGGTCGCCGTCCCCACGACGAGGTCGGTGGGTGGTGTCAGCGGCGCCGACACCTTGCAGTCCCACCCCCCAGCGAGCTTCCCCAGACGTTCGGGGGTCTGCGTCGCCGCCCCTTGGGTCCCGGAGCCTCACATCGGCGCGGCGCCGGCCCGCCGAGCGGCTGACCTGCCCTGTCGCGGCTGCTCGTCAGCCAGCCCGGCCCGGCCGACCGTGCCCATTACCCGCCGACGGGAACTCAAAACATCGGCACCCCCTCCAAGGCAATCGGTCTGCCAGACCGGAGCGCCGGGGCAGACCAACCCCCACCGTCCCAACAGCTGCACCAGCCACGCGGTGTCGCGTCCCCGGCCATGACCCCCCACCCGGGGACCGCCGGCGTGCGCAACGGTCGCGGCCGCCGGCCTCTGAACCTGTGAATGGCCACACCGGAAACCGGCGACCGCGTCCGCCCGGTAATCGATCGCCCAGGGGTGGACGCCGGGGCGCGGCAACTCTAGCTGCACCAGCAGCAGCGCCTCCGCCCGTACCACGCTGCCCAGCTGGTGACCACCGGCCGGCGCATGAAGGCACCGGAAGGCGAGTCACGGCGCGTAGAGAGCGACCCCCGGTCCCACAGCGTGTGATTGACGAGCGACCGCGACCATCGGCGGCCCCTTCGGTGGAGCACGCCCGGGACAGACGACCGGCCCGCCCCGGAGCGGGTGGCCAGGACAACGTGGGTGGGCGGCGGGAGTCGGCCGACACCGCACCACGTGGTGGCGGCCCGTTGCCCTCGCGCCCGTCACCCCGCGCACCCGTTCTCCGCCCCCCTCGCGGGCCGGTGCCGCCGCCGCCGAGAGCATCATCATCTTCTGCATCGTCGCCATCATCGCCGGTGCCGCCGCCATCGCCGCCTCGGCTCCGGTCGCGCCGCCTCTCCGTGGCTGGAGAGGGCGCGCCCCTGCCGCCACACCCGGGGCGGCTGGAGGATGGGCCGCGGCGGACCGGGCGGCGTACCAGTGACGAGGCCCGCCAAGTGCCGCCCGGCCGCCGCGGCGAACAGCAACAAGAAGACGAGGACGCGCGCGCGGTGGCCGCCCCTGGCTCGGCCCCGGGGCGGCCGTGGAGGGAGCTGCGGTTAGGCGGGCGGCTGGTGGAGGAGAGGACGACGTCGGAGGTGCCGCCCGCCCACCGCAGCATAAGTGTCAGCGCGCGCGTCACCCGGTGGCTCAGCGGCGTGGTGGCCGGGCCGCGGCGTGGCGGCCCGGTCGGTGGTGGTGACGTGGCCGCTCCTGCGCCGTGTGCCTGCGGGCCCGGGCCTGCCGGGGGCGGGCCCGACGCCATCTCCTCCTCCAGGAGTGGGGAGGGGAGCGTCCGGCTGCGGTTGCCCGCGCCTCCCGTGAGTGTATGGGGGCGCCCGCTGCCCTCGGTGGGCCGCTCGTCGGCGTCGCCCGCTGCCGCCTCGACCGATCTCGAGGGCTTCCCCCCGCTGGAGGCTGCGGTTCGGCCCGTCGCCGTGGCTGGCTCCCCTGCCGCCTGCAGGCGGTTGGACCCGGTCCGCGATGGGGGGACCTGGCACCGCCGTGACCTCCGCCCTGCACCGCCCCCCGTGCCGCCGGGCCGGCGTGCGGTCGGGCGCCTCCTGTCCAGACGGGCTGGTGGCGTCCCCGTGCTGGCATCCGGCGCGGGTGTGGGCCGGGTGGGGGTTACTGGTGGGGGCCGGACCTCCTCTGCGGCGGGCCCCCGCTGCCCCTCGTCGTCCAGTTCTGGAGCGTCTTCGAGTCCCTATTGTTGTGCGTGTGTCGCATGCGCCGAGCGCGGGCCGTGGTTTATGGCACCACGGTCGCGCGACCCACTTCCGACTGCGAGCCCTGGCAGGGCCCAGTCGCGTCAGGGCAAGGCCAGAGGCAGCAGCGTGTGTGTCGAGCCGTACACAATATAGAGACCGTGATAGAGCAGTGCATCTCAAGAGACAGTGAGGACTGAGCGTGCACCACCACATGGCGCGTCGGTAATATGGATCCGGACGCTCTCACCGAAACCCTCTCCCGCCTGACGGATCTGCTTACGGAGCAAGCCACAGCATCCGCCAGGAGAGAGGAACGGCTTCTGGCGCTGGCCGAATCGGCCGCCCAGACCAGACCGCAGCACAGCACGCTGACCGACTCCGCTGCCGACCGCACCGATGCCGCCGGTGCTGACCCTGGTTCAGCCACCCGCGGCACGAGACGGCTGGGTGCGACAGCCACGCCTGCCCCCAGGCTGATGGAAGGTGCCAGCCTGCGCGAGTTCGCCTCTTGGCGGGACAAATTCGAGGGGTACGCCATTCTCACCGGTCTGTATGACCTCCCGCCGGCGAGTCAAACCGCCGCCCTCGTCGCCCTGCTCGACGACCAGTGGACGCGAACCCTCCGTCACGGTCTGGATATTGACGTCTCCACGTCCGACATCCAGACCATCATCCGAGGTATGGAGCGCCATCTGCGTCGGCAGCGTAACGTGATCCTGGACCGACGAGAGTTCTTCCGCCGTCAGCAAGCGGACGGTGAGACATTCGATGAGTTTTTTATGGCTTTGCGCGAAATCGCCCAGTTTTGCGACTTCTGTCCGCATTGCACGGACCCACAGCTTCGCGACCGCATCGTCACTGGGATCCGGGATGAGGACACCCTGCGTGCGCTTCTGAGCGAAAGTGATCTCACCCTGCAGTCAGCAGTCCACATCTGCCGTGCGCAAGAAAACGCCCGTCAGAACTCGGCTGCCATGACAAACGGCCACGTCCAACATGTGTCCGCATATCGTCGGAACAGGACTGCCCGTGCCCGTCAGTCAGACTCCAGCCGCCCAGGCACTCGTCGCAGGGATCCCAGCGGCTCAAACACCCGTCGGACAGACTCGCATCCGACGTTGGACAGGTGTCCCGCCTGCGGTCGCTACCCGCACGCCGACGGGCAGCCATGCCCTGCCCGGACGGCCACGTGTCACCTGTGTCACCGTCGCGGCCATTTTCGGGCCAGGTGTCGTCAGCGTGGCGCGACATCTGGAACAGCCCCAACACAGCGCGACAGCTCCAGACAAAGAGACTCGGGCCAGTATCGTGCGAACGTGTCCGACATACGAGTTTACGGCCTGTCGTCCCGCCGCTCTCCCAGGATCCGGCTGTTTACGACCCACCATAATGGTGCCGGCTCAACGCTCTGGACACCCGATACCGGAGCGGAAACTTCCTGCATTGGCGTGGCACAGGCTGCGGAAATGCACGTGGACATAAGTCGTTTGTCTCCGCCCGCGGACAAGCTGTATGCAGCTGGTGGCCATGAGCTCCAGTGTTTTGGGACTGTGCAGTGTGACCTGACATTGGGTGCAATCACAGCGACAGTGACCGTGCATGTCATACAGGGCCTGGACAGCGCCCTGCTCTCCTGGCACGACTCCATCGCCCTCGGAATTCTGCCACCGGACTTCCCCAGTCAGGTGGCGAGCGTGGCCGCCGGTGGAACGGATACGGAAGCCGTGCCGCCTAGCGGCAGCACTGTCAGACGAGAGGGGCTGTCACCGCCGTTGGATGACAACACCTCTACGAGGACGCGAGAGGAGGCGCCGGCGCGACCCCGCGCCGACGACAAATCAGCACGAACCAGACCCTGGTGCACAAATCAGATGCTCTCTCCAGAGCCCCCGTGGATGACCCCACACCAGACGACGAGGAAGCCGAAGATGACGTGACTCATCAGCTCCACAGTCTCGTCGTGCGCTCAGTGACCCAGCTGGATCCAGACGGAGCCCGGGTGTCTCCCATCGAGGATGCCACGCTGACCCGCGTCCGCGACGCCGCCCGCGCCGACGCCGAGTACATAGCGTTGTGCGAGGCCGTGACACACGGCTTCCCTGATCAGAGACGTGACCTGCCTGCTGCCCTGAGGTCATACTGGGGCGTGCGAGATCGCCTGGCCGTTGACGACGGAATCCTGGTATGTGGTCCCCGGCTGGTCATCCCCAGAAGCCTCAGAGCAGAGACTCTGCAGCGCCTGCACGACTCGCACCAAGGCATCGAACGCACACAGCGCCGCGCACGCCAGTCTGTATACTGGGCCGGCATCGACCGCGATGTTGCCGACACCGTTGGCTCCTGCCAGGTATGCCGTGAACGGCTGCCTCGCCAGCAGCGAGGGCCGCTGATGTCGGACCCCCCGCCGAGCCGAGTCTTCGAGTCTGTGTCTACAGATTCCTTCAGTCACGCAGGCAAGACCTACCTGGTGTACGTTGATCGGCTCTCCGGGTGGCCCGCAGTTGTGCACTGCGCCGGCGACGCCACCGCCCGGACTCTGATCCGGCACCTGCGGGAAATCTTCGCCTCCACCGGTGTTCCCTGTGTGCTACGCAGCGACGGTGGCCCACAGTACACTGCTCATCTCACCAGAGACTTCCTGCGGCGCTGGGGCGTAACACATCACATGTCTACCCCGCACTACCCGCAGTCCAACGGCCACGCTGAGGCGGCCGTCAAACTAGTGAAGAGACTGGTGCAGAAAGTGACCGTAGCGGGGGACCTTGACTGTGATGCGTTCGCTCGTGGGCTGCTAGAGCTTCGCAACACCCCGCGAGCGGACCACCGGTCACCCGCTCAAATCCTCTACGGCCGTCCTCTGCGCTCAGCGGTCCCCATGCACCACCGTGCCTTCGCACCTGAGTGGCAGCGAGCCGCTGACGACTGTGACGCCCGCGCCGACTCACTCCGGCAAGCGGCCCGTGACCGCTATGATCGAGCGGCCATGCCACTGCCCAGCCTGCGCGTTGGGACCCACGTGTCCCTTCAGGACCCCTCGACCGGGTTATGGGACCGGCGAGGCACCGTTGTAGGTGTAGGCCGACGGCGTGACTTCCTAGTGAAGCTCCCCAGTGGCCGCATATATTGGCGCAATCGCCGTTTCCTGCGCCCATTCCGCCCGCTCGTGTTCGAGTACACACCGCCGTGTCCGTCCGCGCCGCCCAGTCAGGCCGCGCCGACCCACCCACCGCGCACTGTTCGTTTTGCGGACGAGTTGACCGACCAAAGGTCACCGCCCCCCACAGCCACCGACCAGTCCGGTTCCCCGTCGCAGCGGCAGACGCTCTCACCGCCCCGCTCGCCTCCAAATCGACCCCAGGCTTCCCTCTTACGAGTAGCCTTCACGCACTCGCCGGTACGATGTGTTGTGAAGCATTGTGCATGTTGTGCAGCATTGTGCTGTAGCACGAGCTGTGGCGGCAGGGTGTTGTGAGTCGACACCAACCGTCTGCCGTCGTCGTCGACTCGGAGGGGAGGTGGAAGTGTGTAGTAGTCGTTGGCATAGTCTGGAACCTGACCATGAACTTGGAGGGGAGGTGTTGTGCGTGTGTCGCATGCGCCGAGCGCGGGCCGTGGTTTATGGCACCACGGTCGCGCGACCCACTTCCGACTGCGAGCCCTGGCAGGGCCCAGTCGCGTCAGGGCAAGGCCAGAGGCAGCAGCGTGTGTGTCGAGCCGTACACAATATAGAGACCGTGATAGAGCAGTGCATCTCAAGAGACAGTGAGGACTGAGCGTGCACCATCACACCTATATCCCCCTTGCGGCCCGCGTTCCCCGTCCCCTCCCCGCCCGTCGCGGGCCCGCCGCTTCGCCCGTTGGCCAGGCCGTGCGTGGCCGCGGCTGCCGTGTGCCGGCCGGCGGTGGCGCTGGGGCTGCGGGCCGCTCGTCTGGCGGGCCGCACTCCCTGGTGCCGCGGCCTGTCGGTGCTTGTGGCGGGCCGCCGGCCGCGACCGGTCAGGCCGCAACTTTATCCTCCCCCCGGCGGGCGGTGCCGGTGCCGGTGTCCGACCCTGACTCGGGGTCGTCCGGCGCTGTCTCGTCACCCGTTCCTCACCTACCCTCCCCGGGGTCTACCCTGGCGGGGAACCGTGGGCCCGTCACGTCTCGTTCGTCCGGGTCCCGGTCCCCGCGTGGGTCTCCGCCGGCGCCCCGTGGCCGTGGCCGTGGCCGTGGCCGTGGCCGTGGCCGGGGCCGTGGTCGTGGCCGGGGTCGTGGCCGCGGCCGCGGGGCGGCTGCCGGTGGGACGGCTCCTGGCCCGACCCGCCCTACCCCAGGGACACCCGATACCCCCCGGGCGGTGACCCCTGCTCCGGCGGAGAGGCGCCTGTCGCCTCTCCAGCAGGAGCTCCTGGAGCGCCTTCGGGGCCTCCTCGATCGCAGGGCCTCTTGGACGGAGGTCGAGCCGGCCCTGGAGGAGCTCTGCCACCGAGCGGAGGAGCTCAACGCCGAGCATCACCTCAGGCGCGCGGCCGGCCGTACGGGCGGCGGCCGCAACGGTGCTGGTGCGCCGGGCACTACCGCCCGGGCGCCCGGCCACAGACCTCCCTCTCGCCCCCCTCGTCCCCCTGGGGCCCCGCATGGACGTGTGCCCGTCCACGGACCCCCGCCCCAACCCCCTCCCGGGGCGGCTTTGCCGCGCGGGGAGAATCACCGGGTGCCCTGGCGGGCCCCGATGCACGACCCTCGCGAGGCCAGCCGACTCCAGCGGCTTTACAGGACCGATCGCGCCAGGGCGGTGCGGGGCCTTCTCGAGGGGACGGTGCCGCGGTGTGAGGTGTCGGAGGCCGACCTGCGAGCTCACTTTGCCGCGCCCCTGGCTGCCCAGCCGGAGGAGCGGGAACCGTGGGCGGACTGGCCGGCCGGGGCCCCCCAGCTGGGGTGTGCCCCCGACTGCCCGCACCTGACGGCGCCCGTCCACCGAGACGAGGTCCTGCGCCGCTTGCGCCGTGCCTCCAACACGGCGCCGGGTGCTGACGGCCTGCGCTATGCCGCGTGGCGCGCCCTGGATCCCGACTGTCTCCTCCTGGCGGCGGCATTTGAGCTGTGCCGGCGGGCGCAGCGTGTACCACCGTCGTGGAAGGAGTCCGAGACGGTCCTGATCCACAAGGGTGGCGACCCCAGCGTGGCTGCCAGCTGGCGCCCGATAGCACTAGGCTTGACGGTTGCCAAGCTGTACGCTGGGGTGTGGGCGGACCGGATGAGCGCCTGGGCAGAGGCGGGAGACGTCCTGTCGCCCGGTCAGAAGGGCTTCAGGTCCTTTGATGGTGTGCTGGAGCACAACTTTGTGATCCAGTGTGCTGTCAATGGGGCCCGTCGCTCCAATGAGGGGTGTCATGTGGCGTTTGTCGACCTGGCCAATGCGTTCGGCTCGGTCCCCCACTCACACCTTTGGAGTGTCCTGGACGCCTTCGGTCTTCCGACCGAGGCTCTGGGCATTCTACGTGACCTCTACGAGGGTTCGGCTACCAGATTCCGCACTGGTGGAGGCCTGACGGCCCGTGTTGACACCCTGCGGGGCGTTCGGCAAGGCTGTCCGCTCAGTGGGCTCCTTTTCAATATTGGAATGGAGCCCCTGCTGCGTGCGCTGGAGCGCGCGGAGATCAGGTGCCTAGCGTTTGCGGACGACCTGGCAATGATCTTCCCCACCGCCGAGGCTGCTCGGCGTGGGCTTGGCGTGCTCGAGCGCGGCTGCCACTGGTGTGGGCTGCAGCCGAACCCAGCAAAATCAGGACTGCTGTCGGTGCGGGCCGTCGCCCCGCCCGACCTCACGCTGTGTGGTGTGCCGCTGCCCGCCATCCAGGAGGGCAGCTCTTACCGGTACCTGGGCCGACAGGTGGGCCACACCCGACTCTCGGAGCCGCCGCTACAGGTGCTGGCTGAAGCGCGTCGGGATGCTGAGAGGCTGTGCGATTCGGCTCTTGCCCCTTGGCAAAAGCTGGACGCACTGCGTACTTTCATCGTCCCGCGACTCACCCACTGCCTGCGGCTCGGCGTGCTGCCTAAGGGGCCACTTCGAGCGTTCGACGTGGCGCTCCGCTGGCGAGTGAAGGGGATCCTCGGCGTGCCGTGTAGTGCCGCCGGGGGTTACCTGTACGCGCCTGTCTCGTCGGGTGGCGTGGGGTTGACGGAGTATGTGGCGGAGGCGGACGTCTTAATGGCGGCTGCCACGTCGCAGCTCCTCCACTCCCGCGACCCCGAGACGGCGCGCCTCGCCAGCGTCGAGCTCGAGACTGTGGTTCGACGTCGGCTCGGCCGGGCACCCACACCAGCTGACCTGGCAGCCTACCTGAATGGGGAGCGGATGCGAGATGGCGGTGACGTGTCCTCACGGTTCACGCGTACTCGTGTCGCCACCGTGGCGCTGGCCTCCCGAGTGGCCATTGCGTGGCATGCTGCCGTCCCCGGCCCGGTGCTCCACGTGGGCACCGCGGCTGTCGAGCCGCGCAGGGGGGCCCGCACTGTCCGGGATGCGATCCGCCAACGCGCGCTGGCTGACCTCCTGGCCAAGCCCCACCAGGGTAAGGTCATGGAGTGTGTCGCCAGCCAGCCTGTGAGCTCCCACTATATGTATAGTGGGAGCTTCACACGGTTTGCCGAGTGGCGGTTTGTGCACCGGGCAAGGCTGGGCCTCGTGCCGCTTAACGGCTACCAGCGTGGCGCACGGGACCGGCGCTGCCGGCGCTGTGGCTACGCCAAAGAGACGCTGCCTCATGTCCTCAACCACTGTAGGCCACACAGTGCTGCGTTTCAGTTGCGCCACAACGCAGTGCTGTCCCGCCTCACCAAAGCGGTGCCGCAGCGTGGTGGCACGGAGCTGCGTGTCAATCGGCGGGTGCCGGGCGTAGACTCGGCTCTCCGCCCGGACCTGGTCGTGACGCGTGGCAACGAGGTCTCGTTGGTCGATGTTACCATCGCCTTCGAGAACCGAGCCGCCGCGCTGCGTGCCGCTGCCGACGGGAAGCTGGCGAAGTATGCCCCCCTTGTGGAGCAGCTCCGCCTGCAGGGCAAAACGGCCTCGATCCACGCCTTCGTCGTGGGCTCCCTCGGCACTTGGTGCCGGGGGAATGAAGCCGCCCTCAAACAGCTGCGCGTTAGCCGCTTCTATGCGAAGCTTATGCGTCAGCTGATGGTGAGTGACACCCTGAGGTGGTCCCGTGACGTGTACGTCGAACACGTCACCGGGCGCCGCCAGTACCAGCAACCCGCGGTCGTACGTCACGACCGCGGATAGGCAGGGTGTTACGCCATACCATGCGGGGCCCTGGGTGGAGGGAGCGGGGGACTCTCGATGGCTCCGCCCTGGGGGTTCCTTGTCCTTTCCCAGGACCCAACTACCCCTCGGTCGTTGCGGCGGCGGCTGGCGCTGCCTGGAGCAGCGCTGGGTGCTGCCGGCCCAGCCTTTGCCCGGCCACGGGACGGCCGGGCCGCGGGGTGGCGCGCCGACTGTGTTGTGTTGGCGCGCCGCTCCGGGCTGGGACGCTGGTACCCGCGCCGGGCCGGTCTTGCGGGCCGCGGCGTGGGAGGTGCATTTTAAATGTCATAATATGTGTTCTTATTTTAGGGCGGGCCGTCTCTCGGGCCACGGTTTTTATGGCCATTTTGGCCGCCGTGGCCCACCCCTGTCCTTTATTCATATGTATGAATGTATTGTACTGTTTTGTTTTTGTATTGTTTTTGCTTTTGTTATTATTGTTTAATTAGAGGGCGGCCCGCCCGGCATTCTACATGCAATTTTAACGTTTTTACATGATACACTGGCGTGCGGCCGCGGCCGTGTGGCACCAGTTATTAATGTTTTTGCTCTGTTTTTTTCTTTTCATTTGTGTGTTTAGTGTGGTGCGCTCCCGTGCGGCCTACCGCGCCTGGATTCGGTCGCCGGGAGCGCACCTGAGCAGGTTTGTGTATGCCGGGGCACCAGCGTGGTGCCAGGGCACTGGTGGATGTCGTTGTTATTTTGTAAACACTGATGATCAAGCATTTATTGGTAAATAAAGGAAAAATCTGTTCTTATCAGCTTAATATCTGATACGTCCCCTACATGGGGGCCAGAATATTAAACTGATTTTTGGACCTTGGTAGGGTTTTCGGAGCTCGCTCCTACCCTTCCACGGGTTGATCTGGCGTTGCACTGCAGCCAGAATCGGCCCACTTACCGGAAATTGAAAAACAAAGCGACAGAAAGTTCAGCCCTTTAAAGAAATGGGTGGGGTAAGATCCTCGGCGCTCATATTTTTCATCGGTAATTAGTCCTTGAATTTCGGTTCCAGCCTGAATGAAGCTGGTCGGCGCTATTTCATTCGCTTGGATTACGATGGTGTGTAGTATGAATAATGTTCGACAGTCTGAGTGGCGTATTCGAAGGTAGCCTATTCCTCGTATCACACCTGGTACGAAATTCTCGGTCGGGTGAAAGTTGGAACTTTGACATTCACAGTGAGATTCCCAGTTGCCATTAAAAGCGCCTCCTTAGCTCCAGACAGGGTGTCGATTGCTCTGTAATCAGCTGAACGTCTGGCACACCAGAGGTACGGAAGAAGCATAATATTTGATACGTCCCCTACATGGGGACCGAAATAGTAAACTGATTTTCCTACTATAACGGGGTTTTCGGTGCCGCCTTCTGCCCTGTGGGTTGATCTAGCGTTATAATACGTTATAATACTGCCAGAATCGGCCCACTTATCACAAGAGTAAAAACGTCCAGAAACTCCCCCTCAAATATAATCGCAAAATAAAAAATTCCCCCGCCAATTTATTTGGGGTGCAGTTTCTAAGTTGTTACAAACTGCCTCAGTGGTGCGGTGTATGTAAATAACTTTGGACAGAAATTCGCCTAATATAATCATAGTCGAAGGTATGTTGCCAACACCTCTTCTCGCTTCTGGTTTGAAATTATCGGTCCGGGCGGAAGTTGAAATGATGAAAATAATTAGTGAAATCCTTGGTTACAAGGCGCCATGATAGCTCCAGATGGGCACTGGGGGATCTACCCCACCGGTTTAGGGGGGGGGGGGCAACTTTTGGATTTTAGCGTCAACCCTCGCCACTCTCCACCATGGCGTGCCTAGGATTTGCAGTATACACTCACCATGGCCTATGCCAAATTATTTTGGCATCAGCCATGGACTTCACTTTGTTCAAGAAAAAGTGTGTAAAATTTGTCAATCTTGCATGGTAAGCTAGAACCATTAATCCGGTTGCATATTTCTTGTATTCCCACTCTTTCCACAGTGCGAAAACCCTGACCTGCTGTTTACCTGACCACATTAGCAGCTATCTCCAAGATAATCATTCGTTATAAAATAGTCGACCCTATAATAGATATAAAATCCCAGTAGACAGAGGCTGGGCTGAGGCCGACTTATGGTGCAGGCAGAAGATCGAGACAGGAGAAGTTGGAGCCAGAAGCTACCCTTCAGGAGAAGGTTGAGATGGAGAATCCAGAATGAAAATAAGGACAGAAATATACTTCAATATGCACCTTCGAGTTTACAACATTATATTCCTAGGCATCTTAGTTTCGGCAATTATCTTGCCACAACAAGAACAACAAAGTATTGCATCTATCAAAATGCCCCATTTGATTATCAATCCATGATTATATCTCCAATTGGAGGTTTGGCTAGGCTAGCACGCGCCCTGGATTGGGGGGGGGTCGAAATCCGCCCACCCATCCGTTTTTTAATACATAACTACAGATTTTACCGGCTTATATACACGATTGTTTGCGTAACTGTCTAGAAATGACCGTCACGTTGTTTAAAGCAAGCAACTCAGAAATCGGCCGACATTTTTTTCGAGTTAGAAAAGGGGCCGTTAAAGTGAAAAAAGTCGCAGCATCAGTTAACAAAAATCGGTGCTGATGCGCATCCCGTATATTGGCAAAAGGGAAGTGTCCATGACAACACCTGCGATTTATTTGGTGTGTATTGTTATGCTTTATAGTTTCAAAGTTATGTTTGGTCACGGAGGTCAAGTCAGGTCAAGTTCATGACAGGTTAATGAAATCAAACTTGGTCAACTGAAATGTTGTCAGAAATGCAAATGACCGTCATGCATTTGATGTCACTTTGCATGTTACTCCCCACACATCCTGAAAAGTACTGTTTGTCATTGGGTACCCAAGCGTTTCAATACTTTATTCATATACTTCACTCCTTTCGTCCCGAAGCCGATTGCGCCGAGTCGCCCAACCGAGCAGTCGGACGACTCGGCAAAAAATGTCAAAATATAGCCTAACCTGACCTGTTCTTGCAGAAAACAAATTTATTCGGACAGTATATCTGAAAAAGTTTTTGATTTTCTTTTTTCCAATGAAAGGAAAAACCTAACCTTCCTAATCTAACCACGCTGAACCAAATATAACCCTATATGCTTGCTTCATGGAGGTAAAATGTGCACAACTTTTTGTGGATACCTTAAAGTGCAATAATACTCAAAACATAAGACACTAATCACAAGATTCTAGGAAGGCACCTATGTGCCAACTAAGGTAGGTACTAAGTAATAGGCAAAGCTTGTCTGGTATTATCAAATTTGAAACTTTTCAGAACAAAAGGTGATGAAGCTTTCCACAGGCCAACACAATTTTCATCCAACAGAGTCCAAAGCAAAGACCAACCTATTATCAGGGTATTTCCTTGTTGAGGATGGTTATCCAAATCACCATCCAAGTATACAGTGGTATCACCAAAGGGGCAAAGTTGCAGTGTAGGGTAAATTTTGTGTTCTTGGAATTTATTTTTCTGATGCCAATGTTATTATAACATATATTGTCAACATGATGCAACTACTCATTTCCTCTGCAAGGGCACACTTTTTCAGTTGGAGGCAAAGTAACACTAAAAAAGGGGCTTGGAATTGGATAAGATAGCATGAAAAGTGATGTCCAAAGTAGCAAAAAAAATGTAGCCTAACTTTAAGCAACCTAGCCTAACCTTCCACGCAAGAAAGCAATTTTTTTAAAATGGAAAATTTCCAAACAACCTATTGCACTAAAATAATGAACATAAAAACTTTGCCTAACCTAACCTACTGTGACCCATTTGTTAAGGATAATGTTTTTGGGAAAATATCCCAACAATTTTCTCATAAATAATTTTTCCAACACAAAACAGAAGTCTAGCCTAACCCAACCTAACCAAATCTAACCTATTTGTTTGCTTCATGAGGGCATATATGTAAAACTTGTCTCATAGATACCTAGCTTAAACTGAAATAAAACCCTTAACGTTTGATAGCCCCGTCCTACCACCCGAATCCCCCTTGCCTGCGAGCCCACCAGCTATTTCATATTCAGGATCTAAATACCTGCATGCCTCCTCTTGCTATTCTTCTTGAGGAAAATCAGCCAACGTAACCTGTATCTTCATCTTAGCAGACCACAACACCAACCCCCGCCCTCCCCCGATGAGGCACCACCTTTACGCGGTGGGGGGGGATTGAGTGCCCCAATGACCCGGCGACCATCATACCGGCGAGGGGTGAGACCAGGAGTGCCTCACTCGTCCTTCCATCCATACGCTCCCATTCCAATTCCCATATCATCCCAACATCCATGTCCTTCACGTGATCCTGCAACACCAACTATCCATACTATGAGCAGGCATGACAACTTCCCCGGCCCTGCCCACAAGCTCAGTTTTATCGGGGTAGCCGCGCCCCCTTGGCCCGTCCCCCGGGGTTGACGGAGTCCTGGAGGTTGAGGTCCCCGTCGCACGGTGCTAGTTGTGACAGGGGACCAACACACCTCTTTGGTCCTGATATCCCGGAGGGGCGGGCGGGCCCGTGGGGCCTCACGCGGGTCAAGTGGCAGGTCGCCTCGGGCTGGGGCCTGGGTTTCCCAGTGCCTGCCGGCCCGGCCGGCCAGGGTCAAGGGGTGGGCGGCGCTGGATCCTGGTCAGGGTGGTGAGTCTCTCTCTCCCGGCCGGGCGAAGGCGCCGCCTGCCCCGTATAGCTCCTCGGGCGCCTGGCGACCTCCCGTCCGCGGGACCCAGGCGTCCCCCCGGTAGGGCCCCTATGGGGTAGGGCGCCCGAGGAGCCGAAACAAAACACAACACATGGCATCCAGACCAACTAAAAACACCCCTGGTCCCTCTCGTGAGGGCCAGACCACCTGCTCCGGCGGAAGTAACACGTTTTCCGCTACCCCACGAGTCCTCATTCTTCGAGGGAAAACAAAGTCTCTTGGTTCTTTGTCCCCCTTTCATAGACGTAACGGATGCGGCCGGTTTGGAAAAGTTGTTCGTTGTGAGAAGTTGAAGGATGGAGGGTTGGAGGGGGAGTTTGCGGTGGCTAAGGAAGCGGAGAGAGCGTTGTCGATGACTAAGTTTGTTTATAGTGTGAGAGAGAATAGTAAGGTAAGGTAGACGAAATTATTCCAATATACGTAGAACCCCATAAAACCAAGAACTCGTCGAGAGGTATCATCAATTGTTTTGACTTGAGGGATGTACCGGAGGAAGAGATTGTCGATGGACTAGCAAAATTTGGAGTGATTGGAGCGAGAAAGTTGAAGGTGAGGAGAGGTGCAGAGATGGTCACAACCAACAACACCGTACTAACATTGAACACGAGCGATCTTCCTGGTGAGATTCGTGTGGGATATGTCCGGGTTAAGGTTCGTATTTTCTTTCACAACCCTATGGTGTTTTAAATGCCAGAAATTCGGTCATACAAACCAGTTTTGTCGTAATCGCCCTGCATGTGGCAAGTGCGCCTCCCAAGAGCACGGAAGTGAGCATTGCTCTTCCCAGACCATCCGTTGCGCAAACTGTGGCCCAGGACAGGACCCCCACTCGTCGTATGACAGGACTTGCCCGATCTACCTGAAGGAGAAGGAAATTATTGCTATTAAACACATACAAAAAGTAACCTTCCTCGAGGCCAGAGATGTGTATGAACACACTCACCCCAGAATCACCTACGCATCAAAAGCCAAAAGTCATACCGTGATCCCACAACATATTCAGCCCGACAAGGTTTCTGAGCTCATCTCTCAAATGATAGTCCTACTTCGTTCCTTTGGAGTGCCTCTTACGATACCAACAAGTGACGGGCAGCCAACCCAAGACTGCGTTGAGACCACCGAAATGCCCGCCACCATAAGTAACCCTAAGTAAAGTAAAGCACATGACACAACCGACACGGCAGAGCGCGTTACTTCGTCGCCGGGCCCAGGAAGTCGCAGTTACCCCACCCGTTACAGAGCGAGCTGCAGAAGAATGGCATCGGGTTCCGCGGACGAAGAAGCCCCCCAAGACCTCCACTGAACTCGAATCCTTACCCGCCATACCCACCGAACCCACTCCTATCCAGCCTTCCAAAACCACGCCAACTCCCCCACCCCCACCACCACCAACCATCTCAGATCCAAAGCTTGGACATCCTATGGTGCATGTGCGCCCTGGAGCCCCAGATTTAGGAGCACAGGGTCGCACCGCCCGACATGTCCCAACACCCTCGACCTCCAAGCCTGAGGGCCAGCGCCCACTGGCGACACCTCACTCCACGCCATTACCCGCAGCGGCCACGAGACCGCCGGAGACACCTTCCCGTCGAACCGTGCACCCCCCAATATCCTCCCCATCCCCAAATCGCGCTATGAAGCGTGCTCTTCCCGGTGTGGTGTCGCCAAGTGAGTTTGGGAGCCCGCGTTCACGCCCACGAAGCCAAAACCCCCCGACTACAGGACCATGACTTAGTCACTCTTGGCCTTTTACGCTCTTAGCTTAGGAGTTCTCTTTAGCTTACTCACAAATGAGTAATATTCTACAGTGGAACTGTAGAGGTGTGAGAACTAGCATTATCGAATTACAACATATTTTGCACCGTCGTACACCGGCCGTAATTTGCCTACAGGAGACAAAACTATCTCCTGGTGCTTCCTTTTATTTAAGAAACTACTCTGCTTTACGCAAAGACGTCGTCACCCACACTGTGGCACATGGTGGTGTGCTTCTTGCCATCCATCACTCAGTCCCCTTCCAACAAGTACACCTGAGATCAAACATCCAGGCTGTCGCTGCTCGGATAATAATTAATCGCCGTGTTACCACCATAGTAAGTAGTAAATCAGCTCGCTCCCTCGCTGATTTTAATGCGGTGACTTTAACGCACATCACCATGTTTGTGGCTCAGCGAATAGTACGGGTCGTGGACGTGCATTGGAACGTTTAATCCGGAATTTTATACTTGGTATTCTTAACACTGGAACTCCAACACACATTACATTGCAAACAGAACAGACCTCTGTGCTGGACCTGACGATTTGCAACCCTGAGCTTTCTCCCTGTTTAGAGGGGTCGGTGGATGATGATCCAGGTACAAGTGACCATTTTCCCGTTTGGACTCGCTTTATTGATGGTGTGGAAGCTGGTCGACGACCCCCAAGTGGATTTTTAAAAAAGCTGACTGGAGTTCCTTCCAGTCCGATGTCGAGGAGAGACTCGGCGAGTGCTCCGAAGGATTGGCTTCCATAGAGATGTTTACAACCACAACGGTACAAAGTGCTCAGCAATATATTTATCGTTCGTCGGGCACGCCACGACGTGTACCAGTCCCCTGGTGGTCTCATAAATGCCGAGATGCATTACGTGCTAGAAAGAAGGCATTCCGCATTTTCAGTCGTGACAGCTGCATGGCGAATCTCGTAGCTTTCCGCAAGGCAAAGGCACACGCGAGGCGCACAATTGCTGACTCCAAGCGACAATCCTGGAAAGCTTATGTCAACACGTTCAACCGTTCCACTTCACTGTCATCGGTGTGGTCCCGCATCAAACGTATCTCAGGCAAACTTACCTGAACCCCACTCCTCACGCTGCATATAAATGGATAAGATATTATCAATCTGAAGGATGCCGCTAACGAGATTGTATTGGCCTTCTCAGAACGATCCAAAAATAAAAACAGAGAATACAATGCCCGGTGTGAGGCACTACCCCTTGATTTTACAACAAAAGATTCTACCCATTACAACAGTCCATTCTCTATTTCAGAACTGACTGCTGCTTTAAGCGCCCTTAGGAACGTAGCTGAAGGACCCGACACGTTACACAATGATATTATTAAACATCTGCCGATTACAGCTTTAAACACACTTCTGCAAGTGTTCAACGAAATGTAGGAAAGGGGAACATTTCCATTGACATGGCGGAGGGCGCTTGTAGTCCATATCTGCAAGCCAAACAAAACTGGAAAGGACCCACTTCATTATAGACCCATGTCATTGACCTGTTCTCTTTGCAAATTGTTTGAAAAAAATGGTGAACTTGCGACTCATGTGGTTTTTAGAACACAACCATGTACTTGCCTCGATACAGAGTGGCTTTCGCAGACATCGTAGCACATTTGACCATATTTTAGCTCTCGATTTCGTTGTACGCCTGAGTTTCATGAAACGATGTCATACCGCTGCCATATTTTTCGATGTTGACGGCGCTTATGATACCGCATGGCGTCATGGTATACTCATGAAGTTGCACCAAATAGGCATAAGAGGCCCGATGGGATTTTCTTGACGAATTGTTCAATAAACAGGACATTTCGGGTCAGAATAGGTGGCTACCTCTCTGACACCTTCCAACAGATGTATGGGGCTCCGCAGGGAAGTACATTGAGTGTGACTCTGTTCGCCATTGCCATAAATGATGTGGGTGATGCACTGCCAACATCGGTAGGACGAGCGCTATTCGTGGATGATTTTACAGTATGGTTATCCTCTCGTACGGTGCGGGCGGTGGAAAGACAGTTCCATTTAACTGTAGTGAAATTGATGGAGTGGTGTGATAGAACTGGTTTCACCTTATCCACCTCGAAGACTATCGCTGTTCACTTCTGTCGGAAACGCCGTTGCACAGACCCAACGATAAGCATGAACGGTCACCTCATACCTTTCAGACCTGCAGTCAAGTTTCTGGGGGTGTGGATGGATCGCCATGTTACGTATAAAACTCACATCACTGACCTTATCAACAAATGTACAAAAGGTCTCCAGGTAATGATCACCGTTTCTAGGTGCTCATATTGAGCTAACAGATCAGTTTTACTTATCATGTACCGATCGCTCGTGCGTTCTAAAATTGACTATGGATCTTTTATTAATGACGGAGCGAGTGCCACATCCAAGCACTGTCTTGATGTGATCCACAATTCAGCCCTTCGCATCGTTACTGGAGCCTTCCACACCTCACCGGTTGCTAGTGTAATGGTAGAAGTAGACGAGGCACCTCTTGCACTACGCTGTAGGTTATTGGGCGCGAGATATGCATGCAATGTTGCTCAAAACCGGAATCGTCCAGCCTATCGTTGGATTTTCTCAGGGACGTCAAGTGCACGTCACATTACTCAGCGTGGATTACCGTTTTCCACTCGTATATCCCGATTATTCGAGAATGTAGTATCCGGCCGCTTCCATACCACGTGTAATCACTCCGAGCACTCCCCTTTGGAATGTTGTCCCAGTGAAAACTGACATGACTCTAACCTGCTCAAAGAAAGGGCATGTAAGCCCGGAGGAACTCCGCATGTTAGCATTGGAAAAAATACACGAATATCACGACTTTTCACGCATTTACACACACGACTCAAAGGCGGCCTCTGGTGTCGGGTGTGCTTTCGTAAGTAGACAAGGTGTTCGATCTTTTTGTTTACCGACGCAAACATCGAATTTTACTGCCGAACTGTATGCCATTCTGCAAGCCCTCTATTTTATACAGAAAGACCGGTCAACAAAACACGTGGTTCTCACAGACTCTTTGAGCAGTTTCCTGGCACTGAACACATTTAACCAGGATAACCGACTTGTTCGGAGGATTACCAAAGTCGTAAAATCCATAGATGACGTCGGCAGAAATATCGTGTTCTGTTGGATTCCCAGTCATGTTGGACTCGCGGGAAACGAAGCTGCCGACATTACCTCCAAACACGCCATTGGCAATGGCGGTGTGGTCCATCTACGGCTCCCTCCAAGGGATCTATACCCCACTATATTATGAAATATACGGTCAGAATGGCAACTGGCCTGGAATTCCAAGTGTAGTAAGCTCAGAGTTTTAAAACCGACACTAGGAAAGTGGCTGTCCTCTCACCGAACCAAACGCCGGGAAGAAGTAATACTCTGCCGATTGAGAATAGGTCATACATCGCAACACACAGTTGCATGCTTACCGGTGACGACCAACCTCTATGTTCGCGCTGCTCTTACCCGCTTACCGTCTACCATGTCTTAGTTGGCTGTACACTACTAGATCCTCTACGACGCCAGATTTTATGGCGGTTGAATACCGACTCCTCATTACGTATGCTTATAGGGAACGACTCTGAGGTCGTGGCGTCTGGGAATATTTTTACGTTCATTCGACAAGCTCGCTTTGACATGATATACCCCAACCCGTGAAGATAGATTGTAAGATATGATTACAGCACCGTAGAGTGATTAAAATTTAGTTATGGGCGCAAAGTGACACTTGATGTAGACGCGCCCCTAAACTCCAATCCGCCCCCACTAGATGCATGGCAGGTCACACCGGGGCTTTAAAAGTCTCCCTGGGATCACCCAACAAATGAAGCAGACCGGACGGGAAACGAAAAACAGACCGGACACGAAAAATCACTCTTGGATCCAAAGATTCCACAACAATGGCTCCAGAGTTCATAAGACGTGTTGCCCCCCCCCCCCCCCCCAAAAAAAAAGTGCCGGAGCCACTAAAACTAGCGCAAGGTATCAAAACAAGTGACCACGGTGCCGAAAAAAATCGCGCTTAGACCAAACAATTCAGGCTGCTTCATTTGAAAATCTCGCTGGGGCCAGAACGCCGCGCCGGAGCCCCGCACATCGCAGCTGGCTTCCCAAGAACCAATATCTACCCGGAATGTCACCCTGCGAGAATAAAAATTGCGCCAAGGATCCACAATAAGAAGGCATCGGACCTCAGAAAAGATCCTGCTGGGGCACCGAAAAAAAACGAGGCACCGCGAGCCCGAATAATCGTACTGGGGTCCAAAAATATGCTGCAGGGGCCTTACAGAAAATAGATCTGACGCCAAAAACCACAATGGGACTCTATCGAGTCGACTCGAGCACCGGGAAGAAATCAGAATAGGTCCCGAAAGAAAATTATCCGAAGGGCCTTTCTACTCTCGATGGTGCCAGCTGCGGGAAAACAACGCTGAGCAGCCGCAGTGGCGTACCAAGGGGAAAATACTTCCCCCATCCTGAATGGGTATGCTCCCAAGAATCGCGCCGGTTCCCCAAAAATCGCGCTGGGCCTCATAAATTCGCATCGGGGGCCCATAATTCGCGTAGCGGGCTGTGAATACAGCGTCACCGTAACACTTACACCAGGCTCCAAAAAAATTCATCTGATTCCACCAAAATCGCGCTGGGGCGGAGCTAATTGCAACACGCCCTGATGACTCGCGACGACGCCCCCAAATATCGCGTACTGGACCCAGAATTCCGGCGGTAGTACCAAAAATTTAAGTCGACGCATCACAAATACCCCTCTGCAAGCACAGCGTGGCCCCACAAAACACATCTGAACTCGATAAAAAGGAAGCCGGTGCCCTCTAAAATAAGGAGAAATTCCGAAGAATATATGTCCGAGTCAGGGAAATTTACCTAAGCTCTTTGCATGCCCCAGATGCCTTCAAAAATTGCATACGGCCCCGAAAAAAGCGCACAGTAGTTGAAAAATTGCGGCGAGACACGTAGCGCCAGGTGCCAGAGAAATCAGGCCGAGACTCGGACTTTAAAAAAAGAATTCAGAAGTCACGAAAAGTTGCGTCGAACCCAGAAAACTGTTCCGAGTCCCCCGGAACTATGTACCTGGGAACGAAATGTCGCACCGTGACCCCGGAAATTATACCGAAGGAACCAAGGTTATGCAGTGGTTCCACAAATGTGCCGTAAATAAACGCTTCAAATAAACAGCGAAGCTCTGAGAGCACAACAGGAGGCCGAAAATGCGCCGGGACTTCCAAAGCCCGGATTTCGCAAAAAGCGGCAGGACCTTAAAATATGGTTGGACCACAAAAAGCGAATTGGTCGTAAAAAAAGAACAAAAGAACCGGGCACGAAATAAAGACCGGTGATTGAGAAATGATGGTGGCACATTTTGCCCCCTTGCCAGTGCAGCTAAGTTGGTCAGTAATTATACTTAAAAAATAAAATAAAATAGTATCTCACTGACAAACGTCCGTGGATTTTTAAAAAATTGGAGTATGTGCGACAATTCCAAATCAGTTTGCCCACCCCCATCGCAAATCCTAGGTATGCCACTACCATGACATGATATAATTTGACCTGCTGATGGCCCTGATCCGCCATAATGGACTCAGCTGTCCCGGTCCACCACAGTGGAAGGTATACTCCGCGACCCTGGCCCGCCACAGTGGACGGCGTGTGCTTCACGGCCCTGGCCCGCCATAGTAGACGGTGTGCTCCTGGGCACTCGTCCACCACAGTAGACGGTGTGCTCCGCGGCCCTGGTTCGCCACAGTGGACTTCATGGCTGGAGAAAACAGTTTTTTCCTGGATTTTTTTCCATCCGTAGCATGATCATCTTCACAAAATTGTTCTCCGCGTTTTCCATTTGGACGTTTAATGGTGTTATTCGACAATGAATTGCCCTGTGGTAAAGTGCTCCAGATTCACTGGAAACTGGAAAGTGATATTCTGATGTCACAGGTGTGAATGAAAATATCCTCCCCGACCCTGAACTCGCCCAATCACAACTTTGGCTTCGCCCCTCCCTAATGTTTGGCGCAAAGGAAATACTTTCACCGATTGTCGTCACAGTTCAGGTCTGCTGTGCTCCGATACTCCATCAAGGCCTGTGTGTTTTAGCCTGCATCTGACCGCTGAAACATTTTTATTTAAGCCGGTGTGTGCTTGTTGGTGTGTGGAGTGAGGGGAAGGCGCTGACGGTGACGATGACGATGACGATATATCCGAGCCCACTGTATGGAACTACAGTCGCATGCCATTGCTCAGAGTTGTTATGTTGGCATGTACTGTGTACCGCTCTTTTATTTGTGTGCCTTCACCAGTTATTGGACGATTTTCCTCGTTCGTAAGCTGAATAAACATAAACATACACATCGCTGAATGCAAACTCACAATTTCTGAGATCTGAAAATATAGTGTGCGAAATCCGATGAGTTTTTGGTTGTGGGTGGGGTGCGTGCTTTGGCACTTCGCCCCCCCAATGTTTTTAAAATTGACACCCCTGTCTCCCATTGATCAACCCACCGTTATGTCCTCCAAGAATAACTGAATATGGCTAGATTCATCATTACTGTTATTTATTACCACCAGGTTGACATCCTAAGAAAAGCTTAAGCGATAATTTTTCAGTCCTAGGACGATAATTTCGCGAAGGTGACAACAAGAAGTGAGTTACATTGGTTTTCTGATCGGAATCTCAGGAATTTGCGAATTTGTCTAATATTTGGTGCTGGTTGCAAGGCACCTACCAAACAAGTTAAAATAACAAATTCTTCGAATAATTCACCGCTGGGATTCCTTGACTCAATTTTGTCAAAGGGGATTCCTTATCGAAATAAATGCTTAGTGATCAACTAAATTACCGGACCAATCTACCACTATCTTTCCTGAGTCGTCGGATTCAGCCCACTCCCCCCAATTTTTTGGTTTTTTTTTTGTTTTCCTTGATAAATCAACTCACACTGCTGAAATTACACCCATACCACAACAACCGGATCGGTATTCGAAAATGTCAAGCTGGAGCCCTCCACAAAAAGAGGGATTCCGAAAAAAATAAATGTCAGAGTCGGTAAAATGGCTCTGGAGCACAGAACATATTACCAGATGCCTTCACAAATTGTGTACGCCGCCGAAAAAACACAGAATCTCGAAAAAATCGAGATGGGATATAAATACATGGCGCCAGGGTCTCGAAATGTCGGGCCGGAATTCGGACTCTTGAGATAAAAAAATCAGAAAAGATACACAAAAATAGCATTGAGCCCAGGAAACTGGCGTTCGGTAACCGGAACCACGCGCCTGAGAGCGATAAGTCCGGCTGGGACACAGAAAAATCGCACAGAAACCCCAAAACCGAACGCCCACAAATTTGCGTTAGAAGCCCCAAATAAGCACAGCAGGACCCCAAGAGCAACGGGATCCGAAAATACAACTGACGCTCTGAAGCACACAATCTCCCAAAAAGCGGGAGGGCCTCAAAACATGCGTTGCAGCCCTAAATAAACATGCATGGAGCTCTAAATAAAAATAAACCGGAAGCTCTCAAGGCACGCAGGGACCATGCTAACGCACAAGGGTCTGAAAAAAGTGTCTGGAACGACAAAAGGCAAAATGGTTCCAAATCGAACAAAAGGACCAGGGGTTAAATGAGCACATCGGGATTTTCGAAAACGCCCTAACAAGTAAAAATATCATCGGTGCATAAAAAGCAACAAAACCCTAAAACGAGCAGGGGTTTAGAAAATGTATTAAACCCATAACTTGAACTTAAAATATATTACCCATCCCTTTCAAATATGCAATTTCCCAATTTCAGGCATATAGGTTCATATCACCCGGTCGCCACGACGCCAATGTCCGTGCACGTGCGCGCATTTGGCGCATTCGCAACACTTCGTGCGATGCTACGTTTTCTGCTAGGCCTTCTGCCTTTTGCTAATTGCTGTCACATGGTAAACTTGCGCCATATTTCACGTGCTGCAATGCTTAGTATGGGCGCTCGCTGCGAGAAGTCGAGTAATTAAATCCGATCATTAATTTCCTACCTCCCACATTTACTGGTAGTTATGAAGTACAGATTCCGTTCAGCTTTGACGCACCTGATATCTTTGCTGCTATCCTCTGAGAATGGCTGTCGAACCGAGGCCCTTCCTCAGTGTTCTTTATTGGGCCCGCTGCGTCTTTCTGCGTAGCGGCCTAATGCATTTTCGAAACCCCTCCTCGTTTCTGTGTGTAACGATGACCCCTTTCAGTGTGTAGCCCCTCCTCGTATCAGAAACCCCTGGTTTTTTTGGGCATCGATGATTTGTTATGTGTCAGGGCGTTTTAGAAGATCCCGATGTCTCCATTTAACGTCCGGCGTTTTTGTTCGTTTTGGAACCATGTTGCCATTTGCGGCCCAAGCCTCTTTTCAGGTCCTGGTGCGCCTTATGACCTCTGTGTGCCATAAGAGCTTCTTGTACATTTTTCTTAGAGGTCCAGGTATGTTAAGGCCCTGTCGTTTTTTGGGAGACTAAGTGCGTTTTCGAGGGCCAGTTGTATTGTCGGCCCCCGTTATGCTCTTAGGTTCCTGTTGTGTTTTTGGGGGCTGCTTACGCACGTTTGTGGTGGTCCAGTACGATGTTGTGCCTTCGGTGCGGTGCTTCTTAGTCCCAGCGCGATTTATCGCGTCCAAGCGTGTGGTTCCGGGGACCCAAACGCCAGTTTTCTGGTCTCAACGAGATTTTCGTGGATTTTTGTTGTTGTTGTATATTTTGAATCCCGGCCTGACTTTTCGAGCCCCTGGCGCCACGTTTTTGCATCTCACCTCGATTTTTTAAAGTTACGGTATGTTTTTCAGTGCCATACGCAATTTGTGAAGGTATCTGGTTGCATGTTCGGGGCTCCAGAGCCATGTTCTTGAACAGGCCATTTCTTTTGTTACATACATTCTTATTTTGGAAGCTCCAGCTTGAATTTTTTTCGGATACCGATTTCGTTTTTGTGGTCACACTGTTCTTACGTGTGGGCCTAAACGTCAATTTTGTGGAGCTTCGACGGGACTACCGATAGGAATTGTGGGTCCCGAGCCCGATATTTTTGGGAACAGATTTGAGTTTGTGGGAAGCATTGTATTTAGCTGTTGCCCCAACGCAATTTTGGCGGTTCCTATTGCAAGTTTTCGAGCCTCGGAACGGGTTTTCGGAGGCCCGAAGTACTTATTTGGAGACCCC
Organism: Imbricaverruca yamaguchii; assembly: GCA_034440575.1. Lineage (NCBI taxonomy): Eukaryota > Metazoa > Arthropoda > Thecostraca > Neoverrucidae > Imbricaverruca > Imbricaverruca yamaguchii. Next base: position 66,159 of record JAOTOL010001268.1, on the reverse strand, counting down.
TGCGCGAATTCTGGCGGACCGACGCGAATTTTGGTGGTCCCAGCGCGAGTTTTGGAGCTCCGGCACGATTCTTGGAAGTTTATGTCTCTCAGGATAGAGGGGGCATTTGCCCCTTTGATATGCCACTGCGGCCACTGAAGGAGTATATTTTTGTCCCATAGTGACATTCCGGTTAAAAATTGATTTTTGAAGCAGCTGCGACCTTTGGGGCCCGGCGCGCCCTTCTGGGTCTCCAGGGTTATTTTCAAGGGCCGCGACGTGATTTTTTTACATAGTCCAATGTGATCTTTTGGGCCCCGACGTCATTTTCTTGGATCCCCTAGCTGCCTCGGATCTTTCTTGGGTCTAAAACGTTTTAGGTCTTTTGGCGTCATTTTTGGGCCCCAAAGTTGGAGTGTTTTTGTGTTTTTGTGTATTTTTGTGAGTGTTTTTCAGAGTTGGACCCATGTCCGGAGTGTTTTCGTTGCTTTGGCTTCATTTGTTTTGGTCCAAATGAAACTGTTTTTGAATGGTACGACCCGTCGTTACACTATAGATATTTTCATGGTCCGGTGTTAAATGTCTGGTACACGCAGGCTTAGCGTGCTTTTCAAGGTTCCCGGCCGGATTTTTTTTGGTCCATGTCGTAAATTTGAAACACCCCGGGACGACTTTTACCATCTCTTAGGGGTTTCTTGCAAATTATAGGCCTCATCTTCCTATCCTCCTCCATATTCATTATCCTCCACCCTCGTCTTGAAAGGCTTTCTCTTGCATCCTGGGGCCTTTTATCATGGCATGGGGCTTCCTCTCATGTCCCAGGGGTATTATTACCAAATTAGGGGCCTCCTGCCACGCTTCGTGGGCTTCCTCCTTTATCGTGGCAAAGCCTTATCAGTCTTGAGGGAATCTTCAATTTTGGAAACCTCACACCCCTCATACCTGTTACCACTTCCATCTGAAGGGCCTCCTCTCATTTTCTTGGAAATCTCTCTGGTCTTCGGGGCCTCATTCAGTCCTGTAGACCTACTCCATTTTTGGGGACTCCTCTCGAGTTCGATAGGGCCCTTATTTCTCTTCTAGAGTCCCTTGTCAGGTTGGAGGCCTCCTCTCACGTCCTGGGGACCTCTTGCTCTGCGTTTTGATTCGAACTTCGCCCATCTTAAGGGTGTTATCCTATCTCCTGGTGGGCTCCTCTTCTCTCCTAGGTTCCTCCCCTACCAAATTATACACAACCTTTCTTATCTCAGTGGCCTTGTTATTTCACGGGGACCTTTTTGGACATCTGCAAGCCTTATTTTCCGCATGGGAGCTATCTCTCTTATCCAATGGCCTTTCTCTCCAATTTTAGGGCCTCCTCGTTCATCATGGGGTCTTATTTCCAACCTTGTGTCGTCCTCTTCCGTATTAGGTGCCTACTGCCATGTCTCTGGATCATCGTTTTTTATTTTGGTGGAACCTTACTCGTTTTGGTGCCTATTTTTGCGTCTCCGAAACCTCATCTCATATCCAATGGCTTTCTTTTCCGTCTTGGGACCTCCTCTCACTTTACCTGGGTCCTCCCTTCCCTTATTGGGGCGTCCTTTACAATTCTGGGGGCCTCCGTGCCAATTTTTGGCATTCTCTTGATTTCTGGGGCGTCCTGCACTCTCCTAGGTGACTCCTTTTTAAACTTATGGGACTCCTTTCACGTCTGGAAGGCCTCCCCATCTGTGTTTGGAGCCCCATTATTCTCTTAGCGGGTTGTTTTTGCATCCTAGTCTTAAATCTTCTCTTCTAGGGTTTCCGTCTTCTAAAATGTGGGCCTCATCTGGCTGGTCTCAGTGGCCTTCTCTCCTTCTTTGGGGGACCTTCTTACCCATCTTTGGACCACCTTTTGCGTCCGGATAAATATATCTTTTCATTATTTTCTATTGTAGGGTACTTCTCTTCCATCTTGGGACCTCGTTTTCCAAATTAAGAATATCTTGCCACCCATCGGAAGCCTTCTCGTGTAACCCTGGGTGGCTTCTTGCTCGTCTCGGTGGCATCCTTTTCGTTCTGGAGGTCTCTTTTTCGTCCTGGGGTCCTCCTTTTCATCCTGGGTGCCTCCTCACAATCTCTGTTTTATGTCTCTTATAGGAACGTGATTATATTTCCTGGGGGCCTCGTAATCAATCTTGGATCCACCTTGACAGCATCATCTTTTTTTTTTCTTCTTAATTTTTTTTAAAATCCGAGTTGTTGGGGTGGCCTGAGGAACCAGGGTTCTATTGCTAAGCAGAGCTTGTTGCGTGAACCCTGGCCCCACCACCCGGTCCATGAACTCCAGTTAAACGGCAGAATTTAGACCGAAAGTTTAACGTGCCGCCAATGCACCGACAAGGCCGCCCGGTGGCTCGTCCCCGGCTTTATCGGGCCAGTTGCCCACTGACACTCCCAGCCGGGGGCTAAATGCGAGCGCGCGAAGCGACTCGAACCCTGTGTTGCCAGTATAGGGGAAACCAGTGCAGGCCAGCGCTGTAACCAACTGAGCTACCGGATCGTCTGTTCCGTCGGGCTCCTTGCTCACCTTTTTGTTTCATGCCTTTCCGGATAGTGGTCTCCTCAAATTACAGGGCCCCCCACACCCCAAGTCTCAAGGCAAGGGGTGGAGACGATTGCCTCCGCTGCCCCCACCTTGGTAGCGACGTCCCTGCTCCGAAACCTCATTTCATATCCACCGGCTTTCTTTTCCGGCTTAGGGCCTCCTTTCATTTTATTGGGCCTCCCTTGCCGTATACTCCTTTGCAATGTTGGGGGGCTCCGTGCCAATTTTTGACACTCTCTTGAGTTCTGCGGCCTCCTACTCTCCTCTAAGAGACTTCTTTTTCAAATTATGGGCCTCCTGGAGGTCCATAATTTCTAGAATTTCTTCTTCGTCTTGGGGGCCTCCTTTTCGTCCTCAGGCCTTCGTTTCGTCCTGGGGTCTCCTTTTCGTCCTGGGGTTCTCCTGTTCGTCCTGGGGCATCCTTTACGTCTTGGGGGCCTCTTTGTCGCCCTGGGGGCCTCCTATTCGCCCTGGGGGCCTCCTTTCCGTCCTGGAGGACCTCCTTTTCGTCCTGGAGGGCCTCCCTTTCGTCCTGGAGGGCCTCCTTTTCGTCCTGGAGGGCCTTCTTTTCGTCCTGGAGGGCCTCCTTTTCGTCATGGGGGCCTCCTTTTCGTCCAGGGGCCTCCTTTTCGTCCTGGGGGCCTCCTTTTCATCATGGGGGCCTCCTTTTTGTCCTGGTGGCCTTTTAGTCCTGGGGGCCTCTGTGCCAATATTTGACAGTTCCTTGATTTCTGGGGCCTCCTACCCTCTCCTAGGTGACTTTTACAAATTATGGGCCTCCTCCTGGAGGCCCCTAATTTGTATAACCGCTTTTTCGTCTTGGGGGTCTCTTTTTCGTCCTGGAGGGCCTCTTTTTCGTCCTGGAGGGCCTCCTTTTCGTCCTAGAGGGCCTCCTTTTCGTCCTGGGGTCCTCCTTTTTCGTCCTGGGGACCTCCTTTTCGTCCTGGAGGGCCTCCTTTTCGTCCTGGGGCCTCCTTTTCGTCTTGGGGGCTACCTTTTCGTCCTGGGGGCCTCCTTTTCGTCCTGGGAACCTCCTCAAGTTTCAGGGGTGGCGGAGCCCCCAGTCTCACGGCAGGGGAGCAATTTCCCCCATGACATCAAAATAAATAGGGTTTTATGTCGCCTTGTGCTCTGTAGAGATTTTAAAGTATTTTGAGTCACAAAATGGGAAAGCATCAGCAATACACCCAACAATATAAGGAGTGGCAAAGCCAGCACATCTTCAGGGGCTGGATTCAGTCTGTGGAAGGAGATGACCTTCACGCGAGGTGCAAGTGCTGCAAAGCCGTGATCGCCTCGAGGAAAAAAAGAAAAACGGCTGACGGACCTGTGGTGGACAAGGAGAAGTTCTGGTGGGAGGTGGGGGAGAAGAAGATGGCGGATGGAGTCCAGAAGTACCCCAATATATACAAGTTGTAAAAAAGCTTCTTGTGGGGGACACTTGGAACACAAAAATGCCCCCTCGTTCATGTAGCGGCAGGTACCGCGACGGAAGTCGTCGTCCCTGCTCACTCGGCAGTCGCCGCCAGCCGGGCTGTCGAGGCCAGTGTCTATTGTGACCCCTCCCCTCCGGTCAAGTTGCATCTGCAACCCCGGCGCCGTCGACCGCCGGCGGCCGCCGCTGTCTCTGATGTCTGACGGATGCTGACGTGTCAGTGTCTGACGGTGGGATGCGGCCGTCATGGGTGTATGGTGATGTGACATGTGAAACTATCAGTAGGCCTGTACCGCCGTGAACTACCGGCTGCCTGTGTGCAGCGTGGCGCAGTTGACGTAGTAGGTCATGTGATCCTGTGTCGCCAGCAGTAGAGTCGGCCGACCGGGGCCGAGGCTCAGAGGTGTCTGAGCTGGCGGAATGTCTTAGACAGACAGTGTGACCCGCTGGTGTAGTGCACTGAGATCGGGCATCGCTCTCGATGGTTAGAGCCGCGTGACGATGACGTATCTCTGGCGTGTGGCCAAGGGTGGATGCCCTGAGAAGTGATTTAGGCGCCGAGCGAGGTGGAACGCTCCTCACTCTCTCTCTCTCTCTGTCACTCACTCTGTTAGTGAGTGGACGCTGCAGGGCGGCTGGCTGGTGACCAGCCGCCCGAAACTCACCACTGAAGGTATGCCCGAGACTGACTGGCTGAAACCGCTGTATAACTGTTGAGATGCAATCTTGTGAGATGGGAGTAGAATATTTGAAGATCGATCTGTGTGCAAGTTGGAGATTGTGTGTGAACGTTGTTAACAAGAGATTGAGACGGTGTCAGACTGAGTTTGTATGAAGACTTAGATGCATATATGTTTGTATCAGAGCTTTGAGATGAAGGCTCAGAGCTATTGAAATTATAACCGGGGTCCACAAAATCGCAAACGTTGAGGTCCTGCGAACTATTCACGTGCCTAATAGAAGTTTACCTCAGACAAAGTGGAAAAATGTCTGATAAAGCTTTGAGGGAGCAAAACTTCATTACAAAGTTGGGAACAGCAATACTCAGTGCCCGTGTCCAACGCATCTGTTGAGCGGCTGTTCTCGCAGATGAATATTGTAAAAACCAAACTCCGGAACAGGATGCAGATTCGAATGATGGAAGCCATTCTGTAGGTCAGGTGCAATCTGCAGGCGATAGGGAAAAACTGTGTAACTTACGACATCCAGGAAAAGATGATCCGTGTGTTCAGAAGTGATGTGATATGTGATGATGAGTGGCCAGAGGGTCTGTAGACTACTCTGTGTGGGTAGAATGTGACCACTGAAAGTACCTATCGTACGCGCTGACCGCGCCTTAAGTTGTGCTTTGTATAATTGTTGCTGGTTTGCTAGCACAGGTAGTTGTGTAACCCACATCATACTGATTTGAGCTAATTCGAGCAGAAGGAAGCTATAACCTAGTGTTGTGTAACTTTCCCTGATAAGTTCGTTTGTGTAGATGCGGCAGCACTGAGCACACATGGTGCAATTTAAAGCAATTCAAATCATCAGTTGTGATACGATGCTAATATATGTATCCAATCGCATTCACTGCTCACTGGTGTTCCTGATGACCGATTACCACCAATGCGGCCGCCGTCGTAATTGCGATAGTTTATGTGGGAGATAGTATAATCTGACGAAACGTAGCTACGGCACTCTAAGTAGGCAGTGATGAGTCCAGGAAAAATTGCGCCCAGCCCCCTCCCTCCCCTCTAAAGATTTCGATATCCCCCAAAATGAGCTTGAACGTCTATTTTTTCTGAAACAAGTATATTTGATAATAAAATTGTATGCTTAAATTACATATCACATCTTAAGCCGCTCATATCTGACGAGTTTGTAAACAAATCGAAGATGGTTTCTGAACTTTCATTCCACCACATGCGTCGCCCTTGCGGAGCCGAGGAGAGGGAGAAGATCACGACCCCCTGAAATAAGAAAATTTAACATTACGCCTATGGTATGGGATTGAAAGAACGCGCCCAAAATAGCGTTTGCCCCATCCCCCATCACCCCACCCACACCAAACAATCTGCGGTGACGCTCCGTCGCTTATGGCCACACAAGCGGGCTTCTGAATGCGTCACGCGCTCACATACCTAACTGTGATAACTACCGACTAAACTCGTGAACAGGACAGTGGAAGAATATGCAAGCGCCTGAAGATCTGAACCACTTCATTTCTCACAGATGAGCCAGGTACGTGTCCTTTTATTCTTTATGTATGTATGAAACACGCGCTCCGTCCGCAGTTTTTTATAGGTCATACTAGGAGCGAGGAGCTTCTGCGGGAGTACAGGGCCCTTCTGGCCACCCTGAAGGGTACCAATAGAGTGCTTGTAACAGGAATTTTGCCTAGGGCTAGAGCCTCCCCTGAGTGGAGCTCTAGGGCACTGGCAGCTAACACCAGGGTAGGAAAGCTCTGCCAGGAGCTAGGTTTTACATTTGTAGACGAGTGGAGCAGGTTTTATGCATCGTGGGACCTCTATCAGAAGGATGGCCTGCATTTTTCTGAGAAGGGGGTCCATGTGTTAGGCAAAGTATATGAGCATGTCCTTCAGGGAAACTAGGAAATGGGGTGGGGAGGGATGAAATTGCATTGCCAACTCAGGAATATTCCAATAGTGTCAGCCAAGGCAATAGAACCTCAAAGTCTGCAAATAGGGACAGCAGCAACTCAAGGGGACAGAGTTATAGTTCATCTAGTGATAAAAGAACTCCTCAATATGAAAAAGCCAAAGGTGGTTATGGAGCATTTGTTAAGTGTATGATGTTTAATGCTCAGAGTATCCGTTCCAAATTTGATGAGTTCAAGTGTTATGTTGCTGAGGAGGAACCGGATTTTGTTTGCATTACGGAGGCATGGGTCAGTGAAGGATATTTTGGAGATAACTTACAGGACTATGAGATCCAGGGATACAATATGTTTTCGTGCAATAGGGGTCCAGCAATGAAAGGGGGTGGTGTAATGCTCTATGTGAATAGCTTATTCAGTTCTCAAAAAGTAGCAGGTGGGGATAAAAATGTGTCTGTGGAGTCCATTTGGCTTGATGTCACTGTGGGAAAAGGCAACAGCAATACTCTTAGGATAGGAGCTTTCTACCGATCAGGAACCCTGCCACATTCTCAGCAACTGGAGCTTGACAAGGTGATTTGTGAGGAAATCAGTAGAAACTTTAAGAGGAAGTGCCTTATTCTCGGTGACTTTAATCTAAAAGGTTATGAAAATGCTGGTGTTGGCTCCCCATCATGCAAAATGTTCAGGAAATGCCTTGAAGAGGACCTGTTCTTACACCAGTTTGTATCGGAACCTACCAGGCATGGTTCATTCTTGGACCTTGTATTCTCGGATTTAAGTGACTTGGTTCAAGACTTGACTGTAGGCGAAACTCTGGGAAAAAGTGACCATAACATAGTTAGATTCAAGGCACATGTAGGTGAAATTATCAAGGAGAATTTGGTAAAGGTTCCAAATTTCAACAGAGCAGACTTTAACGGCATGAGAGCGGCTTTAAGTGCCATCAGATGGGAAGAAGAATTCTCCAATTTAAATGCCTGTGAAATGTGGGAAAAGTTCAAATTTTACTTAAAGGAAACTCAGATTAGACATGTCCCCCAAAAGCAAAGACGCAAAAGAAGGGTAGGAAAGCCAGCATGGCTTACACCAGACGTGATAAAAGCAATTAGGGCTAAGAAAACTGCATTTAGAGTTTTTAAAGAAGCCTCAAATGTCATTAATCTAAAGGCGTATCGAAAAGCTAGAGACACTGTGAAGCAAAAAAAACAAGAGCAGCAAAGCGAGCAAAGGAACTGGATTTAGCTAGAAACTGTAATGGGGACAGTAAAAAGTTCTTTAGTTTCTACAAGCTGAGTAAAGTTTCTAACACAATTGGTCCACTGGAAGTAAACGGGACTACATTGGGTGAGGATAGTGAGATGGTTGAGGAGCTGAGCAAGCAGTTCAAATCAGTGTTTACATTGGAAGATATGACCAATCTGCCGACCGTACACCATAGTTCAGATACATGGGATCTGACAAATGATGTTGATTTCATTGGTAGTGATGTTGTTTACAATCATATCAGGAAAATAAAGCCAAATAAGGCAGCAGGACCTGATGATATTTATGCTAGGGTGTTGCGGGAAACTGAAAAGGAACTGGCATTTCCACTTAGTATAATATTTTGTAGATCAGTTTCACATAATGAAATTCCAACCGATTGGAAAAGGGCAAATGTAGTTCCTATTTTCAAGAAAGGAGAAAGAGGGAAAGTTGAAAACTATAGGCCAATAAGTCTCACATCCCTAGTCTGCAAGGTACTCGAATCAATTATCAAGGATAGAATAGTTAGTTATCTGGAAGGTAGCAGATTGATTCAAGATACTCAACATGGATTTAGAAAAGGACGATCGTGTCTCACAAACCTCTTGGACTTTTTGAACTTCGCCACAGAACAATTTGATCAGGAAATCAGGTTGATGTAGCATATCTTGACTTTAGTAAGGCCTTTGACAAGGTACCCCATAAACGGTTAATGATACAGCTTCAGTCCCATGGTATTGCAGGTAGCATCTTAAAATGGATAGAGTTGTGGCTTTCAGATAGACAGCAAAGAGTGATGCTAAATGGTACAAAGTCATCATGGCAAAATGTTCTTAGTGGAGTCCCCCAGGGGTCAGTACTAGGGCCATTACTGTTCATTATATTTGTAAATAACATTGAAAGTGGCCTAAGCAGTAAAGTTTTGAAATTTGCAGATGATTTGAAGGTCTTTAGGGCAATAACAGGTCAGGATGAGCATATCTCGCTGCAAAAAGACTTAGACGAACTTGTGAAGTGGTCCGAAGAATGGCAAATGAAATTTAACTTTGATAAGTGCAAAATCATGCATGTAGGTAAGCAGCATATGAAGGCTCCATACTTGATGGGTGGCCAAGTGCTATCAGTGACTCAACAGGAGAAGGATTTAGGTGTTATTCTAAACACAAAATTGGGGGCATCAGAACAGACCAAGGAAGCCAGGAAGAAGGCACTGAGAATGCTCGGGGCAATAAATAGGAATGTATCATACAGAAGTGAGGAAGTGATCAGGAAGCTTTACTGTGCATACGTCAGGCCACATTTGGAATACTGCATCCAAGCTTGGTCTCCTAGCTATGAAAAAGATTGTTGGCTTTTAGAGAGAGTACAAAAGAGGGCTACAAAAATGGTTAATGGCATAAGCAACCTGGCATATGAGGAAAGATTGAAGAAATTGAATATGTTTTCACTTAGATATAGAAGGCTGAGAGGAGATCTCATCGAGATCTTTAAATTTGTCAATGGTCTGGAGAGGGGATACCTTGGGGAAATGTTTGAATTTAACAGAAATGATGCAATTAGAGGTCATAAATTCAAAATTAAAATTAACCACAGCAGAACAAGGTTAAGGCAAACTTTCTTCACCAACAGGGTAGTGGAACACTGGAACCAGCTGCCAGAAAACATCGTCAGTAGCAGAACATTGAACATCTTTAAAAACAGCATAGACAATCATTATAAGAATAGAGGGCTTGCTTTTCAGTATTACACGGAGGGCTGATTGGCAGATTTGGTGGGCAACTGGTTCAGTGTACAGAGTGCAACCAAGAAGGGCCCTTGTGGCTCAGAGTTGCACTGATCTTTTATGTCTTTATGTCTTTATGAAACGGATGAGGATGCACCCCCCTCCCGGTCACGCCCTTTTTAGTATGCTTAGCATGGGTTGGTATACCCCGGTTACGCTCGGTCCCCCCCCCGACCACTCCATGCCAAACGTAATTTAGGGACGGCCACTAAGGCGCGGATCCAGGAATTCCCCCATTGGGGTAGGGGGTGCAATGTTAACTTGTCGAACCGCGTTCCTGCTTGGTGCAGTTTTAGTGTTTTTTTTTTGCGCGCCCCGGAGCAGCATTCTACCCCCCCCCATGTATTCGTACCTGGACATCTCGACCCGGCTGGGGCAAGAAATTGCGACCTCTAGCGAACAAAATTTTCCGAGGGAATTCTAGAGGGTTTTTGAAAACATCAGGTTTCTAGAGGTTTTGGATACCAAATCTGAAGGTTTTTCTTCACGACTGTCTGGCAACAGTGGTTGACAAGTGCCCTGATAGGACCGGGGACGCGGCACCGGGGCGGCCGTGTCGGTGCTTGACGCCAAGCTAATTTCCAGGTCAAGATGATGCCAATGAACTGGAATTCGCGGATGGGATAATAGGCGCTACATGATCAATGTAGTCCATGCGCCCTGAAGCCCTAATAATTAACTAACTAACCCGGATGGGATAGTGGGGCCAGGTTGAGGTTCACGACATTTTTTGGCTTAGGACAAGACCCTGTCAGGGGCGTCGCCACCGCTGATGTCCCTCGGGTCCGGAGACCTCGAGTCAGCTAACCTGATTGTTTTTTTCGTGGTGCTTAAACCCACCCGGAGAGCTGGAGGGCTTGATGAAGATGCTCTGAAGTTGAAAATCCTGAAGTTGGCGTCTGGACGTTGATACCCGGGTCAGCGATCCTGTACCCGATGGTAGCTTAAACACTGGCGCTCTCGAGATTGAGCTGGCAAGGAAGAGAACCCTATGTCGGTCGGTGGCTGCTGAATAGTTGGTAGCTCTTTTTGTCACCACACGCCTAGGCGCACAGGAGTTCGATCGTACGTGTCGGCCTCACAACATGGAAGTGCAATAAAGGGGACAACGCGAAAAATCGTCGGAAGAATGATTTTTGTTCCTGGTTTGGAAAATCCGTCAGACGACAATGAACGGAAGATCGATTTCGATTTCGATTTGCCTTGTGAATATAAATTATTCAGGAGCTGCAAGGACCAGCCACCAGTGGTACTGAAGAATCCCTTCATAGCCAGAGGGACGCACACTACACTAGAGAGCTGGTGATCGCTGTGAGCTGGAGCAGCCATGAGAACCAGACAAGCCGGATAGCCATTGGGCCCCACGGGTCAACGTGGAAGACCCTAGGTCGTGGTGTGTGTGCCCCTGAGCCGACGTAAGGGACCTTTAGTTGCTACAGGGTGTCCCGGACCGATGGAATGGGCCTCCGAGTCGATGTGCTCACGGGCAGACCTGAGGGTCTCCGGATCGGGTAAACGTGAAGGGTCTCTCGGTCGATGGAAGGATCCCGGGTCGGTGAAGCTCCCCTGAACGGCAGTGTTGGCCTCGGCCAGTGAAAAAGTCCGTGAGTCAACTGGGAAATGATTTCCAGCGAAGAAGTGCCCCTGAACCGATGGGGTGTCGTAGTCACTGAAAAGGACCGTACGTAATCTGGAAGGATTTAAGTACATTATGAATAATTCCTTTGGTTATAATTATATAACAGAAGCCAAGACGACGTAAGAAAGGCACATGTCATTACGCAGTGTGACCAATAAATAGTGACACTTCTTGCTTACTCCATTTACTATTTGACGATAGAAGCGTCGGGTTGGAAGTGTCTCTGGTGGGGTCGCTACCAAAGAGGCCTTTTGCTGTTCGGCGCACCTGATGCCACCCGAACATACCGACCGACATAAAAAGGTTGCCTTCCACGTCCGAAGTGGCGACAAGCGCCGAATATTTTTTGTGTCAATTATTTGCAGTCATTGCGGTGCGATCATTGTTGCCTCTCCGTATTTAGTAGGGGGCTATCGTGCCCTTAACCTTTTGAGTGATCTTTGATTTTAAGGTGAACTTGAACTGCAAGCATTGGTCTTGCGCGGCATTGATTTATTCTAATCTATGTTACTTGGGTTCTTGAAATGAATCTTGAAATCACTTCTTACCGCGACCTTTATTTGTCGATGCTTTATACTTTGTCCCATGGCAATTCAAAATGCAGGGCATTTTCCACCTCCCCAAAACTTAACCAAACAATACTACTCCTGTCTGCACTTGCAAGCGTCTTTGTTTGTACTTGTTGCTGGTCTGGTCTGTACTTATGAATGCTACAATTTTTCAAACGGCGTGATTAGAAAGCAGAATATGGGGAGAAATTGGACAAAACGATTTGAGGTTCTTTTAATTTTTCATCGGTAACATTGCACATGAATAAGCTTAACCCTTCCCGTCTTTTCGGTCATATCCTCGCACCCCGTCTCGGGGATGGGGTTTGATAGGAACCTTTCCTATATAAATCTCCAAATTAAGCGTGGAACGAAAACGACAGAATTGTCATCGGAAATCGCTCGCCGTAGGGCGAGACCAAGATAACTAGTGACAACAGGTACTCCAAAGTTCGCTGTTCTAGTATAGTTGGTTTAAACTAGACAAAACCTACGCCACGTGACCTAATATACCAGAAGCCCTTTTTGATTACAGAATACTGCTGAATTTTATTCTAGTTTTAGACCATACTGATAAATCTACTAAATATGGTGCTTTTATTTTAGCACTATTATGGCGCTTTTCCCACGATTAGTTTCCCCGCCATTTGTAAAGCATTTTTATCATTCATTGAAGCTTGTAGGTTCTATCTTCTTTTGCTAGCATGCTCGTGGCTTTGAACCGGAACGCACCATCCACAGAAGTGACTTATCCATGACTGATATTGAGAACGCACACCTCAAACAATTTATGCGAATTAGGTTTTATACCTACAATGTCAACTTGGTCAACATGTCATTGGTGCAATCTGGTGATTGATGGTAGCACGTGCATTGGTCCCCTTTCAATTATCTTGTTCCTGTGTGCTTTATGTAATCATGCCATACTGTGCCATTCACCAATTTGTGCACAATTTGGTAATTGCTTGCCCATTGTATCATAGCTGGGCAGTAGTGGTAGTAGAATAAGAGGGGATTTCTAAGCACTTAATGCATGCAACAAATTGCTCTACTGCTGCTTTTGTATCACTAAGCCAATAATTATATTTATATGCACATGGTTCTTTCTATGAAAATCCTCTGACCACTCACATAGAGCAGCTTTAAAATATTGTTCTGTAGTGTTGTGCAATATTCTGAATATGAACATGGCTGTGTAGGATTACATAAAGACATAAAAGACATCAAAGATTAGTGCAACTATGAGCCACAAGGGCCCTTCTTGGTTGCACTCTGTACACTGAACCAGTTGCCCACCAAATCTGTCAATCAGCCCTCCCTGTAATACTGAAAAGCAAGCCCTCTATTCTTATAATGATTGTCTATGCTGTTTTTAAAGATGTTCAATGTGCTGCTACTGACGATGTTTTCTGGCAGCTGGTTCCAGTGTTCCACTACCCTGTTTGTGAAGAAAGTTTGCCTTAACCTTGTTCTGCTGTGGTTAACTTTAATTTTGAATTTATTACCTCTAATTGCATCATTTCGGTTAAATTCAAACATTTCCCGAAGGTATCCCCTCTCCAGACCATTGACAAATTTAAAGACCTCGATGAGATCTCCTCTCAGCCTTCTATATCTAAGTGAAAACATATTCAATTTCTTCAATCTTTCCTCATATGCCAGGTTGCTTATGTCATTAACCATTTTTGTAGCCCTCTTTTGTACTCTCTCTAAAAGCCAACAATCTTTTTCATAGCTAGGAGACCAAGCTTGGATGCAGTATTCCAAATGTGGCCTGACATATGGACAGTAAAGCTTCCTGATCACTTCCTCACTTCTGTATGATACATTCCTATTTATTGCCCCGAGCATTCTCAGTGCCTTCTTCCTGGCTTCCTTGGTCTGTTCTGATGCCCCCAGTTTTGTGTTTAGAATAACACCTAAATCCTTCTTCTGTTGAGTCACTGATAGCACTTGGCCACCCATCAAGTATGGAGCCTTCATATGCTGCTTACCTACATGCATGATTTTGCACTTATCAAAGTTAAATTTCATTTGCCATTCTTCGGACCACTTCACAAGTTTGTCTAAGTCTTTTTGCAGCGAGATATGCTCATCCTGACCTGTTATTGCCCTAAAGACCTTCAAATCATCCACAAATTTCAAAACTTTACTGCTTAGGCCACTTTCAATGTTATTTACAAATATAATGAACAGTAATGGCCCTAGTACTGACCCCTGGGGAAAATTACTTAACTAGCTGTGGTGGTACCAATTATTAGTAGGAGCCAAGAATACTGGTGTGAGTGCAAAAATTATCAGAGGTCATTTCCTTGCAGTTTTCTTAAGGTGACTGCTCTCAAAAGCCTGAAAATGGTATCAGAGCAGGGAAAGAGGGGGTGTATCTGAACACATTCTGTTTCCCGAACACCTACCTTTGTATGTCTCCCACATGATGAATGATATTGAATGATATATACAGCACATAAATAGGAAAAAATGGTGATATTCATAAATGCTGGACCTGTCTCTACCAAAATATGAAGGTCAAAATATGAAGGAACCCATAATGAAATGACTTTCAATATTCTTTGTTTGCAATTACACCATCATTTTTTAGTGGTCACTAATAGCTTGCATAGCTTTCAATTGTGGCCACACAGGCATGGTTTTTTAAACCATATATCCCTGGCTTTTATATTGAACTATTAATTATTCTCAGCATTCAAATTCCCCTACTCCTAGTTGTTTTGTATTCTTTAATTTCCCTTCAAACTAACACACCAAGTCTGATTCCTCTTCATTTACATCCAATTCGTTGTCTCTTATTCCAGATATAAATGTCTCACTGCAAGACTTCAGATGCATAAATTTACACTTATCATAGTTGAAGGACATATGCCTTTGATCAGCCTACATATTCAGGGCCCCAAATGCATTGCTACATTTGTATTGTATTATATAATGAAGTTGGCATATCTTTTTCAAGGAATGCTTATCTGGTTGGAAGAAGGGAAGTTTGTGTTATGCCTAAGATTAAATATCTTCCTTGGCATTGAGGAGGTAAGTTGATGGGAACTTGATTGGGAAGTAATGGACATAATTTATTGACCCCTTCAGCATCTTCTGAACAACATGGACAGGAAGTGTATGGCGATGCTCAATGTGAGGTGGTAACATTGCCATTCAGCATGACAGACACAGTGTAGGGTGATAAAATGGTAACATTTGCATCTTTGGAAATCATCTGCTGACATTTGACCTGGTTGGGATACAACTCAGATGGTTGAATTCCTTCCAGGCCGACCAATTGCCAACCAGTTGACTGAAAAGGACTGGTTAAATTAAATAAGAAACAAATAAAAATGGGCATGTGTTGCATCAAATGTTGTTGGCTGGTGAGACAAATAGACAGCAACTGAGATAGGGACAGAGAGATACAGTTTAGTTAAACAGTCACTCCCAGCTGGATGTTGGTGAAGTTGATAAGCTGCTTATTTTTTTTTGGAGACCCTCCATCTTTGTTGGTCATTGCACCAACAAGAATTATGACTTAAAAGCCTATTGTGATTGCTGTGACCATGGTATGTATTACCTACTGGAATATACACACATTTTCCCATAAAATTACACATCAACATATTGATTCACCTGTGAAATCAATGTATCTTCAGCATTCAGTTGTCAAGTCTCATGTTATCTAGCACATTTTGTGCAAGTGCTTTATCATGTAAATGTTCTGATTTCAGAAGCTGATGAGTGATGTTGTGGTGGGGATTCACTGCCCAGCAACCAGGGAAAGTGCTCTGGAATATACTAAAGTCTTCCAGGAGCTAACCAAAACAACAATGACAACATAAAAAAACTGTTCCTGCCGGTTCTTTCAGAGGGTTTAAAGGTTGGTGCACAACATATTCGGTAATGTGTGACTCAGCAGCAGATGTGATGTATGTAAGCATGCCAATATTTCATGTTGGCAGGATCATGGCTGATGAACGAAACCAAGTGGTACATTTGTACGTTACTTATGTGGAGCATACGGAATATTCGCAAGCACCAGTGGCATTTTCTATTGGGCCAGCGAGATACGTTCCATCCTTCCTCGTGTGTTTTTCGTGGTTTGGTCACTTTGCCATCTCGTTCTGCATAGTCCAGTGGCTAGGATGCACGACCTAGCGTCGCGATGCTCGGGTTCGATACCCAGTGCGGGAAATCTTGTGGCCATCCATGAGGAACAAACGACCCGCTGTCTTTACATGGGCAGATTCTTTGGAGTGATGATGCGATCTTTGGAGTGGCGCTCACTGTTTTTTTTATCCTGCTAAGGTAGTCCCCGTGAACGTTGACCTGGGACTGCGCTAATAGTTCTGCGTGGAAAATCCATGTGTGCAGAATTGGAGTACCTGACGCGAACTACAACACCAATTCACCACACAACTATCACCGCAGGACAACTCCAGAGGCCGAGTGCGGGTTGGTGGTGCGTGGGGTTGGTCGCCACAACCATCCCACGACCACACCTGCGGCGCTTCAGCATCGCCGCATGAGTGAGGGGACATCGCCGCATGAGTGAGGAGACAAAGAAGAGATTGGTCGATCTCTTCCGCCTGCATCATCCTCCTTCCACTGCCCTCCATACCATGGACCTGGAACTGATGGACGAGTATGGGAAGGAGAACGCCCATATCGCAGCGTAGCATCTGCAGTGGCAAATCTTGATATTGCGTCTTGGTGCGGTGCAGTGTGGTGTTGCGTGGATTTGCGGGCGAGTTCGCGCGATCGGCAATTGGCGCGCGATGGCGACTGCCGGTACTGTCATCACCTCCGGCACTGGTGCTTTATGGGAGCGGCTGCTGTTGCCGTTCTCCCTGCCGATGCCGACGCGATGCCCCATCCAGCGCTGCACGACGTGGTACACGGTGGAGCCGTTCACCACACGTCGCGGCAGCATCCTGCGCCACCTCCGGGTCGCCCACGCCACGGAGGTGTTCCGCACCATCCGGGGGTGTGTGCGAGTGCCAGGCCGGGCTCGGTCGCCGACCGTCGACCCACGTCTGCCGGACACCGCGGCCGGCCCAGCCTGCCTTCACATCGCCTCCAGTGTTGTGCCCGCATTGCCGACGGCGCCGGTTCGAGAACCTATGAGGACTATACAACCACCTGCGCCAGTGCTCGAGCCGGCGTCCTTCGGCGGCAAACAGCACGACCGGCCGCGTCGCCACCCAGCCCGGCCCCGACCCACGTGGTGGTCGTCCGCCAGGGGAACGCTGACCATCGTCACCCGTCGCCGCCGTCCGCCGAACCAGCCGCCCGACAGACCGCTCCGCATCCCAGCCAGGCCCCGGCCCATGAAAATGCCGTCCACCGGAGGAGTGCCGACCGTCACCGGTCGTCGTCGCCGTCCGCCGGACCGCCCGCCGCGGCGGTAGCGGCCGACCATCGACTCACCGGGCAAGTGACCCCGGCTCCGGTGGCTGGCAGCCGCTCGCCCTCTCCGTCGCCGCGGTTTGCGATGCCGGAATTCGCGCCAATGACCCCGCCGCCGCCGCTACGACCCCCCTCCTGGACACCGCCTCCTCGCACACCACCGCCCGGTGCCACTGACTCTGACTCGGACCCCGACTCTGAGGTCGAGGAATGGCAAGATGCCAGTGCCGAGCCCATCGAGGACGCCGACGCCACCGCAAGTTGGGAAGCGACGCCGGGCCCTAGCATGCCCAGCCTCGACGCCCTGCTGAGGTCACCGGCCAGCCGATCCGCCGCCTCCGACTCCAGCCACACCGACTTGCCGGTGGCCTGGAACCCCAGCTGGGAGCAGCCGGACCCACCGACCGGTCGGCGCACCGAGGCCGGATCCCCTGACCTGCGCACGCTCGGCGACTGGTTCTGGGGTCTGGAGGCTCACCATCGCCGTCCGTCGCCTGCCGTCGGCCTCGCCGCCGCGGCGCGGCGAACCCGCTCGCTGTCCGAGACGGAAATCGTGCCGAGTGTTGTGCCTGTAGTACCGTACACACATGCCCGGCCCACCCCTCGAACTTCATTCTGGTGGCTTCGGGAGCCATCCGGACGGGAGCACGAGCCGGAGTCGGTGTCTCCGACCCCCATCAGCCCCAGTCCCCGGCTAACACCGCCAGGAATCGGGGAGCCCCGGTCGCCGACCCCACGACGGTGTCGGTGGGTGGTGTCAGCGGCATCGACACCAGGCAGTCCCCAGCGCGCTGCCCCAGAGACTCGGGAACCGGTGTCTCCGCCCCTTGGGCGCGGCCCCAGAGCTCCACGTCGGCGTGGCCGGGCTTCATCGGCGCTGCGCCGGCCGGCCGAGCGGCTGACCTGCCTGCTGCTGTCACGCCAACCCGGCCCGGCCGACCGTCCCCTTCGCCCGCTGGTGGGAGCTCCAGCCATCGGCTCCCCACCCAAGCAATCGGTCTGCCAGACAGGAGCGCCGAGGCAGACCGACCCCCACGGTCCCAACGGCTGCATCAGCCACGCAGTGTCGCGTCGGCCCTGACCCCCCACCCGGGGGCCGCCGGCGCGCACAACGGTCGCTGTCGCCGGTCTCGGGAGCCGTGGATGGCGAAGCCAGAAGCCGGCGGCCGTGTCCGCCCGTTAATCGATCTCCCAGAGGTGGACGGCGGGAACTCTAGGTGCACCAGCAGCAGCGCCTCCGCCCGCCCCACGCTGTCCAGCTGGTGACCACCGGCCGGCGCATGAAGGCACCGGAAGGCGAGTCACAGCGCGCAGAGAGCGGCTGCCGACCCCACACCGTGTGACTGACGAGTGACCGCGACCATCGACTGCCCTTCCGGTGGAGCACGCCTGGACCCACCCCGCCGTCGTGGAAGGAGTCTGAGACTGTCGTGATCCACAAGGGTGGCGACCCCAGCGTGGCTGCCAGCTGGCGCCCGATAGCATTAGGTTTGACGGATGATAAGCTGTACGCTGGGGTGTGGGCGGACCGACTGAGCGCCTGGGCGGAAACGGGAGATGTCCTGTCACCCGGTCAGAAGGGCGTCAGGTACTTTGATGGTGTGCTGGAGCACAACTTTGTGATCCGGTGTGCTGTCAATGGGGCCCGTCGCTCCAATGCAGGATGTCGTGTGGCGTTTGTCGACCTGGTCAATGCGTTTGGCTCCGTCCCCATTCACATCTTTGGAGTGTCCTAGACGCCTTTGGTCTCCCGGCCGAGGTTCTGGGAATTCTACGTGACCTGTATGAGGGTTCGTCTACCAGATTTCGCACTGGTGGAGGCCTGACGGCCCGTGTTGACACCCTGCGGGGTGTTCGGCAAGGCTGTCCACTCATTTGGCTGCTTTTCAATATTGGACTGGAGCCCCATGGAGCCCCCGCTCCATCTCCGTGCGCTGGTGCGCGCAGAGATCAAGTGCCTAGCGTTTGCGGGCGACCTGGCACTGACCTTCCCCACGCCGAGGCTGCTCGGCGTGGGCTTGGCGTGCTCGAGCGCGGCTGCTGCTGGTGTGGGCTGCGGCGGAACCCAGGAAACTCGGGACTGCTGTCGGTGTGAGCCGTCGCCCCGCCCACCTCACGCTGCGTGGGGTGCCGCTGCCATCCATTCAGGTGGACAGCTCCTACCGGTGCCTGGGCCGACAGGTGGGCCACACTCGACTCTCGTAGCCGCCGCTGCAGGTGCTGGCTGAAGCGCGTCGGGATGCTGAAAGGCTGTGCAATTAGGCTCTTGCACCTTGGCAAAAGCTGGACGCGCTGCGTACTTTCATCGTCCCGCGACTCGCCCACCGCCTGCGGCTCGGCGTGCTGCTTAAGGGGCCGCTTCGAGCTTTCGACGTGGCGCTCCGCTGACGAGTGAAGGGGATCCTCGGCGTTCCGTGCAGTGCCGCCGGGGTTACCTGTACGCGCCTGTCTCGTCGGGTACCGTGGGGCTGGCGGAGTTTGTGTCGGAGGCGGACGTCTTAATGCCACATCGCAGCTCCTCCGCTCCCGTGACCCCGAGACGGCGCGCCTCGCCAGCGTCGAGCTCGAGACCGTGGTTCGGCGTCGGCTCGGCCGGGCACCCACACCGCCTGACCTGGCATCCTACTTGAATGGGGAGCGGATGCGAGATGGCGGCGACGCGTCTTCACGGTTTACGCGTACTCGTGTCGCCACTGTGGCGCTGACTTCCCGAGTGGCCATCGCGTGGCATTCTGCTGTCCCCGACCTGGTGCTCCACGTGGGCATCGCGGCTATCTGCCCCCACTGTCTGGGATACGTTGCGCCAACGCGCGCTGGCTGACCTGGCCATGTCCTACCAGGGCAAGGTCATGGACTGTCGTCAGCCAGCCTGTGAGCTCCCATTATATGTATAATTGGAGCTTACACGGTTTGCCGAGTGGCGGTTCGTTCACCGGGCAAGGCTGGACCTCATGCCGCTTAACGGCTACCAGCGTGGCGCACGGGACCGGCGCTGCCGGCGCTGTGGCTACACCAGAGACGCTGCCCCACATTCTTAACCATTGTCGGCCGCACAGTGCTGCGTTTCAGTTGCGCCACAACGCAGCGCTGTCCCGCCTAACTAAAGCGGTGTCGCAGTGTGGTGGCACGGAGCTGCGCGTCAATCGACGGGTGCCGGGCGTTGACTCTGCTCTCCGCCCGGACCTGGTTGCGACGCGCCGCAACGGGGTCTCGTTGGTCGATGTCACCATCGCCTTCGAGAACCGAGCCGCCGCGCTGCGTGCCACCGCCGACGGGAAGCTGGCGAAGTATGCCCCCTCGTGGAGCAGCTCCGCCAGCAGGGCAAAACGGCCTCAATCCACGCCTTCGTCGTGGGCTCCCTCGGCACTTGGTACCGGTGGAATGAGGCCGTGCTCAGAGAGCTGCGTGTTAGCCGCTTTTATGCGAAGCTGATGCGTCAGCTGATGGTGGGTGACACCCTGAGGTGGTCCCGTGACGTCCTGGGTGGATGGAGCGAGGGACTCTCGATGGCTCTGCCCTTGGGGCTCCTTGTCCTTCTCCAGGACACACCCACCCTTCGGGCGTTGCGGCGGCGGCTGGCACTGCCTGGAGCAGCGCTGGGTGCTGCCGCCCCGGCCTTTTGCCCGGCCGTGTGACGGTCGGGCCGCGCGGTGGCGCGCCGAATGTGTGTTTTGTTGGCGCGCGGCTCCGGGCTGGGGCGTGTGGTGCCCACGCCGGGCCGTTCTTGCGGGCCGCGGCGTGGGAGGTCGTTTAATGTTTATAAAAAAAACATGTCTGTCTGTTTTAGGGCCGTCTCTCGGGCCACAGTTTTTATGTCCCTTCTGGCCGCCTTGGTACACTTTTTATTTATGTTATTATTCCTGGTGTTATGCTGTTATGCTTTCATTGTTTTTGTTATTGTTTGTTAAATTAGTGGGCGACCCGCCCGGCATCTTACATGTCCTTGAATATTTTTAGCTTTTTATGCTGGCGTTGCGGCCGCGGCCATGCGGCGCCAGCTTTTAAGGTGTTTGCTCTATTTTCCATTTGTGTTCGATGGGGTGCGCTCCCGGCTGGTGTATTGCGTCGGGAACGGCATTGCTCTTGATTGTACAGAGCCGCGTGATTATAAGGTCTAACCTCAGGGTCACCGCCCTTTGGCCCTAGCATGGGCCAAAGGGCGGTGGCCCTGAGGTTAGATAAGCGCCGAGTGAGATGGATCGCCCTCACTCTCTCACTCACGGCCGAGGCTCTCCGCATGGCGGCTGGCCGGTGGCCGCCCGCCAGAGTTCACCACTTCAGGTACGCCTGGGACTCTGGCGAAAATCGCTGTGTGACTATTGAAGATGTAACCGCTGGATTACTTGGAAGAATGTAGCGCGATTGCGAGACCGGTCTGTGTGCAAGTTAGAGATCGTATGTGAACACTGTCACCTCTTGGAATATCGGAACATCGACTTGTGATGGAAGATGGAGATGTGTCATGAGGTGACTGACGTTAACGAGAGTCTGAGATGATGTGTGAAGCTTAGATGATGTATGAAGACGTGGATGCATGCATGTGTGAGATGGCCTGGTCAAGTATGTATGAAGCAGTTGAAGCAATCTGCGCTAATCAAGGCTGATGTAGTGACTTTGACCATCACGCTGCACTATTTGAAACCTGAACATGTATCGCTATTTGATTGCTAATTAAATACGCATATATGAGTGCTGGATTTTGTGGTGTCCGTCAAGGGACGTGCTTGAATCAGAACTCTGAGATGGAAACTTGCTTTTCAATATATACCCGGGGGTTTAAATACGCAAACGTCGTCGAAGTCCTTTGGCACGTAGGTGCCAAAAGGAAGTTTCCCTGATAAAATTTTGAAAACGCCTGATAAAGGTAGGGACAGAAAAACTTTCCTACATGATACGTTCCTCACATCAGGACCAAAATACTAAACTGATTTTTGGACAATGACGGAGTTTTCAGAGCTTGCTCCTGCCCTGTCGCGGGTTGATCTGGCGTTTCACTACAGCCAGTATCTGCCCACTTATCACAAGAACGTCCGAAAATTCCCCCTCAAATACAATCGCAAAGTTAGAAATCCCCCGCCAATTTATTTCGGTGAAATTTCTAAGTTGTTACGAGCCGCCTGAATGGTGTGGTGTATATAAATAACTGCAGTTGCGCCTCGCGCCGCTACTAAGTATGCCTATACAAAATGCGGTGACAAAGTTTCTACCTATTTAGCAAAACAAGTTTTCAGCTATAAAAAGTAATTTCTATTGAAAATACAACCTATAGTTGGTATCACAGTTTATTATATATTTACATTAAAGATTGAACTATGGCCCGTGAGCTATATCGCTCGGCCGGCGGTAAATTTAGCTAGATTGGCCCCGCCCGCTAAGTCTGAGCTTCTGTCCCTACTCGTCCTTCTACTCAATGTCCTCCTCCTCCTTGTCCTTCATGCTAGGCTCCAAGTATTCTTACCCTATAAGCTTCAGGTTGCCGTGGAGGAAGACCAGCTGCTCAAAGTTGCAGGCCGTCAGGGAGGCCCTTTTGGGCCTCAAGATGTCCCCCGCTACTCTGAACAGCCTCTCCACTGCAGCAGAGCTGGGGAGGGCAGTGCTGTATTCATGAACATGTCCACCCAGGCATCCCTGTGCTCCATGGGGAACATCCTGATAGTCAGGGGGTCCTCCCTGTGGGCCCGTTTCCAGGGCCGCATGGCGTTGTTAAGGGCCTCACCCAGGCCCTTAACGGACCATAACCTATCACTACTTTTTTCCATTGAATTGTCTAAAATAGTTGTCTCTTTAACAAAATGACCTTCGATTGCACATTCAAAGTACCTTAATGGGCAAGCTAGGCTGGAGGTATTTACTCCGGCATTACCAATTACACCACAGATTTGCGAACTATGGATTTCTGGTACTTCTTGGCAAACACTCCAGCACAAATATCTAATTATTGAATATATACTGATTAATATCAATATATAATATACACGAATAAATATTGATTAATATTGAATCTATATTGAATAAATATCCCATTAATTATTGACTATTAAAACAAATATAGGATCTTTTCGCATGACGACATGCGCCGCAATTTATGCAAAGACGTTTTTAGCACAACACCGACAAACATCCTACCTGGGTACTAAGACTAAAGGGTACAACGGAACCTGGTAGGTCCAGGCCCCTGTCATCCCCGTGCCTTCCTGCGTGTCGGCTCGAATGGTACAAATGACGTCATCTGGGGTAACAATTTTGGGCCGTTTTAATGGTTTCAAGCATTTTAAAAGGGAAATATTTTCAATTCAACTCACTTTCTAAATCCTATAACATCACGTCTGTGCTTTTAGAGTCGTGTTGAGCTGTTATTTTATCAATCTCAGTTAGGCTGCGAATTAGGCGACGACCATCACGAATGCAGCGTTTTAGGGGCACTCATTTTCTCAAATTCTTAGATGGCGCAGTTGAGTCATAAATAGCGCAGTTGTTTACATAGCTCCCTCGTAGGTTGTTTTGTGCTTGGTTTTATGTCTGTCGCACCTTGTGTTTGATGTACGTGCGTTTTAGTTTTAGTTGTATTGTATAGTGTTCTGTTTTAGTGTGTCTTTATCATTTGGAAGAAAGATATGGAAATAATAGATTGTCAACCAACATGCTTATGTTTCTAATAGATGAAAATGCATATTAGACCTGGTTGACAGTGAAAAAGATCTGATGGAGTTCATCCAACCAGCCCATCCATTTGTTCCAACCACTTTACCTCGGATAAAGTCATAAAGTGTTAAGGCTTAATAAGGGCCACAAGGGCCCATCTGGGTCAAGCCTGTCTAGAAGATATTAGAAAGTACATGTTCACACCTATCAATTCCAAACCCATGCAATCCCTCCACCTGTGCCACCACAGCCAATCTCATCAGTATGACATCGCAAAGGAAGTTGCCAAATCCACTGCTAGGTACACCCCATATAGTACAACATAATACTAGCATAATGTTATACCCTATATAGCTAGTGAAAATACTCAATATCCCATGCATCACAAGTTAGAATTCAAAAACAACATTTTCCTGTCTAAAAAATTTATCCACCCTACTTTTAAAGACATTCAATGAGGGACTCCCACGCATCAGCAGGCAGCCTATTCCATTGGTCAACAACCCTTACTGAAGAACTGTTGTGTTAACTGTCCTGCACCTCATTTTGTCTAACCTGAATTGATGACCCCTATGGGATACCTAAACTGCAGAGCATCATTCAAATTGACCTGATCTAGCCCTCTAACAATTTTGTACATTTCAATCATGTCTCCCCTTAATCTCCTATACTTGGTGAGTACATATCTAATGCATTAAGCCTTTCTCCATATTCTAAGTTACTTAATCCACTGACGAGTCTAGTGGCTTGCCTGGACTCTTCTAACATATCTATATCCTTTTCAGGTAGGGGCTCCATGCTTGTACAGAGTACTCCAAGTGGGGCCGCACATATGCTAAGTACAGCTTTTTCATGACTTCCCTGCTCTTATATTTCACACTTCTATTAATGAGTCCCAGCATTCTGGTGCCCTATTTCTAGCTGAGATACATTGTTTTCTGCTTTAAGGTCTTTTGAGACCAACACACCTAAGTCCCTTTCCTCTTCAATAACATCCAGTTCCCTCCCTCCCATTTTATAACTGAATGTCTCGCCTGCAGACCCTATATGCATAACCTTACACTTATCATAGTTGAAAGTCATCTGCCATTGATCAGCCCACTCTTTTAGGTCGTCCAAATCTAGTTGAATATTACTAGATTGATCTCTGCTGTTAGCCACTCCTACCAGCTTGATGTCATCAGCAAATTTGAACACTATTCCTCAGCCCTACTTCAATGTTGTTCACAAATGATAAAGAGGAGGGGCCCTAGAAAGAGCCCTGTGGCACTCCACTCAGAACATCTTTCCAACCAGATTTACATCCATTCAATACTACCCTTTGTTTCCTTCCCTGCAACCATGCTTCAATCCAATGTAGAACTTTCCTACAATCCCATGTTGTTGTAATGATGAATTAACCTTCATTTTTTATTTTTTTAATTTTTTTTTTTTTTTTTTAAATTAAAATCCATCCTTTTTTTTTTTTTTTTTTTTTTTTTTTTTTATTTAATAAATTAAATTATTTTTTTTAATAAAATTATTTTTAAAATTTTTTTTTTTTTTTTTTTTTTTTTTTTTATTTTTTTTTTTAAATTTAATTTTTATTTTTTTTTTTTTTTTTTTTTTTTTTTTTTTTTTTAAAATATTTAGGAAATTAAATTGGCTGTTTTTTTTTTTATATTTTTTTTTTTTTTTTTTTTTAAATTTGTTATAATATTTTTTTTTTTTTTTTTTTGTTTTTTTTGTATTATTTATAATACCCCTTAAAATTTTATCTAGGGGGGTTGTAAAAGTTTTAGCACCCTCTACTAAGATCCTAGCATATATTTCATCTGGTCCGGAAGCTTTATTAGGTTTTATATTCTGCAACTGCTTCTCTACGGCTTCTGTAGTTATTGTAAGATCCTCCAGCATATCCTCCATGGCATGGCCTACAGGATGATTATGATCGTAGCCACGTATGGAGCTGAAAATAATGTCGGTGTCAACACCTGTCTTTTCTGGTGTCATTCCATGAATTAGCCTGCCTCTGGAATGTTCTCTGGAAGAAATATGTTTGTACTCCAATTTCAAACCCAGAAAGTAAGTTTCCCACTCTGTAAAGAACTAGGCAAGAGTCTGTCCGTGCAAGATCAGCTGGTAAAAGAGGAGACAACAATTCACCTGATATCAGGTCAATGGCCTTCTTTGACAATGATGCTTTCTCATTTATAAAACCTGATGTTATTAATGGAATCACCCTGTGATTGTGTGGTGACTGCTATTTTAGGGGTGGGGGAGGAAGCAAGGTAGATGCCATGTCTGTTCCAGCCTAAGGTTGATTCCATGCTTTCTCCTTTAGTTTTTTCTGATTGTTTCTTAACCTGCACTGCTGTGTGTATTGCCAGGCAATGTGCAACATATGGAATGCGTTCAATTCAACACTACTATATATTTAGCATGTACAAAGTTCATTCCACACATGACACAACATGCACTTTCACATTGCATGCCCAATGCAGTTGACACAACCCCCATGTATTTTCCTATTGAGGAGGGGCTGGGATGGCCAAGTGGGTAAAGTTTTGTGCTCTGGGTACCAAAGGTCCTGGGTTCGACACTAGCGCTGTGAGGTTCCTGGCATTTGCACACAAACATTCTGCTATGTGATGATAGTGGTGGTGATGTCTCTGGTCCCAGTGTTTCTGCTGACTTCCAATCAGGGTAGTGCTGCTGTCAGAAGCTATGGGAGTTTTAAAGACTACAGACCACACATAACATGTAGGAAGAAAAGAAAGCTGTGCTTTGACCATGTAATGAAGTTATGTTCTGAAAGTTTCCATTAGGTGTGGGTCTGCTAAATGACCTTGTAGTTAGCATGTCCTTAAGCCCAAAATAGGTGTGGGTCTCCTCTCAAATTTCAGCATTCCAGGACACTACTGGACACAAAACATGCCACACTAAATGGACATATTTTTCATTGAATTATCTAGTTGTAAATTTTGGTTGCTTTTCTCCTTACATGTCCATTTGTTCAGAATCACTCAGCAATCCAAATAACTTATTCCAGTACTGACTTGTTTTTTCAGACATCTCTTCTGCTTCCATTTGTGCTTGTGATAATCTCTGCTGCCAAATGGAACTAGAAGATGCTGAGTGAGGTAACTGCTGGAAAATAAAACTAGAAGATGCTGAGTGAGGTGAGTGTTTATGCAGCTGCTATTATTATTTATGAGTGTGAGAGGTTACAGTGTGCAATAAATCACAATACATATTTCATTTTCATGTTTTGAGGATGTCTAAAGAATGGAGTATGACTGGAGAAGTTTGAATGACCTTTGATTTGCACTCAAAGCACCTTAATGGCCAAACGAGGCTTCAAGTATTTACTCTGGCAATACCAAGTACCCCTATATTTGCCAACTAGGGATTTCTGGTACTTCTTGGCGAGCATACAAGGACACATATCTACAAATAATTATTGAATAAATATTGATTAATCAAAATATATAATACATAAGAATAAATGTTGATAAATACCGAATCAATATGGAATAAAAATTGAATATACATTGAATTAATGATTAGCTATATTGACACCAATATAGGGTCTTCTCACATGCAGCCAGTTGTGCAGAGACGTCTTTAGCGCAACACCGACGAACATGTGTGGTACAGTTTGCACTGCCTTTCAAAGTTGTATTTTGTCATTGACTGGTCTGCGTGCAGGGATTGCTGAAACTCCTAGTTGTTTTCAGGTATGGACTTTGAGTGGTAATACTTGATGAAAACAATGTTGTTCTTCATTTTCCCTTCTGGAGTGCAAAATATTTAATTTAGTCTTGTCACAATCCTAGAGTACATAATGTATTTGTATGCATGACACCAGCAAATGTCAGTTTTTCCAACACTGTATCTAAATGTCTCACCACTAGACTTCAGATGCATGGTTACACTTATCATAGTTGAAGGACATTTGACTTTGATCAGCCTATATTTTCAGGGCCCCAAATGCATTTCTACATTTGTATTGTATTGTATTGTGATGTTGCATTTGTATTGTATTATGTAATGAAGTTGGTGTATTTTTTTCAGGGAGAGCTTATCTGGTTGAAAGGAGGGAAGTTTGTGTTATGCCCAAGATTAGATGTCTTCCATGGCATTGAGGAGGTAAGTTGATGAGAACCTCATTGGGAAGTAATGGACAAGTTATTGACCCATCAATATCTTCTGAACAACATGGGCAGGAAGTGGGCAGCGATGCTCAATGTGAGGTGGTAACATTGCCATTCAGCATGACAGACACTGTGGGGTGATCCAATGGTAACATTTGCATCTTCGGAAATCAACTGCTCACATTTGACCTGGTTTGAGTGCAACAGATGGCTGAATTCGTTTCTGGTCGACCGATTGTCTACCAGTTGACTGGAAAGGGGCTTGTGTTGAATCGGATGTTTGTGGTTGGTGAGACAAATAGACAGTGACTGAGACAGGAATACGGTTTAGTTGAAAAATCACTTCCATGTGGATGGCTTGACCATATATAAAGTTGAAAACACCCAACCACTGGTTCCTCTCGCATTCCACCCAGCAACAAGCCCATGCTTAGTTGGATGGAGTTGTGGGAGGAGCCAAAGTTAAAAAATTAATCACAAATCAGGAGTGCTCACCACCATCCGGCCACAAACCAGCTGCTAACATTATAGTTTAGACCCTAATTTCTTGTTGGGTTGGATCCACAGTCAGTCATATGCCTCCTTTGGTATGACTACTAACAGCATTCTTTATTATTAGTTCTACTGCTCTAATACCCGATGCTTTGTATGCTTGTGCATTTGTTTTCCATCTCTTAGCTGGGAGTGCCACGACTTTACTGTTTATTTTATGGTGTTAACTTAAGGTGCTTGCAGTCGTTGGGTAAGGGGAGGGGGCGCTCCTGGTCACCTGATCCTCGGTGGCAGACATGAAAAAAGGCTAATACATGAGTTGACAAACTGTACATTATTTATATACCCTCCATCTCTGTTGGTCACTACACCAATAAGAAGTATGATTTAAAACCCTATTGTGATTGTTGTGACAATGGTATGTTACCTATTGGAATATACACCCATATTTTGTTCCCTAAAACTACACCCCACAATATTGATTTACTTATGAAATAAGTTGTATCTTTAGCATTCAGTTGTCAACTCTCATGTCATCTGGCACATTTTGGGAAAATATCTAGTCATGTATATGTTCTGATTTCAGAAGCTGATGAGTGGTGTTGTGGTGGGGATTCACTGCCCAGCAACCAGGGAAAGTGCTCTGGAATTTATTAAGATCTTCCAGGAGCTAACCAAAACAACAATGACAATAGAAAGAACTGTTCCAGCTGGTACTTTCAGAGTGTTTAAGGTTGGTGCACAACATATTCGGTAATGTGTGACTCAGGATCACATGCGATGCATGTAAGCATGCAAATATTTTATATTAATGTATAGAAATTTTTTTTTTTTTTAAATATAAAAAAAAAAAATTTTTTTTTAATTTTGGCCCCAAGGGGCCTTTTTTTTTTGCCTTTTTTTTTTTCCCCCCAATTTTTTTAATCCCCCCTCCCTGTAATACTGAAAA
Organism: Imbricaverruca yamaguchii; assembly: GCA_034440575.1. NCBI lineage: Eukaryota > Metazoa > Arthropoda > Thecostraca > Neoverrucidae > Imbricaverruca > Imbricaverruca yamaguchii. Next base: position 36,734 of record JAOTOL010001268.1, on the reverse strand, counting down.
GGAAGCCCTCTATTCTTATAATGATTGTCTATGCTGTTTTTTAAATTTACTATTTTAGGTTCAATATTCAGTGTCTACTACCCTGTTGAAAAATTTTCCTTAACCTTTTTCTGTTATGGTTAACTTTAATTTTGAATTTATGACCTCTAATTGCATCATTTCTGTTAAATTCAAACATTTCCCCAAGGTAACCCCTCTCCAGACCATGAACAAATTTAAATGGTATTTAATGGTATTTTATATTGGTATTTGTATTTATTTTGGTATTCGTATATTTATTTTTATATTGGTATTTTATATTTAATGGCATGAATGGTATCTTATTTAAATTTAAATGGTATTAAATGGTAGTTGCCTTAGTCGTGGCTACTACCAACTCCTGAACGTCAAGTATGGTACCAAACTGATTGGAATAGAGTATGTCAGAAAGTTTATCTTGGTGCTTCCTTATATTGTTGCATTTCGGATGGTTGTTGGTTGCTGTTTGATGGTTGTTTGGATGCATGTATTGCATCTGAAATCCTTACAGGAGACTGTTAGTACAGATTCAGACTTTTTTTTACACCCAGGGCTGTTGTATCTTGCAACATTTGCTATTGCATTCTATTACAGATAGAGCAGTGAAGCATTCACATAATTAGTTTCAGAATATTCCAGCCTTTATTCTGCCGAGTTATACATAGATGCATCATCATCATCATATATGTATATGTATGTCATTTTTTGTTTGCTTGTACCATGCTTAGTTTTCATAACCAACGTTGCATATACCTATGTGCAGTTGTCTAATTAATCCATGTGCCCTTTAATTCGACAAGCATCTGTCATGCATTGACACCTCTTTGAAGATAACCATGCATACATTAAATCTGAATAAGTCCTTGTGGCTAAGCGTGGCTTGAGGTGACCGATTCTCGTTTCCTCCTCATAACGCCTCTGACAATTGCCTGACCATTGATTATGGAATCGTGAAAGCGATGAAGCGTTCTTAAAATATTGACAATCTCCTGGACGAAGAACAACGTTGATTGTACTTTTTGTGGTCAAATTCACCACAACTAAACCGGGAATATTTCAAGGTTCACCTGCGTTGCCATCATAACGTGCCTGCACGACGCACCCAGCCAAGAAGATCGTCCATCAGAGACCTGGCCTGCCCGTGGAAGATGACGATAACAGCCAAGAAAACGAGCACCATGGCAAGGAAGTAAGTAAAACAATATGAAGATTTGACAACAATGGAGTGTTTCCATTCAAACAAGTGTATATGTATATGTATGTGTATATGTGTGTATATGTATGTGTATATGTATATGTGTATGTGTATATAAGTGCATATATGCATTTATGTATGTATGCATTCATGTATGTATGTATGCGTGTATACATATAAATATATGTAGCACACCCCACAAGTAACCTTGACCTTGAATTCGCCTTTCCAATGCATGGTGTTCGCCAGAAACTCAGTTCGAGATATATGCCATGTTTTATGTGATATATCGACGTGTAAGTAAGTTGTATTGTTATGGGCGCTACATGACCAATGTAGTCGATGCGCCCTAAAGCCCTAATGACTAACTAACATGCCATGTTTACCCCCCACAAATGCCATTAGTTTGGCGGCTGGGAGTCGAAAACCGGCAAAACAGACGTGACATTCGGCGGTATGCTGACTTTGACATTCTTCACCTGACCTGGAGGAACAGTAAAAGGTGACACATTTTTTTGCGTCACTGAGGAGGCGAAAATGGCGCTATGCGTCGGTGAAGATTGTCTTTCTCTGCGTGATCAAACAGTAGAAAGGGAGGGCAACATAACCAATTCTCGTCGATTCTAGGACATGTGTACGCAAGGACAAATGTACGTATGGCAGATGTACGTAAGCAAATGTACGTAAACGCAAATGTACGTATGCGGAAAAGTACGTGTGCGCAAATGTACGTATGCGCCCATGTACGTGAGTGCAAAGGTACGTAAGCGCAAAAGTACGAAAGCGCAAACGTACGTAAGCTCAAAAGTACCTAAACGTAAAAGAATGCAAGAGGAAATGCACGTATGAGACAATGTACGTACATTTAAGCTTGCATGCCTTTGTGTTTAAGCACGTTTGGTTAGGTGCATATGCCATGCATACATTTGCTCTTAGGTACACTTGCGCATACGTAGTTTTGCGCATACATTCATTTGCCATTCATTTGCCCGTATGTACCTTTGCGCATAACTACATTTGCGCACACGTACATTTGCGCATACGTACATTTGCGCATACGTACATTTGCGCGTACGTACTTTTGTGCATACGTACTTTTGCGCATACATTCATTTGCGTGCGTTCATCTGCCATACGTACATTTGCTTTACATACATTTGTCCGGTTACCATTCTGGTACCACATTCTGCTATGCTTGAATTGATTTTGTTTGACTTCTTAGTTGAGAGTGCTACGACATGCTAATATATTCCGGTGTTGGCATATAACACTTTGTGTCGTGTAAGTGGAGTGAAGCTCTCCTGGTGTCGCGATCATGGCTGATGAACGAAAACAAGTACATTTATATGTTAATTATGTGGAGCAAACGGAATAATAGCACGCGCCAGTGGCTTAAGGGCAGGCTTAAGGGATATGCCCTTAAGCCCAAGCACCAGTGGCATTTCCTGTTGGGCCAGCGAGATACGGTCCATCCTTCCTCGTGTGTTTTTCGCGGTTCGGTCACTCTGCCATCTCCTTCCGCATGGTCCAGCGGCCAGGACCCACGATCTTGCGTCGTGAGTCCCGGGTTCGAATCCCGGTGCGGGACATCTTGTGGCCATTCACGAGAAACAAACGACCCGCCGTCTTTATATGGGCAGATTCTTTGAAGCGATGCTTGCGTGTCAGTGGGGCGCCCTGCAGTCTCTGGGTGGTATTATCCCGCTCTGGGTGGTATTATCCCGCGAAGGCAGTGCCCATGAACGGTGACCTGGGACTGCGCTAATACTTGTGCACGGCAACTCCTTGGGTGCAAAATGACAGTGCCTGATGCCTGGGGACGAGTAGTCTACGGGTAAGTTGCTCGTCTCACAATCGAAAGGTTGTGGGCTCGAGTCTCACCTGTCGCCACTCTTCGCCCGCGACCAATCGGCGTGAGAGATTGGCGACGCTGAATGACTCGACGGTCGATGTGTCGTAAAACCAATAACCAACAAACAGTGCCTGACGCGACCTACAACACCAATTCACCACACAACTATCACCGCAGGACAACTCCAGAGGCCGAGTGCGGGTTGGTGGTGCGTGGGGTTGGTCGCCACAACCATCCCACGACCACACCTGCGGCGCTCCAGCATCGCCGCATGAGTGAGGAGACGAAGAAGAGGTTGGTGGATCTTTTCCGCCTGCATCATACGCCTTCCACTGCCCTCCATACCCTGGACCTGGAACTGATGGACGAGTATGGGGAGGAGTACGCCCGTATCGCAGCCCCGGACAGTTCCATTCTACCAGATCTCCAATCTGTGTTCCGGTATGTCGATGGAGAAATGTATGACTAATGAACGTATGAGTGAATGAATCCAATGAATGAAAAGAATGGCCGCGAGAATGAGCAAATATACAACTTCTCTATATATGCAAGCACACTGGTGTTGTGACTTGAAACCTTGGAATAATTAGTCCTGTCAAACTAAAAGCTAAGTTGGGATAGCCCATTGCCGCAGAGTACATTATTTCGGGTTGTCGGTAGGGACACAACTCAATGCTTCAATTCCCACATTGTTCCAGAATGAAGAATATTGGCCTCGAAATATGTTTCTTGTTCCACCGACTGCCACAAATTGTCACAGTATAATACAGTGGTACATATTTTGCTACATAAATAATACTACAGCACAATATATGCTAATAAGATCATGAATACCGTCATTCATTGCGTGCGCGCATCGGTCACGAAATATCCCACCACTTCAGCCATGTTGACCACGTGCTGTTAAACCACTTATATTAGCAATGTACTTTCATCGCATCTGCACATGTTTCAATTAAGTCTGCTACAAGCCGATGAGCGCAAAATGACCCCGTAGTCGGCGCGTCTTTAAGCCCAAATAACCAATCAGTTTGTTACAGGCTGCACAGTAGTGTATCCAACGCCGCGCCCGGCCGGCCGGGTAAGGAGCCGCTGCAGGACCGGCTGGTGCGGCTGGCCGACGGTCGGCCCGACACCAAGGCTGACGTCACAGATGGCGATCTCGTCATGGCCGTCGTGACACCGCTGATGGCCCGCGTCCACCAGCTGCCCGAGGCCGGCGAGGTGATGTTCGTCGACACCGGCGCAAACGTGGACCGCAGAGTGGCTCGCGTGTTCCTGCTGTTCACCGTGGGAGCGGCCGGTGGTCTTCCTCTGGGCGCCGTCGTCACGAACGGGGACGGGCAGTCCACGCTGGTCAAGGGATTCGGCCTCCTGCAGAGTATGCTGCCTGAAGGTAATTACCTCCCCTCCACCATGTCAAGCCCCTGGCCATGTCAAATATCGTCAAATAGGCCCTCTCACATTCCTCCTCCCCCCCCCCCTTTAAACAAAAGACTCGCAGTATATATTTCTGAGTGTGACAGCTAAAGAATTGGTTTCACTATGTGGTCGTTTGGTCATGACCTGGCTTAACCTTGGGTAGGAGCGATGTCAGAGCCACAAGTTTCCATCCACGAGTCTCCGAGGCTATGCTCGGTAATCATTCACCACCAGAGAGACTCAGAGGAGCATTGCTTTGGTGGTCATAATTGGCTTGCGATATTGTTCGGACACGTATTAATGTGAACCACAGGCTCATTATTCATCACTTGCAAAATCTATTCAAGAGTTCAGTGAAGGGAGCTGAAATTGTTAGTTTCGAACCTGTGTCAAGGCGCTAAGGAGTTGTGAGCAACACGTTCAAGTGGACACCCGGTTGTTGGATTTATTTGCATTTATCCCTTCGTATCGTTTGGTGTATGACTGTGGACCTGGCCATGAGTAGGTGTAATTTAAGGACATAGACAAATAAGGGGCGTCGGTGAAGCTGAGCGTCTGCCACGCCAGAGGTACGGGGTTCGATTCCCCAAGATGCCGCCCTTCCTGCCAGGGTGCGAAGTGGGCGACGCCATATGGCATCAGCTGCTGAGTGCGTCGTAAAAGCCACAATCCAATTGAAATACACAAACAAACAAAAACAGACACACTATGCCTCATAAGGGCTCATCCTGAACTTTCTGTGTCGGGTGAGGGGCAAACCCATTCATACGACGGGAGGGGTGACAACTGTGCATCCGATCAGGGCGCCAAATATATTTCACGTTAGAAAGGGGATAGAGAACCGCCCCGATTCTAAGTGGCCAAGCGCAGTTTGTGTCGAGTACACCCCCGAATAAATGGGTCGGGGGTGGCCGAGTGGTTAAGGTGTTGGGCTCTGCGTACCAAAGGTCCCGTGTTCGACACTCGCACCGCTCGGAACATTTCCCAATCCCGCGGCCCACCGGCGAAACAGTGGGCGGCGCCATAGCCGTGAATGTGCAAAAAGGGCATCGTGAACCACCCAATAAACAAACAACACCCAAATAAATGAGCGAAGACGACGAACTTCAGCTGTGCCCGTGACGAATCCATAATTTGACGTTACAGGAGCCTTCGGTGGGCGAGGCCGTGCAGGACCGGTCTGTATCGTGAGCGACGACAGCACCAGCGAGAGGGCGGCGCTCTCCGTCACGTGGCCGGCGGCTAGACCGCTCCTGTGCACATTTCACCTCCTGCGGGCCACCTGGAGATGGCTGCACGATGCGAAGCATGGAGTGGATAGCGAGGTAAGCGTTATCCAACGTTATCCTGGCTTCCCGGTGTATAGACAGACCCATGGATGTCGACCCGACAAGTTGTTGTCACACACGTAACAATGAAACGGAACCGCATGGGAACAGGGGATACGGGGTCCTTGGCGTCATATGAATTCTGACCAAAGATATCTGAACCCACTCAAAATGTTTTGCCTTAAACTTAACTTTGAAATGCTTAGTCCAATGGTGTACCACATTTCGCCACCTACAGAATTATCCTTAAGCTCAGTATTAACCCGCGCCGTCTTTCCGGTCAGATCCTCCCACCCCGTCTCGGGGGGGTTGAAGGCCCCCTCTAAAATCCAAACTAAGCGTCGCACGAAAATGAAAGAGGCGTCATCGAAAAGCACTCGACGAGTAGGGTCCGGATCCACCCTCCAAAACAAATTTTCCCAAAAGTGACGTCACCAGGGGGGCTGGATTTTCACGACTTTTCACGGCTTACATTATGTTTTTGACTCTGGGGTGTTCATTTTGGGGATATATGAAAGAACGAAATTTATTTGGAATGAGAGCAGGAGAGCGAAATCGACCAGTGATATATATATATTTTTTTGCCCCCCCCCCATTTGTTTTTTAATTACAAATTTTGAGTTCAATTTTTTAAATTTCCTTTTCCAATGGGTAGAGCAGACCGAGAAACGTTGTTGGAAGCCAACTTTCCCTAATAAAAATGCTTACTTTTGCCAGAATCCTTTATTTGATCTGCAATTTAGTAAATATGCGAAAGTTATAGGTAGTCAAAAACGAATAAAAGAAAAATCCCACTCGTACGTTTTGTTGCATCCGTAAAGATAAGCAAACGCTGAAAGTTTCATTAAAATATCTGTATCCGTTAAAGCGTGACGACTGGTTGAACTTTTTGGAGGTGACCTCACTTGACCTTGACTAACTCGTTGACCCTAGATGATCTGACCTGAAAATTTAGAATCAGAATGTCAAATTGATGTGGGAAGAGGTATGCCAAATTTGGGCGCGCTGCCGCGCGCCGTTCGTCCACTATCCGCGAAAAACCTGAGGGGGAGGGGCGGTTGAAGACCCCCCGAAACGGGACCGGTTAATGTATAGTATACCTCTGCATTTGCCAATTTTCTCTACCCACAGGGTAAAATGTGACAGGTCAGGCGAAATTGGGCGACTAATACACGGAGTGTTTTGAACGGCTCAACTGTTCGTCAGCTGGGTATTAGCAGTTTACGTGGTTCAGCGTGCCGGAATTAATTTTTTTCTTCTCGCAGAATGGAATGTAGGCGACAAAAATCCGTGAATACATTTTGCGATGTGGAGACTAATAGATATGCTTCCAGGTTAATACCAGTTTTTTTTCTTGGGGGGGGGGGGGGCGAAATCCGTCTACCTCTTCGGCTTTTCCTACATAACACCAGATTTTACTGGTCTGTTCACGCCATTTTTTGCGTTCCTGCATAGAAATGACCGGCGCGTCGTTTAAAGCAAGAAATGCGGACACCAATATTTTTTTTCGAGTTAAGGGTCGCTAAAGTCGAACAATTTCGTGGCGCCGGACCACAAAAATCGGCAATGATGCGCTTCGTGTATACCGGCAAAAGTGAAATGCTTGTTAAACGTCGCATATGCATACATTTATCATGCTACGGGGAAGAAACCATTTCCTAGTTTGTACAACGTACAAACGTACCTGAGCTCTTGCGTAGCATTTGTTTCTGTATTTATGTGTGTGTGTGTGTGTGCTCCTGGTGTATTGAATGTGTCATGTCAAAATAGTGGATGTGTAATGCCATAGTTAAAAGTCCACACCACATTGCGCCATCTAGCACATCAAACGCGTACCATTGGCAAGCGCTATACCGATCCAATGGAATATTTATCATGTGCAATCTCCTGTTATATGCACAACTATGGGACATTGTTGAATGTCTCGTCAATTCATTTCGCGGGGACGAGAAGTCTAGGGGTAAATTGCCCGCCTCACAATCGAAAGATTGTGGTTCGAGTCTTACATGCCGCTACTCTTCGCCCGCGACCAGTCGGCGTGAGAGATTGGCGGCGCTACATAACTCAACGGTCGATGTGTCGTAAAACCAATAACCAACCAACCAATTCGTTTCGCAATGCACGTTTGCTACAATGGCTGTTCGGATCCAACAAATGCATCGCGTGCTCACAGGACCGCCAGGAGCTGATGCAGCACGCCAAGGAGTTAGTGTACGCTCCCAACGAGACAGCTATGCTCTCCGCCATGGAGCGTCTGGAGAGCACCTGGGGGCCTGCCTACCCGAGGTTCCTGTCCTACCAGTATGCAGTACTGGACAGACGGGAAGACTGGGCGCTCTGTCTGCGACTGGACGTGTCCGCCGGAGGTCGTCACACAGACAGCGTGGTGGAGGCGGCCGTTCGCGTGCTGAAGGACAGCGTGCTGCACAGGTGAGAGGTCCGAGCGAAGTTGTTGAGTTCCGAAGTGTGTGTGCGTGCTAGTTGTGACGGTCAGGTCAGGTTGGGTTAGTTTAATTAGGTTAGGCTAGGTTAGGTTAATTAGGTAGGGTTAATTAGGTTAGGTTAATTAGGTTAGGTTAGGTTAGGTTAATTAGGATAGGTTAGGTTAGGCTAGGTTAATTAGGTTAGGATAGGTTGCGTGTGTGTGTCCTAGTGTGTTGCATATGAAACGCGCTAACCCTCTGCGGTCAGAGTTATGACTCCCTGAGTCCCACGGAACTTTACAGGGTACAACTGTGGTAATTTACTTTTCTCACCGTACTCGATGTCTGGCATCTGTGCTAGCGCGATCTTGCCAGTGGGCGCTCTATAACCTCTGCAGTTGATGCGCCCTAAAACCCCAATAACAGGAACAACAACAATCTTGCCAGCAGATGCTGTGTCCATTTGCGAATATCGCCTGCTTGCACTTTTTCCTATAATTTGTTTTCCAAGACACATGACCAACGCAGTCGACGCGCCCGTAAGCCCAAATAACCAACCATCATTTTGCGAAATTGTGGCGACCTCACCAGTGATGGTAACGGCTTCGTTTGCTACCTTTCACTCCATCAGAAATGTATTCCTGGGCACTGACCCGAGCTGTCCAGGTAATGCAGTTTCTTGTCACATTCAACTATGTTTCCAAGCATCTTGCGTGCGACTGGGTGAACGGTAATGATGTACTTCGGAACGGTTCAGGTCGTTGGGGACAGCGGAACGGTTCATTCATAAAACGGAACGGTTCATGTTGCTATATCCCAACAACATGGGAACAACGCTTCCATGTTGTTGAGTTCAGCTGGCCATCGGCTGATGCTCTTGGCATCGTTCCGTTGACAACGGGACCACAGTGCCAAGGACCCATGTTGTCTTCAGATCACCAAGCAGGCCGCCTGCATCATGTTCCCCTTGTGCTCCTGCAGGGATATCCTGCCTTCCGCGAAGTGACATGGGGAGGCAATGGCTTCGTACTGGATGTGTCGCAAGCAAAATATTGTAATACTCGTCTAAGGGCTCTTGAATGCTTTGCAGTGTTCCATTGGTTAGTTATTAGGGCTTTAGGGCGCATTGACTACATTAGTCGTGTGTATTTTATATTCGGTACGTAAATATCGACGGTGGTGTGTATAAGTCGCATGTCCATTCTGGTGTTGTCCCTGTATCCAATCTCCCCACACGTATGCAATCTCCATTGACGTCGAGAGGAATGGATCGGAGTTTCCGAACAGAAATTGGCCTGTTCCTCTTTGAGACCTCAAGGTGGAGATCTACTCCCCCCCCCCATAGGAGCAGACCTAAAATACCAAGTGTTCCAAAGATTCTGGGTTGGGTGCGATCTGAAACCTTGGAGGCAACAGATTTCTGGTATTATTCGTGTTTCATTGCCTGATCTTCGCTTCTGTTCCATAAGATACTTCAGAAAGACTTCGCACCGATATTTTATCATCGACAAAAAGATCGGACAGTTTAGTTTTCGATTGTTTATGCTCCTTGACCTAACAGTCATTTGCAGACAATATTACATAATACTTATGCGAGACGAATTTGCTATATAGGCTCGAATTTATCACCATTGCACCACATTAAAAATATTACTTGACACAATTATTGACACTCCGATACCCAAATTTACCACTAGTTTTAGGATATAGGAAATGACAATGGAAGTGAATGAGCCCAGGCCAATCTGCTACCATTGTGATGTACCCCTCACAGTGCGTCATGTCCTGTTGTCATGTCTCCGCTTTCGAGTGCGGCGAAAACGGTGTTTTAGACGACGAGTGGACTTACTCTTTCTAACGTTTGAGGGAACGATTTGCGTTTTATCCACACGGAAAAATTGTTTGAATATATCTCTGGCATCAAGCTCCATGTCATCTGTCCATCACTGTAATGTGCTTTTGTCGTTCATGTATGCTTAAATATGTGACTTAGGTGTGTGAAACTGTGTACATGTATACTTTGGAAGAAGGCTTGATTAGTTTTAGCAGGTAGCAAACTATTAGTTATTTGCGTTAAGTGACCAAATCTGGTCGATGCGCACTAAAACTCAAATAACTAACCGACAGAACGGAAGTATTATTCTGGTGGTATTGGTCACCGGTAATGCAAGGTATAGTTAGGCATACTAAAAATGATGACGTACAAATTTATAGCACGCTCTGGTTACTGGACGTCTTCCTCGGTGCCCCCAGGACTAGGCTGTTCGACGTCGTGCAACTCCACGACTTCATAGCCACCCGTCTGAACAGCTTCTATGAGCGCCAGCTGGTGTCGTTCGCCCGCGGCCGAAGCCAGGTCAAGCGCCCGGACAAGCCCGGTGTGGACATCCCAGCAGACCAGGTGACTGCAAGCCGGGCACATTCTCACATGTATGCATCACTATAACAACAATCATCCACAATTTAATCAGATCCACCATCATGTACGCATCACTGAAGGATTCATCCACAATTCTAACCTAACACCGCGAGGAGCATCCGACAAAACATCAGCCGAGAGACCCCGAATAACCAGCACGTGGTACACGTGAAACCATGTTGAAATGCCGGAAAGTGCCCGGACAATTAAATTCACCCAAATTAAATGCATTGTTCTTCGTCTTCCACATTGTCTGGGGATGCAAATTTGACGACACGACCGAAATTGACAGTGATAACACGAAATTGACATTTCCGTTGATATAGCGCCGAACGCATGCTGTATGCCGAAAATAATTCCAATTTCGGCATCACATGTTTAAACTTATTTGAATTGCCACAAAAAGCTTTTAAAATATGGAATACAATATATACAGGCTGCAAAAGTGGTCAAGCTTGAATTAGAGTTAAGCTATGCCCGCCAACCGCCAACCGTGTCCCGCAGCAATGCTCGAACCTGAAACTGAAAACAATGAATATTGGTATGTATTTGATACATTCTTATGCTTAAGTTGGCATGGACATCCGAGATGTCAACAGGCAGCAATATTATGAACCGAGGGTGTAGACAGGAACACGGTTGAGTGTCGTTTTCCACCCACATTTCCGAACTCCGACACACTGAACGTATATAGCCATCGTTTCTTTCGTCACCCGCGCCTTCTGTCCTAGTTCTACACGTGCTTGGCCAACATTTCAGGCTTCGTTGCACTTCAGTGAAATACATTTATTAGGAGCATGCAAGATGTCTCAGTTTAAATGGCACGAACTACTGACAGCAGATGACGTAAGCATACGCTAATCACAATTAGAGCATTGCACACAAATGTACAGCAACTGGTAAGAATGTTTTGAAAGAAATCAATAGCTGTTCCATCATCATCATCATCAACAGCTACAAGAGCTGTTTCCCGTGAGACGGATGCATGGTTCGTTGGTGGTCATACCGTCACTTTAGTACAATGTTGTTTGGGTCCGGCACTTTTGTCGAAGTGCATTTATCTCCTCGCAGGACAAAGATGGGGTATACTTCGTGACGAACGAAGAGCACCATACTTACACCGTAGACGGCACCCTGGGCACGTGCTCCTGCGCCGCAAATCTGCGGACCGGAACATGCACACACGCCGCCGCAGTCGCCGAGCTGCGCGGCCTGGGCCCGAGCACCGCCACAGCGACCGAGGAGGAAAGGAAGCACGATGTTTTTCGTCGGCACTGGTAAAATTGCATCGAAGTTCCCACTTTGCTGCATGAACGACGCAGTCGATGCACCCTTAATCTCTCTTGAAGTTCCCACCTTGTATCATTCCGTGGCAACTTTGTAACAATGTCGACTCAGCATTTGTACGGCCTGCAGGGAGAAAGTAATATTTTAGTCATCGCTTTCGAAAGAAAAACCTCTCCACGCAATTGTCCAGCAAATGTTACTCATGCATGTGAGATCATACAGCACGTCCCGTGTAAGCTAACCGAGCTCCTGGTGCGATATCTTGTGTGTGGGTGTGGGAGTGGGAGGCACAGTGATCAGCCTGCACTCCGAGGAGTATAAAAATTTGCCGCACTGCGAGGCTTACAGTACTTCAAACCATGCCTTGGAAACAGAACCATTCCGATGTATAAATATTATGCAGGATAAGCAAATGGTGTGGCCCAATGAGTGTAACCACCGTGGCAATCATAATCCCTTACAGGTACATGGTCTTTTCCAGTCACCCAGGTATCTGGCATGCTTGCGAGAAGACCTTTTGACGAGCTTAAGCCTTGTTACACCACGATACAGCAGAGCCAAGCAGTAGGGAGGTCCTCATAATCAAAGGTTGTTTTATCCACTCTGCGACCGATTTCAGCCATTCGACAATAAACGCCAAATTATTATTTTCCCGAATATTGTAGCAGTACATGCGCATGTAGATAAATGTGCAGACATGTAGATGCTTCCCTTCCAGTGTATTTATGCTCCCTTAAACGACATATTAAATATTAAACGCACATTGCATTGAACATACAAATGCATTAAACTGCTTGGCTTCATGGATTTGCGCCCCTAACTCACAACTATGCTCCCTTCATTGCCAACTGCGTTTCGGGGGCGGGGATGGCCGAGTGGTTAAGGTGTCGGGCTATGGGTACCAAAGGTCCCGGGTTCGACTCTAGCGCCAATCAGGACATTTCCCAAACCCGCGGCCCACTGGCGAAACAGTGTGGGCGGCGCCATTAGCCGTGAATGTGCATAAAGTGTGTCGTGAAGCAACCAACAAACAAACAAAAACAAACAACTGCGTTTCGTAGTTACTGCCGACTACCGACGTGCCTCGATCGGCGAGCACAATTTCCTGTGAGGGAGAGCATCGTTAATCGACTGATGATGTCACAGGTCGCGCTGACATGCCATCTTCTTGGTTGGAGACATCGTCAGCCACCAGACAGACCAGCGTGTCGGAGAGCTCGACGGACGCCTCGCGTGCTGCCGGAACGGCCGACACGGCGACAGCAGCCGACACCGGGTCTGGCGATTCGCCGACAGCGGCTGGCGCCAGTGCCGCCGAGGAATCCGCGGCGTGGTGCGACTCCGGCGACGACTCTCAATCGGCAGCCGGCAGCTCTTGGGGACACCAGAGTGCAACGAACCAGGAAGAAGCCGACGGCGCATTGGGAACGCACCAAGAAGCCGACGGCGCCTTGACACCGACGAGCTCATCAGCTCTCGACCACTTCACCACCAGCTTCCGCACGATCGTCGCCGAGTCCGTGGACACGAACCCCGACCTTGCCAGCGGCTGGGACAGCGCGATGAAGGCGTGGATGGCGGACTTCAGCGCAGCATCCGATCCCGACCGTATGCACATGCTGTGTACACGCAGACAGCCGGAGCAGAACAGTACAACCATACTTGTGCTGAGGCCCGAGCGCCGCAACAGCTCTCCGCCGCGCGGTGGGCGCCGGGCGGCGGCCGGTCGCCCGGCACGTGCGGCACGGGCTGGCCACCACCCGTACGGCGGAGAGCCGGCGATCCGCCGGTCTGCAGCGCTACACTCGCCGCGAGCAGGAGAGCGGGACAGCCGAGCTCGTGGGAGGTAGAACTGCGCGTACCTCGTAACGTGATATCGTTCTAGATTCCACCAATAACATTCAAGCAAGCTAGCTTGCTTGAATAAGTGTACAGTCAACGGTTATGTACAGTTTGTGTGCATGCTTTTCAGTGTTTTCTACCGTTATTGAGCTTAAATGCTTGCCATCATCCACCATGTGGGTAGTGAAGGCATGTAGGTAGTCCTAGAAGCGACATATCACATATATTTAGAGTAGGAAGAGACGTTTCCAAATGTTATCCAAAGGTAACCCCGTGGTCATTCTATGGCAGGGAGCGCGCAATGTGATGGCGACAACAGCGATACCGGCTGTGACTGTGCTCCTAGCAGAAGCTGGACATGCGGGACGTTTGTGATGTTCACTGCAGTTAGGATGGCACTTGAGATGAAACCCCCGAGAGCAAATCAGGGACAAGAATGCATGGACTGTACTTGGTGAAGCTTACCCAGCAACATATTTCGGTGCCATTTCTTTTGGAAATAAAATATAAGCAAGATTTTGCGTATTTGAAGTCATGTCACCTAGCATTGATACTGTATATGATACATAATCGTCCAGTTATGTGGTGGTATTGGGTTATCCAACATCATTAGGATTAGGTAGCGCAATATCAGTAGGTATTCTACCTCTATGGTGGGTGGAGCCAGACGCTCGCCGGACCATAGGCGGAGTCAGACGCCCGCCGGACCATAGGCGGAGCTAGAAACTGACCCTCACCGGAGAGGTCAATGGAGTACCGCCAACGATTGGGGGCACACGCGTATCCCACAACCTATAAAGCTTCATCCGCGCTTGATGACTGATGCCGTGCTGCTGTGGTTAGTCACGTGGTGCCGTGACTTTGGCAACCACGGGTGGTTAGTCACGTGGCGCCGTGACCTTGGCAACCACGGGTGGTTAGTCACGTGGCACCGTGACCTTGGCAACCACGGGTGGTTAGTCACGTGGCGCCGTGACCTTGGCAACCACGGGTGGTTAGTCACGTGGCGCCGTGGCCTTGGCAACCACGCGACAATCTGGTTAGTCGCGTGGCGCCATGGTTGATAACCATGCGGTAATCTGGTTAGTCACGCGGTGCCATGGTTGACAACCACGGGTGTTTAGTCACGTGGACGATCGTGCAACACAGCGATGCACATCGCATGTACACGCTCGCAGCGCGACACCGCGTCACCGACTGTGCGGGTCACATCGCTGACATGCTCACCGGAGGTACCATACTGCCCAGCACCCACCCGCCCGGGGAAGCTCGGCTGAAAACCAACAACTAACCTAAGGTTTTCTCTTCGTGACTGGAAACGTCCTTACAATCTGTACCTCGCAGACCATTCTGAGGGGACACGGGCGCAGATGATCAGTCGTTTAAAAAAAGAAAAGAAAAAGGTATTCATCGATATGTGGAGGGAAGTTCGTAGCTTTGGTAGCTTTTGGTTAGTCTTTTGGTCATTACACACACTTTTGATCGACATACCGAAAGTGTGCTCTTGGATGCCCCATCCGAAAGGTCAAATTACCACGTGGTCAGCTGGCTGCCATGTCATCAGCCGGCTGCCGCATCATCAGCTGGCTACTAGGAAATGAATAGTTGCACGAACTCTGCAAAGCCTCTTAGGCATCTCCTGATGTGCGCAGCCCCGTGAAGAAATAGTCCGCCTCCCACACAATTGCCACACGATACGATTGGGGCTGCGGGCTGTCCGCACGTACGATGCCGATACGATGACCCAAACTAGTGGTCTGAACCACCGACACCATCGATCCGTGACCTCAATTTCTTCTGTTGCTCTCTGAGCCGTTTTTATAATTCAGTATTATATTTCCGGCTCTTCGTACCGAATGCAGACTAGTTTCAAAACACCGCTATACGGACACCCAGATATACGGTCACGCCAACACTTTGCCGCGACACACCTGAGGCACGCACCCTCAGACGCACGGACATGTGAGAAATAGCCTCGTTCGGGATTTTTGCCATCCAGAACATTAATATCTCTAGAGAAGCATCCTCTCACTTTGAGGTTGAATGTTGCTATTTGACAGGGAAATGCTCTGCGATGACGTACTCGATATTTACTGGAATGTGGAAAATGAGATTCTGATGACGGAGGCTTCACGAAAAACGTCCTCTCAGCATCAAACCACTCAACATATTCCCGCTCCCATCACATCACATCACACATACACTACTATAAAGCCCTCATGCAGGACAGTAGAGTGTAAGCACAACCCTGTACACCTATCACGTCAGCCCACGGCTACAACACAGCTGAGGTACAAACACGCACCAGCCAACACGGCCGGCTATTACCAGCCAACACGGCCGTACATTACCAGCCAACATGGCCGGCCATTACCAGCCAATACGACCGGCCATTACCAGCGAACACAACCAACCAACAGGGCTGACATTACCAGCCAACAGTCTGTGTAACTGACAATACACAGTTGCTGTCTGTGTGACAACACACACACACAGTGCCATCTATTTGTTGGTTATTTGGGTTTGGGGGCGCATCGGCTGCGTTGGTTATGCATCGCCCGCAGTGCCATCTGTGTGGCAACATACAGCTAGCTGACATATGGGTGGCAACACACACACACACACACACCTGCCATATGTATGACAACAGACACAAAGCTACCATCTATGTGACAATGCACATGCAACTGCCATCTATTTGACAAAACACACACACACACAGCTGCCGTCTGTGACGCAGACCAGACGTCGGCCCGACGCAGGCCACAGCGGCGGCGCGCCAGCTGTCGGCGCCGCCAGCACAGTGCCGCAGCCGACACCCGCCAACGGCGGACCGCCTCACAGCTGGCACGGCCCGTACCCGACCTCCGCCGCCGCCGCCGCCGGCGGCGTGTTCTCCTGCCCCCGCCGGCTGGGCCGGCACAGCCAGAGGGCGCGCGCCGCCTCCGACAGACTGGGCCGCCGGCTGACGGCCGCGCCGCCCCCCGACACGCGGTAGCGCCGGCCGGCCGGCTCGAAGCGCGCGCGCAGCGCCCACAGCGCGCGCCGGCCGCCGTCGCAGCCGCCGTTCACCGGCGACAGCACGCCGCCAGTCGGCCTGGTGGCTCCGCCCAAAGGCTTGGTGGCCACGCCCATAGACTTGGTGGGCCCGCCCATAGGTTTGATTGGCCCGCAAATCGGCTTGGTGGCCACGCCCATAGACTTGTTGGCCACGCCCATAGGCTTGGTGGGCCCACCAATCGGTTTGTTGACCGGAGAACTTCCAGTGACGCGCTCAGAGAACTCTTGGACAGTTTCTGGCTCCGCGTTGACCCGCTGAAGATGCGGTGTTTGCCGCGCCGCCAGGTGCCCACCGTCCAGCCGTGGCCGGCCGGTCTGCAGGCAGCGCTGACCGGGCTGCCGGCGGTGTTGGCCGCTGTGTGGCTGCGGCAGACCGGTCTGCCACACGGCGGCGGCGGCCGGCGCGCGCCCGGCCGTCAGCGCCGCCGGCTGTCCGTGTCGGAGTCCGGCGGCCGCCGGCCGCGCGTAGATGGCCTCGGGCGGCGAGCGCGGACTGACGTAGTCGATGAGCACGGCCGGGTCGAGGCTGGTGTTGTGGAGGCGGCGGCGCGGCTCCCAGTCGTCGCCGCCGCCGCCGCCGCCCAGGTCTCCGGTCCCGCCCAGGTCGTCGGTGGAGCGTGAGCGGCGCGGCGGCGAGCTGAACAGCGCCGAGACGGGCGACCGCTCCACCGCGTCGATGGTGCTCACCAGAAGACTGGCGGCCGACGCCACCTGCCAGGCGGACAGCACCTCAGCAGGTGAAGACATGCAATACCTCAGCTGATGACGAAGAGACACCAGCTCACCAGCTCCAGCACAGTGTGACCAGGCCTATGTCGACGTCCTAACCAGACTTGGCAAGTGGGCGCGTGTCCAACTCAATGTCTCCATGTAGGTCTCCCTCTGGCCACTGGCAGTAACACGCCCTCCATGAAGGATTCCTTCCGGCGACAAAGCACCCCCCGTGTAGGCTTCCCTCTGGCGATAACACACCCTCCATGTGGGCTAACCTCTGGTGGTGACAGGTCTACCACGTGGGCGTCAGACAAACTCACCTGGGTCGGCGACACGCCCTCCTTCTGGACGCCACGTGGGTTGGGCGGCGCCGCGTCCTCCATGTGGGCGATCATGAGCGCCACGTTGTCGGTGTTCTCGTAGGTGTGCCGGCGCGACCGTTCCGCCTCGCCGCCGGCGGAGTCGTCCAGCCGGCCGGCGCGCTCCGTGTTGACGCTGCTGTCGTGCGCGCCGTCGCCCAGCTCCGAGTAGGTGCGCCACGCGCGCACGCCCAGCGGCTCCCGGTGTACGCCCACCGCGCACACGTTCTCGTAGTCGGGCCCCACCGACGCCGCCGACGTCATGCGGCTGTGGTTGACGCAGGTGGAGTCGCCGCCGTCCGACGGCGAGCAAGGCCGCGGAGAGGGCGGGGCGAGCCGCGGGGAGGGCGGGGCCTGACACGGAGAGGGCGGAGCCTGACGCGGGGAGGGCGGGGCCGGAAGCGCAGAGGGTGGTGCCGGCTGCGGAGAAGGCGCGGCAGCGGACAGCGTGCCAGTGGGCGGAGCGGGGGAGCTCGGCAGAGTGACGTCACCCTCCGAAACTGCGTCGAGCTGGACGATGTCCGAGAGCCGAGGAGCGTCGCCTGCGACATCAGACATAGGTCAGTCACCACACTGTGGAGCCCACCGACTCTACACTGTGCAGGGTGCTGTATAGCCCACCGACCCCACATTGTACAGGGTGCTGTATAGCCCACCGACCCCACATTGTACAGGGTGCTGTATAGCCCACCGACCCCACATTGTACAGGGTGCTGTATAGCCCACAGACCCCGCATTGTACAGGCGCTGCATAGCCCACCGACCCCACATTGTACAGGGTGCTGTATAGCCCACCGACCCCACATTGTACAGGGTGCTGTATAGCCCACCGACCCCACATTGTACAGGGTGCTGTATAGCCCACCGACCCCACATTGTACAGGGTGCTGTATAGCCCACCGACCCCACATTGTACAAACGGCCGCTTGTATTAGCCCACCGACCCCACATTGTACAGGGTGCTGTATAGCCCACCAACCCCACATTGTACAGGGTGCTGTATAGCCCACCGACCCCACATTGTACAGGGTGCATGTATAGCCCACCGACCCCACATTGTACAGGGTGCTGTATAGCCCACCGACCCCACATTGTACAGGGTGCTGTATAGCCCACCGACCACCCCACATTGTACAGGGTGCTGTATAGCCCACCGACCCCACATTGTACAGGGTGCTGTATAGCCCACACCCCACACACTGTACAGGGTGCTGTATAGCCCACCGACCCCACATTGTACAGGGTGCTGTATAGCCCACCGACCAACATGTACAGGGTGCTGTATAGCCCACCGACCCCACATTGTACAGGGTGCTGTATAGCCCACCGACCCCACATTGTACATTGTACAGGGTGCTGTATAGCCCACCGACCCCACATTGTACAGGGTGCTGTATAGCCCACCGACCCCACATTGTACAGGGTGCTGTATAGCCCACCGACCCCACATTGTACAGGGTGCTGTATAGCCCACCGACCCCACATTGTACAGGGTGCTGTATAGCCCACCAACCCCACATTGTACAGGGCGCTGTATAGCCCACCGACCCCACATTGTACAGGGCGTTGTATAGCCCACCGACCCCACATTGTACAGTGTGCTGTATAGCCCACCAACCCCACATTGTACAGGGTGCTGTATAGCCCACCGACCCCGCATTGTACAGGCGCTGCATAGCCCACCGACCCACATTGTACAGGGCGCTGTATAGCCCACCCCACCGACCCTACCCACCGACCCCGCATTGTACAGGGTGCTGTATAGCCCACCGACCCCACATTGTACAGGGTGCTGTATAGCCCACCGACCCCACATTGTACAGGGTGCTGTATAGCCCACCGACCCCACATTGTACAGGGTGCTGTATAGCCCACCGACCCCACATTGTACAGGGTGCTGTATAGCCCACCGACCCCACATTGTACAGGGTGCTGTATAGCCCACCGACCCCACATTGTACAGGGTGCTGTATAGCCCACCGACCCCACATTGTACAGGGTGCTGTATAGCCCACCGACCCCACATTGTACAGGGTGCTGTATAGCCCACCGACCCCACATTGTACAGGGTGCTGTATAGCCCACCGACCCCACATTGTACAGGGTGCTGTATAGCCCACCGACCCCACATTGTACAGGGTGCTGTATAGCCCACACCCACATTTCAGACCCACCGACCCCACATTGTACAGGGTGCTGTATAGCCCACCGACCCCACGTTGTACAGGGTGTTGTATAGCCCACCAACCCCACATTGTACAGGGTGCTGCATAGCCCACCGACCCCACATTGTACAGGGTGCTGCATAGCCCACCGACCCCACGCTGTACAGGGTGCTTCTCCAAGAAGTACCAACATCCTGCTTCTTGATGTATGTTGATGACGTCTTCGTGTCTCCTTTCTGACAGCATCTCGTTCACAAGTACAATGAGCATGCCCTCGATCAGGAGTGGTGATACACGAACATTTCGCAATGCAATTCCAGGTAATGGGACTACCTATAGTGTGATATGGCATACAATACCGGTTTATTCCATTTTTCCTTTCTTGCCACCCAGAATGTACCTTCATAAATTATGAATAATAAAACCAATGCTAAAGGTACATTGATAAGTACGTCACTGGCTCAAATTTGAGCCTGAAGGACACAAAAAAGTTTTAAATAACATTAATTTCATGACAAAATTCTACACCGAATTGTGCTCCCTTTGACAGCTCACAACTAACGAAAAACCATTATTTCAATGCGGCTCGCTCTACCCATAGCTGTACCCACCGGAGAGGTCGGCCCGCTGCACTATGGCGGTGGTACTCACCAGAGAGGTTGGCAGTATGGCGGTGGTACCCACCGGAGAGGTCGGCCCGCTGCAGTATGGCGGTGGTACTCACCAGAGAGGTTGGCAGTATGGCGGTGGTACCCACCGGAGAGGTCGGCCCGCTGCAGTATGGCGGTGGTACCCACCGGAGAGGTGAGTATGGCGGTGGTACCCACCGGAGAGGTGCCCGCTGCAGTATGGCGGTGGTACCCACCGAAGCAAGAGGTTGGCAGTATGGCGGTGGTACCCACCGGAGAGGTCGGCCCGCTGTATGGCGGTGGTACCCACCAGAGGTTGGCAGTATGGCGGTGGTACCCACCGGAGAGGTCGGCCCGCTGCAGGTATGTCGGTGGTACCCACCAGAGGTTGGCAGTATGGCGGTGGTACCCACCGGAGAGGTCGGCCCGCTGCAGTATGGCGGTGGTACCCACCAGAGGTTGGCAGTATGGCGGTGGTACCCACCGGAGAGGTCGTCCCGCTGCAGTATGGCGGTGGTACGCACCAGAGAGTTGGTGGATACCAGAAGTTTATGGCGGTGGTACCCACCGGAGAGGTCGGCCCGCTGCAGTATGTCGGTGGTACCCACCAGAGGTTGGCAGTATGGCGGTGGTACCCACCGGATTGTTCGGCCCGCTGCAGTATGGCGGTGATACCCACCAGAGGTTGGCAGTATGTCGGTGGTACCCACCGGAGGTTGGGAGTATGTCGGTGGTACCCACCAGAGGTTGGCAGTATGTCGGTGGTACCCACCAGAGAGTTGGCAGTATGGCGGTGGTACCCACCGGAGAGGTCGGCCCGCTGCAGTATGTCGGTGGTACCCACCAGAGAGTTGGCGGTATGGCGGTGGTACCCACCGGAGAGGTCGGCCCGCTGCAGTATGTCGGTGGTACCCATCAGAGGTTGGCAGTATGTCGGTGGTACCCACCAGAGGTTGGCAGTATGGCGGTGGTACCCACCGGAAAGGTCGGCCCGCTGCAGTATGGCGGCCGCGGAGCGGTGGCGCCGCTCAGACATGCCGGTCACGTGGTCGGCCGAGCCGGCCGGCAGGCTGGCCGCAGACGTGGTCACGTGGCCCACCAGCAGCTCTGACGCAGAGTGGAACGGCTTGTCGTCCGGCCTGGCTGCCGCCACGCCGGCCGGCTGTGACGTCACGCCGGTCGGCTGTGACGTCACACCGGTCGGCTGAGACGCCAACGAGACGCCACCGGCCGAGCGGAGACTGCGGGGCAGACGCATTAGAGGGGTGAGGTCAAGGTCACGCGTGAAAGAGGTGAGGTCAAGGTCAGACACGGCGGAGGGTGGAGTTTAGGGCAGACACAAGTCAGGGAGGGTATGGTGAAGCTCAAATTTGAGCGGGGCGAAGTCACACTGGGCGGGACCAAGATCAGGTAGGTTAGTTAGTTATTCGGGTTTTAGGGCGCATCGACTCCAAGATCAGGTCGATAGGGATCAAGATCAGACGGGGAGGGGCGACATCAGATCAAAAGGGGTCAAGGTTAAAAGGATAGCATTTTATAGCTAATAACCCTTCAAACAAGAACACACTGCATTATTTTAATACACTTAACCTAAATAATACTCTGAAGCACCGAAACGCGGCAATATGAACAAAAAGAAGATAACAACTATTGAAGCTTTCAGTTGCAATACCCTCGCAAAACAGATCGTCCTGTTTCCATTTACCTCCTCCGTAGCACAAACAAAAACATTAATTATATACACGAGGTCAATCGAGTCAAAGTAACCACAAAATTTAATCTAACCACACTAAGCCATTTCAGTACCAGCGCTTCCTCACAACATTTTACGTTAAGTACTGAAATGAGTAACATGACCCACCAAAGTTTTCCCCTGGTGGCCACCGACACCAGGCTGGTGACCTGGCGACCTGACCTGATGGCCAACACCCATCTGGTGACCTCACCTGGTGGCCAATACTCAGCTGGTGACCTGGTGACCAGCACCTGGCTGATGACCTCACCTGGTGGCGACACCCGGCTGATGACCTGGTAACTTCACCTGGCTGGTGACCTGGCAACCTCACCTGGTGACCTGGTGATTGATACCCAGCTGGAAACCTCACCTGGTGGCCGACACCCGGCTGATGACCTGGTAACTTCACCTGGATGGTGACCTGGTGATTGATACCCAGCTGGAAACCTCACCTGGTGGCCGACACCCGGCTGATGACCTGGTAACTTCACCTGGATGGTGACCTGGTGATTGATACCCAGCTGGAAACCTCACCTGGTGGCCGACACCCGGCTGATGACCTGGTAACTTCACCTGGATGGTGACCTGGTGATTGATACCCAGCTGGAAACCTCACCTGGTGGCCGACACCCGGCTGATGACCTGGTAACTTCACCTGGATGGTGACCTGGTGATTGATACCCAGCTGGAAACCTCACCTGGTGGCCGACACCCGGCTGATGACCTGGTAACTTCACCTGGATGGTGACCTGGTGATTGATACCCAGCTGGAAACCTCACCTGGTGGCCGACACCCGGCTGATGACCTGGTAACTTCACCTGGATGGTGACCATACTGGTAACTTCACCTGGATGGCACCGGTGATTGATACCCACTGGAAACTCACCTGGTGATTGATACCCAGCTGGAAACCTCACCTGGTGGCCGACACCCGGCTGATGACCCGGTAACTTCACCTGGATGGTGACCTGGTGATTGATACCCAGCTGGAAACCTCACCTGGTGGCCGACACCCGGCTGATGACCCGGTAACTTCACCTGGATGGTGACCTGGTGATTGATACCCAGCTGGAAACCTCACCTGGTGGCCGACACCCGGCTGATGACCCGGTAACTTCACCTGGATGGTGACCTGGTGATTGATACCCAGCTGGAAACCTCACCTGGTGGCCGACACCCGGCTGATGACCTGGTAACTTCACCTGGATGGTGACCTGGTGATTGATACCCAGCTGGAAACCTCACCTGGTGGCCGACACCCGGCTGATGACCTGGTAACTTCACCTGGATGGTGACCTGGTGATTGATACCCAGCTGGAAACCTCACCTGGTGGCCGACACCCGGCTGATGACCTGGTAACTTCACCTGGATGGTGACCTGGTGATTGATACCCAGCTGGAAACCTCACCTGGTGGCCGACACCCGGCTGATGACCTGGTAACTTCACCTGGATGGTGACCTGGTGATTGATACCCAGCTGGAAACCTCACCTGGTGGCCGACACCCGGCTGATGACCTGGTAACTTCACCTGGTGATTGATACCCAGCTGGAAACCTCACCTGGTGGCCGACACCCGGCTGATGACCTGGTAACTTCACCTGGATGGTGACCTGGATTGCTACCCAGCTGGAAACCTCACCTGGTGGCCGACACCCGGCTGATGACCTGGTAACTTCACCTGGATGGTGACCTGGTGATTGATACCCAGCTGGAAACCTCACCTGGTGGCCGACACCCGGCTGATGACCTGGTAACCTCACCTGGTGGCCGACACCCGGCTGGTGGGCCGGCACTTGAGGGAGCGCAGAGTGCCGCCGTCCTGACCGTCGGACGCCTCGTGGCCGCCACCGCTGTCCGCCATCACACAGCAGACGGGCCGGCTGGTGTTGGGGTGGAACAGCCGATAGTAGAGCAGCATTACAGCCGTGCCTGTGGTAGGAGAGCAGACAATTACAATCGTGCCTGCAGCAGTAGAGCAGCATCACAGCCGTGCCTGCGGTAGTAGAGCAGCATCACAGCCGTGCCTGCGGTAGTAGAGCAGCATCACAGCCGTGCCTGCGGTAGTAGAGCAGCATTACAGCCGTGCCTGCAGTAGTAGAGCAGCATCACAGCCGTGCCTGCAGCAGTAGAGCAGCATCACAGCCGTGCCTGCAGCAGTAGAGCAGCATCACAGCCGTGCCTGCGGTAGTAGAGCAGCATCACAGCCGTGCCTGCGGTAGTAGAGCAGCATCACAGAAGCCGTGCCTGCAGCAGTAGAGCAGCATCACAGCCGTGCCTAGCAGTAGAGAGCATACAGCAGCGTGCCTGCGTAGCAGTAGAGCAGCATCACAGCCGTGCCTGCGGTAGTAGAGCAGCATCACAGTCGTGCCTGCGGTAGTAGAGCAGCATCACAGCCGTGCCTGCAGCAGTAGAGCAGCATCAAGCCGTGCCTGCGGTAGTAGAGCAGCATCAAGCCGTGCCTGCAGCAGTAGAGCACATCACAGCCGTGCCTGCAGCAGTAGAGCAGCATCACAGCCGTGCCTGCAGCAGTAGAGCAGCATCACAGCCGTGCCTGCGGTAGTAGAGCAGCATCACAGCCGTGCCTGCAGCAGTAGAGCAGCATCACAGCCGTGCCTGCGGTAGTAGAGCAGCATCACAGCCGTGCCTGCGGTAGTAGAGCAGCATCACAGCCGTGCCTGCAGCAGTAGAGCAGCATCACAGCCGTGCCTGCGGTAGTAGAGCAGCATCACAGCCGTCCCTGCGGTGGTAGAGCAGCACCACAGCCGTACCACGCAGTCGTAGGGAAGCGTTACAGCCGTGTATGTACAGATATAAAATAATGTGCTTTCATTGGGTGTGCAATGGCAAAGCCCTGATAAATCATCCATGAAATAGGGTGGAATATACCACTTACTGAACGCTGAATCCACATTGAACGTCTCACATCCAACGATAAATCAGCATTTTAACGCTGTGTCAGAGTGTACTGGGGTACACCAGTGTCCATAGTACACCAGAGCGGCCCGGGGATACACGAGCGTCCACAGTACACACCAGGGCGGCCCGGTGTACACCAGTATCTACAGTACACCAGGGCGCCCCAGGGTACACCAGTTTCCACAGTACACTAGACCGCATGGGCGCTACATGATCACGTCTTGGTCGAAGCGCCCTTAAACTCAAATAACTAACTAACACCAGAGCGTCCACGGGGTACACCAGTGTCCACAGTACACCAGACAGCGCCCACGGGGTACACCAGTGTCCACAGTACACCAGACAGCCCCGGGACACACCAGTGTCCACAGTACACCAGACAGCCCCGGGACACACCAGTGTCCACAGTACACCAGACAGCCCCGGGTACACACCAGTGTCCACAGTACACCAGACAGCCCCTGGGTACACCAGTGTCCACAGTACACCAGACAGCCCCGGGACACACCAGTGTCCACAGTACACCAGACAGCCCCGGGACACACCAGTGTCCACAGTACACCAGACAGCCCCGGGACACACCAGTGTCCACAGTACACCAGACAGCCCCGGGGCACACCAGTGTCCACAGTACACCAGACAGCCCCGGGGCACACCAGTGTCCACAGTACACCAGACAGCCCCGGGACACACCAGTGTCCACAGTACACCAGAGCACACACGGGGTACACCAGTGTCCACAGTACACCAGACAGCCCCGGGGTACACCAGTGTCCACAGTACACCAGACAGCCCCCGCACACCAGTGTCCACAGTACACCAGACAGCCCCGGGGTACACCAGTGTCCACAGTACACCAGACAGCCCCGGGACACACCAATGTCCACAGTACACCAGACAGCCCCTGGGCACACCAGTGTCCACAGTACAAGACAGCCCCGGGACACACCAGTGTCCACAGTACACCAGACAGCCCCGGGCACACCAGTGTCCACAGTACACCAGACAGCCCCGGGACACACCAGTGTCCACAGTACACCAGACAGCCCCGGGGCACACCAGTGTCCACAGTACACCAGACAGCCCCGGGGCACACCAGTGTCCACAGTACACCAGACAGCCCCTGGGCACACCAGTGTCCACAGTACACCAGACAGCCCCGGGGCACACCAGTGTCCACAGTACACCAGACAGCCCCGGGACACACCAGTGTCCACAGTACACCAGACAGCCCCGGGACACACCAGTGTCCACAGTACACCAGACAGCCCCGGGACACACCAGTGTCCACAGTACACCAGACAGCCCCGGGACACACCAGTGTCCACAGTACACCAGACAGCCCCGGGCACACCAGTGTCCACAGTACACCAGACAGCCCCTGGGCACACCAGTGTCCACAGTACACCAGACAGCCCCGGGACACACCAGTGTCCACAGTACACCAGACAGCCCCGGGACACACCAGTGTCCACAGTACACCAGACAGCCCCGGGCACACCAGTGTCCACAGTACACCAGACAGCCCCGGGACACACCAGTGTCCACAGTACACCAGACAGCCCTGGGACACACCAGTGTCCACAGTACACCAGACAGCCCCGGGACACACCAGTGTCCACAGTACACCAGACAGCCCCGGGGCACACCAGTGTCCACAGTACACCAGACAGCCCCGGGCACACCAGTGTCCACAGTACACCAGACAGCCCCGGGACACACCAGTGTCCACAGTACACCAGACAGCCCCGGGGCACACCAGCGTCCACAGTACACCAGACAGCCCCGGGACACACCAGTGTCCACAGTACACCAGACAGCCCCGGGACACACCAGTGTCCACAGTACACCAGACAGCCCCAGGGCACACCAGTGTCCACAGTACACCAGACAGCCCTGGGCACACCAGTGTCCACAGTACACCAGACAGCCCCGGGCACACCAGTGTCCACAGTACACCAGACAGCCCCGGGACACACCAGTGTCCACAGTACACCAGACAGCCCCGGGACACACCAGTGTCCACAGTACACCAGACAACCCTTGGACACACCAGTGTCCACAGTACACCAGACAGCCCCAGGGTACACCAGTGTCCACAGTACAGACAGCCCCAGGACCAGTGTCCACAGTACACCAGACAGCCCCAGGGCACACAGTGTCCACAGTACACCAGACAGCCCCGGGACACACCAGTGTCCACAGTACACCAGACAGCCCCGGGACACACCAGTGTCCACAGTACACCAGAGCACACACGGGGTACACCAGTGTCCACAGTACACCAGACAGCCCCGGGACACACCAGTGTCCACAGTACACCAGACAGCCCCGGGGTACACCAGTGTCCACAGTACACCAGACAGCCCCGGGACACACCAGTGTCCACAGTACACCAGACAGCCCCGGGGCACACCAGTGTCCACAGTACACCAGACAGCCCCGGGACACACCAGTGTCCACAGTACACCAGACAGCCCCGGGCACACCAGTGTCCACAGTACACCAGAGCACACACGGGGTACACCAGTGTCCACGGTACACCAGACCGTCCCGGGGTACACCAGGCACCAGGGCACCAGCCGGGCCGCTTACCCAGCACAGCGCCGACCGGTACGCAGACCAGCAGCGCCGTGTAGAGCCAGTCAGAGGGGCGCCGCCAGCAGAAGAAGAACACAACCGCCATGGCCGTGTTCTCCGTGTGCGTCAGCGCGTAGAAGGCCAGCATCCGCCAGCGCGCCGGCGTCTCCTGGTGCAGCGGCACAAGGCTCATCAGGCTGGTGACATCACCACAGACTACACCACACGTCTGGTCCGGCTGGTGACGACACCACCACACGTCTGGTCCGGCTGGTGACAACACCACCACGCGTCTGGTCCGGCTGGTGACGACACCACCACGCGTCTGGTCCGGCTGGTGACAACACCACGCGTCTGGTCCGGCTGGTGACGACACCACCACATGTCTGGTCCGGCTGGTGACAACACCACCACAGATAACACCACACGTCTGGTCCGGCTGGTGACGACACCACCACATACAACACCACACGTCTGGTCTGGCTGGTGACGACACCACCACATACAACACCACACGTCTGGTCCGGCTGGTGACGACACCACCACATACAACACCACTCGTCTGGTCCGGCTGGTGACAACACCACCACAGACTACACCACACGTCTGGTCCGGCTGGTGACACCACCACAGATAACACCACACGTCTTGTCCGGCTGGTGACACACCACCACACGTCTGGTCCGGCTGGTGACAACACCACCACAGACAACACCACACGTCTGGTCCGGCTGGTGACGACACCACCAGACTACACCACACGTCTGGTCCGGCTGGTGACGACACCACCACATACAACACCACTCGTCTGGTCTGGCTGGTGACGACACCACCAGACTACACCACTCGTCTGGTCCGGCTGGTGACAACACTCTCTGGTCCGGCTGGTGACGACACCACCACATACAACACAGATAACACCACACGTCTTGTCCGGCTAGTGACAACACAGGAGACGGACGTCAACCCAATACGAGCGCACAAGTGACGCCAGTGTCAAAGTAATTATGGAAGGAGCTATGGTTTGCTGGTACAAACATGCACAGGCACATACAAACACATACTAGTATATTATGTATGGACAGAATATATACGAACATCAATCCGTAACACCCATGCAGGCCCACACAACCCACATATATTTACGTGCACCCTCGCACAACTAACGAATATGTACACTCACGTGCGATGAAACGCATGCACTCATATAGCAGTACACTATACAACGCTGATGACGAATACGAAATATGGAATATACCCATTGCGCATGCATTTTTCTAATACCTGCTAAACAAACCGGTTATCATGTGATTTTCCGAACGGTTTAGAATAGCTGTTTGTTCGTTTATTGGGTATTTCACGATGCACTTTATGCACATTCACGGCTAATGGCGCCGCCCACGCTGTTTCGCCGGTGGGCCGCGAGTTTGGGAAATGTCCTGAGTAGCGCTAGTGTCGAAACCGGGACCTTTGGTACCCATAGCCCGACACGTTAACCACTCGGCCATCCCCGCCCAGTTTAGAATAGCTGAAGCATCTGGAACCTCTGTATGCAGGAAGCGTCGGGCCACAACAATGCCACACGACATTCAACAGCAGCGATGACCATTTCTTACTGAACACCTGCAGTTAAAATTGTCAACTTCAATGTGGCATATTGGCAGTTTCAGTGTGAACTGCCAATGGAATGGAACAGCCCATCAAAAATGAACTTTGGGATAAAGATCATCATCTGAAGCTTTGCCTCTCTTGAACTTTCATTGTTTTCTACTTTTGAAGACCTTTTACACTTTCCGAAAAACTGCATAATATGCATCATTCTGTTTGCAAAAAAAGAAAATTCATATATTCCATCGCCATGGTATGGTTCCCAGATGAAGCAGCAGTACCTGATATATGTGCTAACTCATTGGAGGCGGCTTTTCATCAACAAGCTATATCATTTTCGATGATTCCTGTATGACGAGTTGCGTTGCAATATATCACTGACATGGGACGAGCTTCATATTTTCTTCTAAATATACACCAAGAACCGCACTGGATATTGACGTGCAGTATCCAGGCCGTTCAGGTCGTCCAGCTCGGGTATGTGGTGGTCTGGATGTTCCGCCCAGGTAGAATCCCCATCCAGGCGCCCAGGCACCGGTACCAAGCACCCACTGCAGTCGGCACAGCTATATCGGTGAGCACGCATGTCCTGGCTGCTTTATTGTCTTTCTTTTTGTTTACGAAGTCAGGGTGAAGTGATTGTTTATCTACGAGTTGATTGGTTGGTTATTGGTTTTACGACACATCGACCGTTGAGTCATGTAGTGCCGCCAATCTCTCACGCCGATTGGTCGCGGGCCAAGAGTAGCGACAGGTGAGACACGAACTCACGACGTTTCGATTGTGAGACAAGCAACTTACCCTTAGGCTACTCGTCCCCTATCTACGAGTTGGTAGATTGGTGTAATTTTGCGATTATGTTGCCCTCTTGTAAAAATAGGGTGAATGACTAACAACAAATCGATATAAGAGTTGGGCTTCATCTCCAGGAGCCCTGGACGCTGGTCCAGTGAGCCTGCAGTTGTGGACTGACGAAGGGTGCGACCGATCTCGGACGTTGTCGCATCGCACGACACAAAATAAACTCTCCTAACGAGTGGCCTGCCTTCCAAAACACCTATACTCGCGGCATTTCACATTCAGAAGATAGCCGGCGATCATTCGCCTCTCGTTAATACGTGAGGCAGCCTTCGGTTTGGATACGCAAGCAAGTACACCAGTTGGTTGACCACAGCCTTCACCAGCCCATGCCATCAATACGGACCAACATGCAGGACTACAGACCACGTTTCCTGGTTATCGCCATGATTACCGAGCATGCTTGTTACGGGAGAGGAGGCCAGAAGGTCGACAACGCCGGCGGATGGCTCCGGCTTTGCAGCAGCAGCAGTAGGAGCGCCGATCGACTATGGCTTGGGCACAGCGCCAGTGGCCGGCATGCGGCTAAGGTACGCGGCCAAGCGGCCGAGACACGCGGCCAAGGCTGCCCCAGCGGGCGGCCGAGACACGTGGCCCAGGCTGCCCCAGCGGGCGGCCGAGACACGTGGCCCAGGCTGCCCCAGCGGGCGGCCGAGACACGTGGCCCAGGCTGCCCCAGCGGGCGGCCGAGACACGTGGCCAAGGCTGCCCCAGCGGGCGGCCGAGACACGTGGCCAAGGCTGCCCCAGCGGGCGGCCGAGACACGTGGCCCAGGCTGCCCCAGCGGGCGGCCGAGACACGTGGCCCAGGCTGCCCCAGCGGGCGGCCGAGACACGTGGCCCAGGCTGCCCCAGCGGGCGGCCGAAACGTGGCCCAGGCTGCCCCAGCGGGCGGCCGAGACACGTGGCCAAGGCTGCCCCAGCGGGCGGCCGAGACACGTGGCCAAGGCTGCCCCAGCGGGCGGCCGAGACACGTGGCCAAGGCTGCCCCAGCGGGCGGCCGAGACACGTGGCCAAGGCTGCCCCAGCGGGCGGCCGAGACACGCGGCCCAGGCTGCCCCAGCGGGCGGCCGAGACACGCGGCCAAGGCTGCCCCAGCGGGCGGCCGAGACACGTGGCCAAGGCTGCCCCAGCGGGCGGCCGAGCAGTCGTTCCGTCCGTGTTAGCTGACGACAGCGAGACGATTCAGACGTCGCATGCCGCGGTCGCATTCAGACTGAAACATGCCAGGCAGGATAGTTCGAGTTCACGAGGTGGAAGTGTACACGCACACAATGCACTATTAATAGCATGCTCACACGTTACATTTTCTACATGCATTCTACATCACCGACTCTGATCCTGTCATGCTCTGCTGACAAGGTTTGCTTTCGTTACGCTCGCGTATTCAACGCAAACCGATGCTTCATTTGCCACTCAGTTCGCCAGCGTCGTTTCCGCTCTATGCACCCGGGTATGACTGTGAGTAGAGACATGCTGAGGCAGACGTGTCACAGGGCAAACACCACAAGAACCAGTGGCCATAGACACCAACAGGCGGACGGCGAGCGCGTTCCTTCGCCGGCGGGAGCGGCATTACGGTGCGGCGCGTCTCCCACGCCGACCACAGTTCAGCCAGGCAACAGACACCCACATGCCGCTGCGACCTGCTGCCGACCGGACCGGGTCACGCCACAGATTGTCCCTGGAGCTGCTGCGGCCGACCAACGAGATGCAGATCCGTGATTATGCTGCTACAGCGCCACACATGTCGGCGGCCGGTCCGTGATTTGCACAGCCTGCACCACACCTGCCGGCGGCACGGCCGCCTCTGTCCCACCTTACACTACACCTGCCGGCGGCACGGCCGCCTCTGTCTCACCTTACACTACACCTGCCGGCGGCACGGCCGCCTCTGTCTCACCTTACACTGCACCAGCTCACCTTACACTGCGCCGGCCCACCTTACACTGCACCAGCTCACCTTACACTGCGCCGGCCCACGTTACACACCCTTACACTACACCAGCCTCCCCACCTTACACCACACCAGCACACCTTACACACCACACCTGCCGGCGGCACGGCCCACCTTACCTCAGCCCACCTTACACTACACCAGCCCACCTTACACTGCACCAGCTCACCTTACACTACACCAGCTCACCTTACACTGCGCCGGCCCGCGTTACATTACAGCAGCCCACCTTACACTGCACCAGCTCACCTTACACTACACCAGCTCACCTTGCACCACACCATGCCACCTTACACCACACCGCCCGCCGGCCCACCTACTACACCACCCACTTACACTACACCAGCCACACCACACCGCCCACCCTCCACCTTACACTGCGCCGGCCCGCGTTACATTACAGCAGCAAAACTTACACTACACCAGCCCCCACCTTACACCACACCAGCACACCTTGTACCACACCATGCCACCTTACACTACACTAGCCCATCCTAGCTACACCAGCCCACCTTACACCACACATACACCAGCCCACCTTGCACTACACCAGCCCACCTTACACTCACAACCACCTTACACTACACCAGCCCACTTACACCACACCAGCCCACCTTAATAAACACCAACCAGCCACCTTTACACCATGCCCGCCCATCCTCCACTCAGCCCACCTACCCAGCCCACCTTGCACCACATCAGCCCACCTTACATCACACTAGCCCACCTTGCACTATACCAGTCCACCTTGATTGATTATTTGGGCTTAAGGGCGCGCCGACTACCAGGTCATTTAGCGCCCATTACCAGTCCAGCAGTCCACCCTGCACTACACTAGCCAGTGACACGGCCATCTCGGTCCTACCTTCACGTTGAAGAAGGAAAAGCAGTACACGACGCCGACGATAGCGTTGAAGATGCGCTCCTCCCAGCGCGAGGGGAAGAGGTCGGTGCGCTGGGAGACCACCCAGCCGGTCATCAGCAGCCAGCGGGCGGCCAGCGCGACCAGCACCCAGCCCGAGTAGAGCAGCGAGAACGCCAGCAGAGCCGACAGGCGCGCCAGCAGCATACACAGCCGCCACACCAGCTGCCGGGGTGGGCAGGTGTCATACACAGCTGCCACACCAGCTGCCGGGGTGGGCAGATGTCATACACAGCCGCCACACCAGCTGCCGGGGCGGGCAGATGTCATACACAGCCGCCACACCAGCTGCCGGGGCGGGCAGATGTCATACACAGCCGCCACACCAGCTGCCGGGGTGGGCAGATGTCATACACAGCCGCCACACCAGCTGCCGGGGTGGGCAGGTGTCATACACAGCCACCACACCAGCTGCCGGGGCGGGCAGATGTCATACACAGCCGCCACACCAGCTGCTGGGGTGGGCAGATGTCATACACAGCCGCCACACCAGCTGCCGGGGTGGGCAGATGTCATACACAGCCGCCACACCAGCTGCCGGGGTGGGCAGATGTCATACACAGCCGCCACACCAGCTGCCGGGGTGGGCAGATGTCATACACAGCCGCCACACCAGCTGCCGGGGCGGGCAGATGTCATACACAGCCGCCACACCAGCTGCCGGGGCGGGCAGATGTCATACACAGCCGCCACACCAGCTGCCGGGGTGGGCAGATGTCATGTACAGCCGCCACACCAGCTGCAGGGGTGGGCAGATGTCATGCACAGCCGCCACACCAGCTGCCGGGGTGGGCAGATGTCATACACAGCCACCACACCAGCTGCAGGGGGATGTCATGTACACGCCCGCCCCACCAGCTGCAGGGGTGGGCAGATGTCATACACAGCCGCCACACCAGCTGCCGGGGTGGGCAGATGTCATACACAGCCGCCACACCAGCTGCCGGGGTGGGCAGATGTCATATACAGCCGCCACACCAGCTGCCGGGGTGGGCAGATGTCATATACAGCCGCCACACCAGCTGCCGGGGTGGGCAGATGTCATACACAGCCGCCACACCAGCTGCCGGGGTGGACAGATGTCATACACAGCTGCCGGGGCGGGCACATGTCATACACAGCCGCCACACCAGCTGCCGGGGTGGGCAGATGTCATACACAGCCGCCACACCAGCTGCCGGGGTGGGCAGATGTCATCCACAGCTGCCACACCAGCTGCCAGAGCGGGCAGATGTCATCCACAGCTGCCACACCAGCTGCCAGAGCTGGGCAGATGTCATACACAGCCGCCACAGCTGCCGGGGTGGGCAGATGTCATACACAGCCGCCACACCAGCTGCCGGGGTGGGCAGATGTCATACACAGCCGCCACACCAGCTGCCGGGGTGGGCAGATGTCATACACAGCCGCCACACCAGCTGCCGGGGTGGGCAGATGTCATCGGTATGGTACCTCTGACCGCCCGCTGCCGGCTTGCTGAACGCAGCTCTAGTAGATTATGGGATAATCACACACAACAGCAAGGCTGAGCTGGTTGACCGCAATAAAATCCGGGCGACAGAGAGACAAATGGGGTAAGAAGGAAGTGGATGAGAGCTCAAAGGAAAAACCGACGTGATCGCCGGTGGGATTTTATTATGATGGTAGGGAAGATATAACGCTGAATAGAGTGGGTAACAAGAACAAGATGGTCAAAGAACTGCATGAAGTAGTCGCTTGAACCAGGCCACCGGCACGTCGACCATGTGTCTCCACATAGCGCCGGTGAAGCGGATATAGCCAAAGAGATGTTGGCTGTCATTCAGGAAAATGATGCTCATCCAGTGGTGATAGGGGTCGGACGGCACATCGGTGAATACAAAGCCTGCAATAGCGGTGTTAACAGAGGATTGAATTGGGTGTTGGTCGTCCTCCTCCAGGAAGCTATTTTGCGGCATACACACCCAACGGAACTGACGCTCAGACACGTGTTCAAGGACGCTGATGGCGAGACGAGTGGCCTGTCCTCCTTCAAAGGGCCGATTGGTAAGGCCATTCAGGTGATTTGACTGCACTGCCCCTTGCTCAGTTTAAGCCTGTGAGGGGCCATGCCTCCCATTCCAGCCGATGTTCTGAAGGAGATGAACAAAGACCAGCAGTACCTGTGCAACATGTGCATGGTAGTCCAAGCAGGACCAGGATAAGTCCTCCAGCGTGTGCTGTCTGGGAGACCCTGGTCGAATCCATCAGGCCCGCTGCGACTCTGGCGAACAGGATCCTCCGCCTGTACGCGTCGACGGAGTCGCCAACGCCGAAGCTAGTGAGGGTGGTGTTCATGATACTGAACCAGTACGTCCCTGGGTGGTTTATGTATAGAGTTCGCCCACACATCAGTGATGGAGCTAAAACTCTGTTGAACTGATCCGTCTGTCGAGGAAGTTGGCCTGAAGATGACCGTAACATTGTGCAAAAGGTTCCTAAAACGCAACGGGTTCTGGGCACACAGTGAGAACATCCTCGCCGCCATGCTGACCGACAGCCGACAGGAGACGAGGGTAGGCGGCCGTGGAGCGGATCAGGATGTGCCGAGCCAAGAGACGCGAGGACGATGACCCGGATGACATCAGACAGTTCGTCGTTCCGGACATCAACTTCGATGCCGATGACTACCAAGAAAATGATCGACTGGACAAATGCAACAGAGCCACCACTGACCATGGACATGTCAGACGAGGAAATCAAGAAGCGGCTGTGCAATGTGAACACCCCATGGACTTCAGCGCATTTCCATGTCACCACTAGGCGGAACGTTGTGTAAAGGAGGTGATGATGCGCATATAAGTATGCCGGACTCGGCACGTCATGCTCTGATTCCCGGCCAAAAAGCAATGTCCAGAGCCGATCTTCCGGTGATGGATACAAAGAAAGACTTTTACAGCTGGCTTCAGGGATCCGGTCGTTCCTGAGTTCAGCTTCGCCATCTGAGGCAACTGTTCATCGCGATTTGGTACTATAATCTATTGCCATGCGTGAAAGTTGAAAGTGTTTCCTAGACAAAACGCACAAATGATATTCCCAGGACGTCTGTTGGATGATTGAAATGATGGTTTAGTTGATATGGTGTGTTTAAATGGCTGGGAAGTACAGAGTTAGGGCAGACTCGCATTTATGTTCCTACATAGATGGTGGTGATCACAAGCTTCCGAAAACTGCAATGCAATAACTGCAATAAACCTCGGTTGAACGTATCTGTTATGCAAAACTGAAAACGTGGCAAAAATGTAATATTGTGCACCTCTAATCACGTAATTGCTGCTGACGGTTCATTACATAATTAAAGCTTCGGTGTTATAGACATGCAGACACTACTAAGCTTGGCAACGGTAGCCGAGAATTAGGGGGAATAGCGTGAACAAGATCTTAAGGTGCTATGTTCTTTATAACAAGGCAAAGACTAATGGAGA